>JAAGKR010000384.1:115957-172242 GCA_011419295.1 Clarias macrocephalus
ATATATATATATATATATATATATATATATATATATATATATATATATATATATATATATATATATATATATATACACACTTCAGGAAAAGAAAAATAGTATGATGTGTATTATATTAATATTATATTAATAATATTCTCATGTATATCAATATATAAAGTATAGCCATAAATTAGTATTATTTATATTTATTATATTTATTATATTAAAATATTCATACAAGTTTTTCTTTTCCTTGAGTGTGTATGAGTTTTTTGTTTGGCTGACTCTGTATACGGTCACCACAGCAATCCGTCCGATCCGCACACGGCTTGGCATAGGTTTTTTTTTTTTTTTTTCCGCTGGATGCCCTTCCTGATGCCACCCTCCCATTTTATCCAGGCTTGGGACTGGCACTACAGTACATCCCAGGGCAGGGGTTTGTGCATTGGGTGGGAATTGAACCAGGCCCGTCCGCATGGCAGGCGAGAAACTTTATATTATAACTTTAGGAACTGATTTCACTTGAAATTGCATGGCAGATAAAGTGTGACATTTTAAATAAGATCACGTATACTAAAAAATATAGACTTGTCCAATTCTTCGAAACAGTTGAAATACCATGATTTAAAAAATTTTAATATTAATGATTACATTCATGATTTGTAATGAAAATACAGCAATACTCTAACCATGCACAAAATGTCTGCAGGATAAAACGAATTATTTATTTATTTACTTTATTGCAAACTGGTCCAGTCTAGAGTTTAAATGTTAAACGTTGATATTGGTGAATGGCTAAACCACTCATTCATCTCATTCTTTATACCCCCTATCCTGTACTGCTACACCCTGGATGAGGTGCCAACGCATCTCAGGGCCCAAACACACACACACAAACTCACACACCCGCTCAGACATTACAGGACACTTTGAAAACGAATCCTAAAAAAAGCCAAATCTGCATATCTTTGTACTGCGAGGAGCCAGACATGCAAACTCTGCAAACTCAGAGTTACCTAAGGTAAAAGTTATGCCAAAGTTTCCCAAATATCAGTTGTCAGATGAACTGCTTTAACCTGAATTATTTGCCTTCACTAATGGTTCAGACTTTATGGAGGCTAAGTGAAATATTTGTAATAAATGGCAAAACATGACAGTTAAAACATGTTTTGCACCAGACGTCAAAGCTTCCTGTAATACTACCGCAAACCTCCAGGGTACACACACTGCAAACTTAAACTACTCTCACTTACTCTCACTCGTTGTCTATATTCAGGGTCCCAATCCATCGCAGGGTACACACACACACACACACATACACACACTCACACTGCATGTCTTTGGACTGAGGGAGGAAACCAGGGTACCTGGAGGAAACCCACCAAGCACGGGGAGAACATGCGAACTCAACACGCACACAGACCCCAATGTGGGAATCGAACCCGGACCGTATTAAACTACTCTACCATTGCAAATTTAGTGAATCTTACTTAGTAAAGTGTTACAGGACACTTTAAAGCATTACAGTATACTGTATATTAATGTTACAGTATATAAAAGCCTTCAAAGGCTGTTATTTTATGAATTTATGATTTATGATTCTAAGTAACAAATAACTGTGACTGTTAAGTCTCTGGTGACATCACAGTCATCTGATGTCGTTCGTTCTTTTGTCATGTGACTCCCATAGACGCTATGAAGTGCAATAGATTCACAAGAACAAAAGACTCGGGGTAGAAGATATGACGGTGAGCTGCTCATTCTGTTTATAATAATATGTCCTTAGCTGCATTGTAATATTTTAATTACTGGAACTATAGCAAAAATGTGTGTATGTAGACGTGTTGGGGGTCTGTTTATTAAAAATGTAACATTTTATTTTAGTTCTGATCAAAAGAATGAAATGAACTAAATGACTCAAAAAAGATTCGTTCATTTTGATGAACGAGATTCAAAGAACCGAGTCACTAAAACGATTCAAACTTCCCATCACTAGTGTGAGGCCTAACACAAAACCACCTACTGTTACCACCCCAAAATGGATTACTTTCCTATGCCACGCTGGGTTTTCCTTCCTCTGTGAATAGTTTCATCAAACGACAAGAGTATTATAGGATTTCCATAAACAAAAGAGCCTATAAGGGCGGCATGGTAGCTTAGTGCTTAGCACTGTCGCCTTGCACCTCCAGCGTTGGGGTTCGATTCCCGTCTCGGGTCTTCGTGCATGTAGTTTGCATGTTCTCCTCCAGGTATTCCGGTTTCCTCCAGCAATCTGAAGACATGCAGGTTAGGCTGACTGGTGTTCTCAGTTTGCTTGTAGTGTGTGTATGTGTGAATGACGAACGGGCATCGAGCTGGCAACTCGACCCCCTAGTTAACTGCCACGGAAGTGACGGATATACGTATCTCCAGGGTGGACAGTAACCATCACCCGATGGTTACACGGACGGACCAAAATGCTAAATACTTGGACTCAACTCCTGAATAGGATGCATTGTTTGCTAAGTAGATGGTTATCTTTATGGTAAAGCTGGTGAGATCGATTAGTTCCCATTATCACTTCTGCTGGAGCAGCTTCAAACAGTCATTCCATCACCAACAACAGAACACAAACAGACCCGGAAGCTCCAAACACTCTTCCATACAAAGCACTGGAGATCTCTGAGAAATGAAAAATAGACGCTCCAGAAAGTCAGACGCCACTTTTACAATGATATGAATTATCGAAATCCATACCATGAATCGCTGTAGAAAGAGTGACAGGGAGTGAGACGCATCTAAACATGAGGGTTGAGGTATGTTCTAGCGTTCAGACATCATCATGCACGTCATTAAAAAAACGCCTCACCTGGGGGAAGTTGATGCTTCTGTCTTGCATTGGCAGGCTTCCCCCGAATCTCCATTCACTGGCCAAAGAGATCATCTCTAGTCCAATCTCGAGATCAAGTGCCAGTAAAGACGTCATCTTCTGCCCTCTCCCAGTTAGCGGGTTGATGATCAACAGAGAATTGTGCCATTCCTGGTGGTTTATTGTATCCATTCGTATCTGAAACAGAGATATGAAGATGCTTTGATGTCTGGAATGCAGCGTCATGTGAGATATATACAGAACAGTGATTATAACTGCATCCGCATTGTAAAATGATCAAGGTTACACCTTTCAACATATATTACTATATTATAATATCTACATAAAGTGCAATCTTTGGAAAGCAGGTTTCATCTAGCATCCTTATGTGTCATTGAGTCTGTGCTGATGTTCAAACCATTAAATGACAATAAAGGCTTCACTTGAGTGCAAAGGCTGAGAACTGTGTTCTCTTTAGGAAAGTTTGTAAGGGTATAGTGCGAAATCACTAATGACTGAGAATAAGGGTCACGTTAATGTCAGCTATGTGGAAAGATAACCTGTAAGTTCCTAGAAGAATTCTTCATAATTTGTTTTAGTTTGTATCCAGGACGTCAGTGAACCTGAATGCAGTGAACCTGAGTGTTTTTTGATCATGCTATGTTATTTATGAATATATTAATACTTCTTTTTAATGTCATGCCACATTGCAGAAGTGTACAGTCTGGGGTAGCGCGGGGGTGATCTGACATCACATCAATATAATGATTAATTGAATATTCTACATCTGACATGATTAACGAGTTTTTTTTTTTTTTTACAGTTTGTTCTCATTTATGTTCATTTATGTTGCAGTATGCAGCTGGTGCTGGTCTTTATATATATATGGTCTGTATATATATATTATACACTACTGAAAAAAATAAAGGGAACACTTAGTCCCAGTTTGACCTGAACACCTCTCATATGTTTATGCATGGTTCAAGTCAAACCGGGACTAAGTGTATATAATTGTACTAAGTGTATAATATTATAGCAGTATATATGTATATATGTATTTTCTTTTTTAGTTTAAAAAAACAACAAAAAAAAAAAAAAACAATTCCACTTATAAATCTCTTTAAAAGTCTTAGATTATGCCAAGCATCTTCCATACAAGTCCCTGTGTATGAACTGTTACTATAGAAACAGTAACACGATGAACAGAACGAACGCATTAATATAAACGGTTCTTCTAGGCACTTACAAGTTTTTAGAGCTGAAACTGCCCTCTGAGCCATGCTGTTACATAAAAATAATGCATTCCTTCTGATTGATCAGATATGAGACTTCAGCCAGGCTGTGGTATAAATAGCAGTTTTGGGATTTTGGAGTATACAGTACTTTTTTTTGTGGCGCTTCAAGAAAGCTGAAGTTTCACAAAAGTGTTCTGCATGTGCAGGACCAGTGAGTTTCATCAAGCACTCAGGTGTAACAATCTACAGTATATATATATATATATATATATCTTTACATTCAAAGAGACCACAGAGTTCACAAATCAAGAGCATTTAAATACATCAGAGGAAAAAAAAAAAAAACTGCCTGCACATTTCTTTATACCTAAGAGTCTCAAACGTCTTAGGAACGCGGAGTTTCTGGATGCACCCCATTACAGGTGATTTGACTTGGTATTGCTTTATGTCATCACCGCGTTACCACATGTGCTAAGATTATATAGTACAGTATGTAGCATGTACAAGACAAGGCACAGGACTCGGCTGGTGATTGTGGCAGGTTTGCAAACCTTGCACAGAGTAACAGGCTTTCCATATTTGGCCCAGTGAATAGCATAAGGTACACTCGGCCAGCATTCAAATCAGATGGCATCAGCAGCTGCAAACTCAACCCTATCCTTGCCCTTCCTGAGGCCTGGCTTTGATCACTGGGCCCCCCACTGCGAGCCAACACATGGCCACGGGTGCATACTAACTCAGGGCAAGGACTCTGACCAGCCACTTGGAAACAATCAAGAGGAAAACGAGAAAATAGAGGCATTTGGAACAAAGTCGGTGGTTTGGCAAGATCACACAGCTTGGAGAAGTATTTGGTAATTGTTCAAAACCCAAATTAATCTTTAACACTGGAGCTGTTACAAAGCGCAGTTTTTGGGCAGGCGCTCAGCAAGAATGATGTCCTTTGAAAGTCATTTGGCTTAATAATATCCCAAGGATGACCACATGGTTGCGTTTAACAGTGCTCTTGCTTTGTTCTCCCGATCCGCAGTCTCAGAAGAAACTATTTATCAGCAGGTCCGTCACGGTTCATGACTGGCAGCTGTCGCTGTCAATCACCTACCTGTTGAGTGGCCTTGCAACATCTAGACAAACGATGTGACAGGTGCAATCCCAGTGTCCAGTACCTGTACCTTTATAAAGCAACTAATAATCTTGAGAGGAACCGCAGAAAGAAGTCATCTGTTCTCTATCCTAATGTTATATCTCATCTAGAGTTTGTACACCATATGCAGGTTTCGTAAGCACCTCACATCATTTTTTTCCCCCCATGTTCTATTTCCGATACTTTATTTCTTCTTTATGAAGAAATGTCAAATGCGTAGACACTGTGGATAAAACAGGAACAGTAAAAAGTAATATCAAGTAAAATGCCCGGAACACAATATTTATTCTGGTTCTCTCATTTCGGCAACTCAGGAAATAATAGAGTAGAGGATATCTCACTTATTACTACGTTCATATCAATAAATGATATAAAGGTTATGAGCACCAACTACTGTATATAGTAATATTATTATAAATCCTTAAGCCTGTATAGAAATACACATGCATATAAAATCAAAAGAATGAAATAAATGAGTTTAAAAAAATTATTGGAAATAAATGAAATTACACAAACAACTGAATAAAGCATGCGCACAAAATAAAAATAATTCTTTACAATCTTGAAAAATATCGTAAATTTCAACCAATATTTTGTAAAAGCTTTTCAATATATATATATATATATACACGATACAATACACCATGTTCTGGGGTGAAGTATTATCTGGTGGATGGGGGTTTTGTTATTTACATTTTTTTTGTTAGTGCGAAGCGTTTTAAGGGCACCGCAAAGTTTAAATAAAGGTTAATACTAATGACCAAGGATTGTTCCTAAAAGTCAGGAACCAGAGGGATTTTGAAAAGCAAATATGTTCAATACGAATATATTAAGCAAAATCCTCCCCTAAGAAGCGTAAATGTTACACCTGTGCTCTGCAAGTTCTGGAAAGAGCTCAAAGAAACTGTAATGTAATGTGTACGGCCATGGCCTATTTATTTATTTATTTATTTATTTATTTTTTAAAAATAAATAAACATACAATTCAAGAAGGTCTGTCCAGAGAAGAAAAGGTGAGTGCCACCCTCAGTGTTGTGTCATGCCAACATTGAGGCATTCTGAGACTATTCATATGTCGGTTTGCTTTTCGGGCCAAGGGAGTGGGCTCACTCACAGTTTTACCTAAGAAGAATGGGACAAAAACATTCTCCGAAAAAAAAAAATTCAACATTTTGGGGGCATGGGCAGGAAACTCCCCAGACCTGAATCCCATTGAGAACTTGTGGACAATCGTCAAGAGGCGGGTGGAGAAACAAAAACCCACCAATTCTGACAAACTCCAACCACTGATTATGTACGAATGGGCTGCGCCAGGCCGAATTGCGGAGGTCTTGAAAGAGAAGGGTGCGCACTGCAGATACTGACTCTTTGCATAAACTTCATGTAATTGTCAATAAAAGCCTTTGGCACTTGTGAAATGCGTGTAATTATACTTCAGTATTCCCAGAGTAACATCTGACACAATGATCTAAAAACACTGAAGCGGCAGACTTTGTGAAAATTAATATTTGTGTCACTCTTAAAACATTTGGCCACAGCATTTCATGAAATAATCAATAAATACAAAAAATGAAGTGTATTTAACTTTACTCTCGTTGACTTCATTATGCATAAGGGTTTATACTGATACAGTTAACAATAAACCCTCCACACATGTCATTCGCTACACATAATTCCAAAGGTTTTCCTGATGAGACAGCTGTATCACTTCAGTACGGGTTTTTTTTTTTTTTTTTTTTTCCAGTACGTCTTTATCAGCAGGAGTGAATTACTGTTATGAAGACAGGCTGCTCCATAAAACAGGAACGCTCTGGTACGTGACCCAGAGCACGACAGCAGGCCAATAAACGCGGTCGCTTATGATGTCATCTGCTCGATTACAGAGTGATTAAGCACATTACAATACCCTTTATTACGGTATTCTGTAATGTATTATGCTTGCACAAGCAGGAATCCAAACTGAAAATAAAAAGCAAAAAAATAAAAATAAAAAAAAAGATTTTCTGGTAAATTAGAAACTGAGTTTGTACTGGACTTTGGACAAAATGTAAAAAGGGTAATTTCAGGTTTTGATTGCAATCAAGTGATATAAAGGAAGGGAAATAAAATGACCCGCTTTTAAGGGACACAGTAACCAGTGCCGTGAACATAAAACTGTTTTTCTGAATGTTTCATTCCCATGATTCAGAGAAGTTCTGCTATACCAAAATGATCAGGATTTCACAGCGCTCAGTCGTCTTTGAGTGTTCCCTGCCTGGCCCCCTAAAAAATCAGGAGAGTCAAATTATTGGTTTGCATGAGGAAAAGAAAACAACTAAACAGATTTAAAATGACTGGACCCAGAAAATACTCGAATACTTGGCGAAGTTGCATTGTAAAAAAAAAAATGGACAGTAGAAACCAAGCTATGATTAATAGTGACAGTAGAAGCATTTCCACACACACGCAGTGATATGAGATTTGACAGGATTGGGATGTAACAGCTGTATGGCCATAAGAAAACAACCTCGGTAGTGAAACTCCTCAGGAAAAAAAAAAAAAAAAAAAAGGTTTCAGTTTGTTAGGAAGCATAAAGACTGGACTTTGGAGCGATGAAAAAAGGTCATGTGATCTGATGAGTCCAGATTGACCCAATGCCAGAGTCATGAGTGCATCAGGAATCAAAGGGAAGCGATACACCAATCATGCATAGATAGTGTCCACTGTACAAGCCTCTGGAGGCAGGGCAATAAAATGTCAAAAGTCATCTGACGACTTGAATGTACTGAGTCACCAGGTTATCACATCTATGGAGGTTTTCTTGGTTGATGGCACGGACATACCGTATTTCAGGACCCGGGATTTGCGAGCATGAGGAATCATGCTGTGTTGTGCGCTGTAATCAAAACTGAAGATGATCAAAGGAAATAATAGAGTGTGTGAGTTTTCTTTGACCAGACAGTGTATAATAATTATTCAGGTTTCAAGTTTCAAGTTTTATTGTCATATGCACATATGTAAAGAAACATGTTCCCCCTCTACTGTATACTGTACAATGAAATTCTTCCTTTGCTGTCCCCCTAATGAATGCCGCTAAAAAAGTCGAAAATACGCATAAAAATAGAATTCAGATAGTTAAAATAAATATGGGCATAAAAAGAATAGGTATATAAAAAGGATATAAATCAACATAGAATTACGCCAGAATATATGAAATATGAAATCAGCCTGTATTTATATGATCGTATTTATATAATAGTTATACTGAAATACTGAATGTAAGCGATATCGTTAAAAGGCGTGTATGTAAACTTATCAGTCTCTGTAAGGACTAGTGATCACAAAGTTCCAGGTTCAAACCCCAGCACCGCCATGGTACACCTGTTGGGCCGTTGATTCAGACCCTCAACCCTGCTGAGATGTAGCGAGGAGATCAAATGTAAACTGCTCCGCTAAATACCATAAATGTAAATGTTCGGTCTTCTATAAATGCCGTAAATGTACAGTAAAAAGGGAAACGAACAGAATAAGATTCAACTTACCTCCGAATGTGAGAATTCAGAACTTCATTTCTGTACAAAGTGGGACGGATTAAGAACGTGACCCCTCCTGAGCTCTTGAGTTTGTCTCTTTCTTAGCAGCGAGCTTGGAATCTAAGCGTAATGAGTGAGGTCTGTTCTCCTCTTCAGGACAGTGCTATGTCTTGTGGAGTCCTAGAGAGTTACAGACTTAACAAGTCTGTTCAAGCAAATACGGGGCTTCATTGTATACACAGAATAAGTCGTTTACAGGTAAGAGTGCTACTGTGTTTACAGTTAATGCCGTGAGCAACCATGCCGATTCGACACGACTTTCTGAACTCAGGCTTGGAGAGACTGCTAGGAATGGGAATTCCTTCTAGTTGAATGGTGAATTATAAGTCACATGACGTAACATAACTTCATACCACTTGTGATGTCAATTCAAAATGATGAACATGCTTAGTGTGTTTGGTGAAAAAAATCGATCGAGCTATCGTTTTAGAATTCGGCCTTTATTTATCTTGATTCTTTGCATATCCCAGCTTTGTTAGTAGGCTGGGTGGGGTCAGAGGGCGGAGTCAGCCATTATACCGCGCCCCTGGAGCAGACAGGACTAAGCAGGAGCAACCTGGTGGAACTGGGTCTCGAACCGCCGAGCTTCTGATCATTAGCTTTAACACACTGAGCCACTCTCACACCTCCCTTCCTTTTTTTTTTTTTCTTTTCTTTTTTTTTTAAATGATTGTTGATCGCATCCCATTAAACCTTTTTTTCAGCTTTGCATCATCTGTACATCATCTGTAATTCATTTCCTTATTTTCATACTGACTCATTTCCATTTGCTGCACTTAATCAGTTACTACAACTGAATAAGCCCGAAACCTGCCGGCGTGAGACTAGACAAAGTTGCACGAAGGAATGTCAACTGTAAAGAGAAAAGAAATGAGACAAAGCGCATTTCAGTCTCTCAGCAGCATGTCACCGAGTTCGGCGTGCGCTCAGTCGGTTTAAAGCGTTTCAGGAGCTGTGACAGACTAATATGCGCCTCACGTGTTCAATAAAAAGGTGATGACAGCCATGTTGGTTGAATGAGACGCTGAAGAAAAGCACTGAGCTCTGCAGGTGTTCCTTTGGCCTTTAATCACGGTGGCTGAGAGACGGCATGCCGTTTGTCGGGGTGATTGGGTCGGGAACGCCGGACGTGCTTTCATTTCAGAGCAACAAGTTGCTGTGATAATACGAACAAAAACGGTTTTAGATTCGCAGGTAGTGTACTTCTCTTTTTATAACTTATATCTTTTTATACTTTTGCAACACATGCACAACACAATGCATTATACATTGATATAGACGTGATACCTTTTTCATCTTTTACCTCCTTTTTTTTTTTTTGTATTATAAATTATTCATATCACCGATCTCAAAACTACTAAAGAATTCATTCTGATGTCATGATAAAAGTCCCCTTGACAGGGAAAAGCATTCTCTTCCCTCTCTGTTGGTTTTTTGTTACAGCTGCCAGTCCAGATTTAGGCCTCCTTGTAGGCTTTGCTTAAAACGGGCTTATCTTTTGAGGGGCATGATCAGTTGACAAAAGCCCATTTAGATGTTAAAACTCAGCGGCGTTCTTTTAATACATACATACATGCAAAAAAAAATAATTAATAAATAAATGATTGTATTCTATCCCTGCGAAACAAGTCCAGGTCAATTAAACGTCCCATTGACAGGAGAAATAATAAATCCTAACAATAAAGGAAATATGAATTTTTGAGACAGAACCAGACA
Source organism: Clarias macrocephalus (assembly GCA_011419295.1). NCBI lineage: Eukaryota > Metazoa > Chordata > Actinopteri > Siluriformes > Clariidae > Clarias > Clarias macrocephalus. The sequence continues at coordinate 126,455 of JAAGKR010000384.1, forward strand.
AGACAGACAGGAAGAGAGACAAATAGCGATGATATTTATGGACGCGCTCTTTGAAGCCGAGAGAAAAGCCCAATCTGTTGAATAATACTGGAGCTGTTTTCAGTGATTGGGACATCATAAAGAGAGGGCGTCTTTGGTGTATTGATAAGCTGCTCTTTTAAGTATTTGAGAGTCTTGGGAGAAGAGGAACCCGAAAGCCTGTCAAAGTGTATTTCGGAGTCCTGCTGGTATCTTTTGTCATCGCTGAATATATCGTGGCTAACAATCCACCAAGTGGATTAGGCACAGAGGATTAAATGATTTGCCGCCTGAAGTTTACTTAATACCAAACCGGTCATTAATGTTGCCATATGCATAAAGAAAAGCATCAAATAAACGCATTTTCGTTCCATTTTGCTAGTTTGGAGGTTGTGCTTTTAAATCACAAAGGTGCATCTAGCAAGAGATAAACGAAACAGACGAACGATTGACATCGTGTAGACTTTGTTAAATCGAACAACACACGGAGAGCGCAGAGAGCACAGGGAGGAAAAATGCACAAAAGATTGTCGTTATTTCCAGTTTGAGATCGTAGCCTGGTTAAAGCAGTCAAAACTATTCATGTGCTATTGTTGAAAAAAATAAAATAAAATAAAGAAAGAAGAAGAAGGAGAAAGAGGGTCGTAACAGAATCGTAGGTACAAAAATCGTAAGCCAGGAATAAAAGATAAAGGTGAAAAAAAAAAAAGAAAAAGAAAAGAGAGCAGGAGCGAGAAGTAACAGCAGCTATTACACGTGGTGGTGAAATATTACACAAACGATGCACCTACCATGTTCACGTGGGGTCAGGACTGTATGTGGTACCTATACTGAAGCGAAGACTATTCCAATTGTCTTTCCACAGATTGGGTCCAGTGCTACGCAGTCTGCGGCATGCCCAGCCGCCATCTTTAATATTGGCTGGATTCAGCTGGCGATCCGCCTCTTCCCTCCATCGTCCCTTTCTTTCGTCTGCTTTCAACTCTAGCCCCCTTTTAAGACTGTTATTGAAGGGAGGTCCTCTTTTCTTACTGAAATCATATCGCCGTATTGACAGGCTCCTGGGCCGCTCGATAGGAGGGCGGCGTGAACGTGGAGTTCTGGCTGCTTACGCCTCACCACGGCGCTCATTTTCTGAGCATGCCCCATTTCCAAACGTATCCGGCGAAAAAACAAAAATTCATCCCTGATATGAGGCCTTTGATCTGATGAAGGCCTGAATTTAAAGCCCCCCCCCACCCCCCACCACCACCACCACCACCCACCCTTTCCATCCCAAGACGTGTTTGAAGATGCCATTTTCTCAGATGTTCCATGTAATGAGATTTAGAGTGCTATGATTAATCTAGGCCAATTTTATACACACAAGGAGCTGTGCACACAAAGGACGAAGACGTAGATGGACTCTGACTGATCAAATGAAGTTTTCTCAACGCGTCCTCATTTTTCGCAAATTGCAAAGGGGAAAAAATGTATCCGAACTGAACAAGAGCCCGGCTGGAGCTCTTTGATCGCGGTTCCCAGAGAGCCAATTGATCTAAGAAGCCTTCGGCCCAATTTTTTTGAAGTACGGCCAATCTTCATTTTGTTTTTGCGTCCGTTGTTGTTGTTTTTTTTTTTTTTTTTTGCATGGCCACCATCCGTGCGACAATAACCGAATTTATCATCCCTTGCCCGTTCTTCATTGTTTGGCGCTTAATGCTAATCTTGTTAGCTCAGTCTCAGTCTTATTTCATGGAGTAGTCATAGCTAAGTCTCAAAATGGACGATGCTCTCACCTGCCTCTCCTGCTGGGTGTCTCCTCCGCCGTGATTTCCAAGATCCGCCATGACCGGACGCGGTCGCTTACTCGCCACCCCAGAGTACTTTGTAATACTCATGGATCTGTTTCAGGTCCTTACTACGGTGTTGGTAAAAGATGTGCATCTTTACTTTATGTTGAAGCTTCGGCGCTTGCAGCTGATTGGTGGATGCTGAGGACCAGATGATAGACCTTGAAAACCCTACTGTAACTATGGCAACAGACCCCACAGGCACAAGTGTTTTTTTTTTTTTTTCTTTTTTCCCGCTCCTAATTGCATAGTAAACATTAGGACGTGGAGCGGGATGTGATCACAGTATGAGATGAGACTCTGGGGTGGGTGGGGTGTGTGTGTGGGGGGACGGTTAGAAAAATCAAACAAGCTTTGAAAATGAAAGGACAGCTGTGCGATGCCAGTGCGGTCCATCCTGAGCGGGATAACACACACACACACACACACACACACACACACACACACACACAAAAAACAACAACACAGAAGCACACCGCCAATAGAACACCAGTCCTTCGTACGACACTGTTAACACAACACCAATTTACATTTATTTGTTGGTAGAGTTCAATTAAAAAGGAAATAGCAAAGCGAAACCGAAGAGCGAATACAGAAGGGGAAAAAATATCGGCGGAGACAGATGAGAATGGTGGAAAGAAAAATGTGGAGGGGGGAGAAGATGATATTGCCTTTGTTGGGTAATGTTATCAGCTGCTTACCTTTCATACAGATTTCACACTTGCTTGTCTGGTAGCAGCCAGGGTCAGAGGCAGCAAACTCTTCCCACAATGCCCGATTTTCCATTCAAAACATCCTTGGTGTTGCCTGCCACTCGCATTTGCGTAGACGCCACCGCACTTTAAGCAAATTCGCTATACAGACTTTGTGTTGTTCGCCGGACCACTCGTCCCGCTGCTTTCAGGATCGCATTGGCTGGCGGTGGACGGCTACCAAAGAGACGGTTAGGATCCCGCACGCTGCATGTACAAAAACAGAACAGTGACTACCGAAGAAGAAAAAAAAAAAAGCAAAGAAAGAAAGAAAGAAAGAAAAAGAAAGAAAATCATTGGATAATATAGCAGCTGGCCTCAGCTAGGCTGAGTGGCTCCATACCACACACACCGGAGTTGAGGGCTCATCTGTTAGGATCCTGGGGTTTGGGGGGCTGGTGGGGTCATTCCGGACTAGGGGAGAGCGAAAACCTACATGTTGAAGTACGACAGCTCGTTTCGATTAAATATTTAAGGAATGCTTCCGAATTAGAAACGTTTCAGCAGCCAACTAAATTTAACGTACATGTGTGTTGGACAGCTACTCATTTCCATTTGTTTATATTAAGGTATCGTTTCTTACAGGACATGCTTATATTATATTATTTATTATAGGGCATCTACTTGTAAATAATACTCTTAATCTACAAGTTCTAAAATTCAAACACTGTGAATCATTTGTTTTTTTTTTCGTGTTGGAAAGCCAAGAGAATGTGATTCTCAATTTAGTTAATCGCTCGGCAGTTAAATGCAAATACGAGACACAAATATTCCTAATTTTATTATGTAAATTCATAAAAAATTATGTCAAATGTGTGCTTTTTTTCATGTAAAGCAGCGTCTGAGGTGGGACTCAGTTTGATAATTGATTTTTTTTTTATTTTCCTTCTAGGCGCAAGTGATTCAACGTAAATCAAGACCGAAAAAATGACTTAAATGCTAGATGTTTTTTTTTCTCTCTTTCAGAAATCACTTTGAGAGCCGCAAACCAAGACAATATACTGTACGTCTATGTAAATGATCCTCCTTTCGTTTTCACAAAGATGCCAAATCGGAGTGATTTAATCTCTGATATGCGTGTTACGTCTCTCACATATCCTTGCAAAGACAAATGATAAACCAGGAATAAAAAAAAGGTTTGATAAAAGATTCCAAATCTGATGGCGGATAAGATAACTTAAGATCAAACTTAAGGGCTGTAACGTGATGTGACATCAAAAGGTCTTTAAAATGGGTGGAAAAGGATGAGGGAACGTGAGTGTGCCGGAGATGGCATTCATTTCTCAGATAATACCAATGACGCGTCATATCACAGCCTGTAACAAACAGTGTTTGAAAAAAACAAAATCTCATTTTGATCTTATTTCACCACAAAGATCTAATAATAGTCACATTGTTCACAAGTTAGTGTGCGTTCTGCTTTTCACATCCTTTAATATTTTCACTCCGGGCAGACTGGAAGAGCAGAAAGCTGAGCAGAGCACCGCGTGAATAAAACCGACTCATTACGAGGTGTATCGAGAGCTGGGGAATAGATCTAAGGTTATGGTGCATCATTGATTTGAAATCAGGGAAGGACAAGGATGCTCAGTTCTCCAAATCAATTTTGCATAACATTACAAATGGAGCAGCTTTGCATCTCGTCCATCCCCCCATGATGCCTGGATAAAGTGGAAGAACAAGGCTTTCTCTATTGAACTGAAAAAAAAAAAAAAACAACAACAACTGTATAAAATGTAAAATTAAAAACAAGATTTTTTTTCTCAAATGAAAAACAAAATGTTTGTGTTGTTGTTGTTGTTGTTTTGGTAATTGTATAGTTTTAATATTTGGTCATTTTGTTATTTCCAGAAACACAATAGTCAGTCTGGGTCTGTTTATTTAGAAAGGATCGTGTACGGCTCAACCTCTGGATTTATTCCCAATGAAATGTAAAACACGGTGGGTTAAACTCATAGACGCGTCTGCTTAGAACCAGGCCACTCCGTATGCTTATGATCAGAAACAGTTATGTACAGTATATATGTGTGTATCCAAGATTCAAAGAACTTTTCAACTTTTACAGTTGCTTACAGTTGTTTGGCAAAAATTTTTTTTTAAAAAGCATGTCTTAAAACAGTAAATACTATATTGCAAAAAAAAACAAAAAAATTAAATAGCTTATTGCAAACTAAACATGATTCAATATACAGATATTGCACATGGAGAGGAGAAAGGAAAAGAATTTGCACAAATTATACTGGTATCAGAGATTACACCTGAAAAGCATTGGTAAATACTGCACAAATGATTGTACTGAAAGTTACTATTCCCATAGTGTACATGTTACAGAGACATTTTATATTTATTTATTTATTTATTTTTACTGATCCAAAGGGTTGTCTTTTCGTTGTCCCTGTGCCATCGGGAACTGTGCATGCGTATGTGCATGTGCATATGAAGACTAGTGAGTGACGCATGCATAAAACGCCTCGTAAAACATTCCCGACACAAGAAACCAACCCACATCTCACTTACTCTCCGTTTCTGCTATGCAGAAACAGAAACAGCACACCGAGCTCAGGTTTCGATCCCAAGCTGAGCTCCTCTCAGTCTCTTCTCCCCATCTTTATTCTGTTATTCTGCAGCTCCCCCTCCCTCTCCTAGCTGTCTCCCACTCTCCCAGAGGTGCTTGTTTATTCCTCCCTTCAGGCTGTAAGACTGAAGCCTGGGCCTGCCATGAAAGAGCGCACACACAACAAGGGGAGATTAAAGGACACAGAGATATAAGCAGTGCATCTGACCGAACCATCTGTGCTACCGTTTTTTTTTTCTTTCTTTTAAATCTTGCACTCATATATTATTGTAAAAAAAAAAAACAAAAAAACATATAGGCTACTACAGCAGGCATCATGCAGGAGGTTATACAGTTAGGATTTAGATACGGAGATATACAATCGGGCAAATGTACTCCTGGAAACATGAAATGACAAAAAAGAGGGGGAGTAGTCATGTTTGATCAGACAGACAGAAGATATCATTTAATAACAGCTAGAGAGGGGAAGAGAGAGAGAGAGAGAGAGACTTTGATGGGATCAAGTTCTATTTAGAACCAAAATAACATACATATGAAAAGTGCGCATATTATGTAATAATATTTTTTAAAGGAAAAAAAGTTTTTTGCGAGAAGGAACTTTAGGATTATATTAGACAGACAGACAGACAAACAGACAGACGGACAGACAGACAGACAGAGACTGATAGACAGCCTGAAATGTAATGACAGTGCTGAAATGTGAGAACTAAAAGCAATAAAAGCAGGGACGTACCAAAATAGAAGACGGTTTTAAAAAAAGATTCATTTTAAATAAATGATGATGTAATGGTTGTTTCACCCGTCAGCTGTATCCTACTGTTGTGGCATGATTTTTCTTGACAGCGGTGATAGTATTTGGTTTGTTGATGTCCAAAAACACACATGACCACGTTACATCTGGCAGGCTGTAAACAAACCTGAAGGTCAGGCGGCTGTTGAGTTATCGAGCGCTCCACAACAAAGAGACGGGGAGAGCTGGAATTCAGAAAGAGAATTCATTACTTTGAAAGATGACATGCAGGTTTTGTGGATATTGTTGTTATTTCCTTCATATGAAAGCTATTTTGTCACACCTCTGTCTCCACCACTACAGGGCCTGAACGGATCTATTTTTCATCACGTTTAGATAGTCGACACCTTGAGGATTTCAGAATTGCATTGTGTTTTAGGATGTTTTGTTTTTATGTACGGCAAGAAAGCTTAGACAGGATGTACGTTTCAAATCTGTCCTGGTAATGCATTCACTCTGCCTTATGTCAAGATAATCATAGATTAATATTTATACCATCTATAAGATCTGAAAAGCTCCAGGCCTTTACCGCACCTTATATATACAATAAGAGTATATAAAGAACAGCACTGCAAACATGACAGTCGGGGGTGCCATTAAATGGAGAAGTACGGATAATTCCAAGCGCCCCTGACTATACAGTACATAGCATTTGAACATTAACATTATTTAGTATTAATGTATTGCTGTATGGAGTCGGCACGGTGACGTAGTGGTTAGCACTGTTGCCTTGTATCTCCAGAGTCCGGGTTCAGTTCCCGCCTTGGGTCTGTCTGCACGGAGATTGAATGTTCCCCCCCTGTGCTTGGTGGGTTTCCTCCGGGTATTCTGGTTTCCTCCAACGGTCCAAAGACATCCAGATTGGGCTAACCGGTGTTCCCAAAATGCTCGTGGGGGGGAATGAGCACGTGAGTGTGTGTATGTGCCCTGCGATGGGTTGCCGCCACATCCAGTCTGTACCCCGCATTGCTGTGTTAGGGGCACCCCACACTGGGTTCATGTCCCGCCCCTTTCCCACCCATTTAAAACATCATTGGGAAGATCGATGTATATTATACTGTATACTACAGTATGTAGGATCCCAATGCTAGTAGCCAGTTAACCAGCCTTGAAGTCAGTGTGTTAGAACAGGATTAAGTTGTTGGGGTGGTCACAGTGGGGAAATGAGCGATGTGGTGGCTATAAGGAGAGAAAGGAGAGAAAGGAAGGTCATGTGGGGTGACGATAGTAAAATGAGAGTTTAATACCAGATAATTAAATTTCAAAATGATTAAAGTGGATAAAAAACTGACCTGATATATCTGTGTGAGCTGTGCAGTAAAACGTACTTAAAAATAAATAAATAATAACTCCAAGGTGGCAGAGTGGCTTAGCGGGTCCTGTAGCACTATCGCCTCGCATCGCCAGGGTTTAGATTTGATCCCCGCCTCAGGACTGTGTGCATGGAGTTTGCATGTTCTCCCCGTGCTCTGGTTTCCGCCTAGTCTAAAGATATGCAGATTAGGCTAATTGCCATTCCCAAATTACCCGTATTGTATGACTGAGCATGAGAACGTGGGTGTTGCCTGCGAAAAATCAGCAGTCCATCCAGGGCTCCACATGCTTGATGGGTCCCTTCAGGTACTCCATTGTCTTCCCGCAGTTCAAAAACATGCAGAGTAGGCTAAGTGCTTATCATCTACAAATTGCTCATAGTGTGTGTGTGTGTGTGTGTGTGTGTGTGTGTGTGTGTGTGTGTGTGTGTGTCTGTGCTTGTGTGCCCTGCAATCGATTGGCACCCCACCCAGGGTATACCCTGCCTGGGATAGCCTCCAGGCATCCTGCCACCCTGTACAGGATAAAAGTATAAAATACTAAAAATTTTAAAACACTACAAAAAGCAAGTAAACGAATGTTGAAAAAGGCATAGGGTGGGACATGAAACATAAAATTATGGGGTGTGTCATCTACAGTTTCTTAAATTATTTAACGCGTGTTGTTATGAAATGTGTAGATAAAGAGCTGGTAATCGGCACCCTCACAGTTTTGTCAGTTGATGTGGTTGGGGGCAGAGGTGTGGATCATTTGACTGGCATGTTCAATCGCAGTCTCGTACCAAGTACAAGTACAACCCCCAGTTCTGAAACAATTTGTCCAATGTAGAAGGGTAAAAATGTGCAATTCGTTGAATGACCTCTAGGATGAGGCTTCAAAAGACCCCCCCCCCACCCCCCACCCCATAAGGAACCCCCATGTTAAAAACTTTACAACAAAAATAAACAACTGCAGCCTGGTACAAAAAAGGGTTTTGTCTTCATAGCATGGCTCAGTGACAGGTTTCTTGCCTTCCATGTGGAAGACTCCGGTTCAACTCCTTCCCAACCCCCCCGCCGGTCTCACAAGCCCGGATAAAATGGAAGAGGCTGCATCAGGAAGAGCATCCGGCATAAAACCTGTGCCAAGGTTTTTTTGGATATGGTCCGCTGTGGAATCCCCTTTGATGGGAGCAATTAGCAAAGACTATTAGCAACAGTTTGATTTTCCCTTCATGAGAGTTTTTATGCAACTCATCAGTTAAAATTATATTAAGCTATAAAATTATTCATAAATGGCGGATTTGCCTGGTTTAAGTGACAATTGCATTGCAAGTGTCAGATCACTAGCTGTGTGCAGTCATAGACCAAATGATTAAAAACATAACACAAGAAGTATAGGAGTTGATATGGGACAACCAGAAGGGTATATGGATAATGGAGTCCAATCAAATGCCCCGAGTCTGTGTGTATGGCGTGTGCATGTTCTCCCAGTGCTTGGTGGGTTTCCTCCGGGAACGCCGGTTTCATGTCCAAAGACATGCAGTTTAGGCTAATTGCCTTTGCCAAATTGTATGAATCGTAGTGTGTGAAAGAGCATGTGAGTGTATGTATGCGTGTGCCCTTCCACCTTTGTGCCCTAAGTCTCCTGAGATAGGCTCCAGGGTCCCCGCAGTACAGATGATGAGTGAGAGAGTGGATTAATCAGGTCTAGGTGGAGGCAGAACCTGCTAAGATGGTGGTGGTGGTGACCAGATCTCCCATATCCCATATTTGAATATCCAAGAAGTGGAAAGTGAATTTTGCATAACAGGTGACCTTTAAATCTCACTTTGCAATAAAAAAAAACTGAATATACTGAAGCAGAAAAAAAAACACTAAAATGTGCATGGCAGAGGAAGCCCCAGGACCAGGACTAGACACCTGTGATCTATTTCATGAAACATATAAAAGAATTCAGGAAAGATTGCGACGACACAGCGCCCCCTTGTGGATAAAAAAATGATCTACGGGATTTGCTCTAAATTTAACAGTACATAAGTAACTTACATAAATCAGGAAGATAATAAAATCGATATAAATATTTTACAATTCAGTCCTACACTATTTAAGACATTATTAAAGACAGCGTGTGTGTTTATGACAACAAATGTAACGTCCGTAATTGATATTCAATACTTACAATGTCGTGAGTCAAAATTAACGTAACACAGAGTTAACGTCAAACCAAACTCATCCTGTGTCAACTCTTACTGGTTAACTGTGACGTAAAATAATTGTAATATTTAAAACAAGTAAAATCTGACACAGTGGTATGTGGTTTAAATGGAGTCAGGGACGGCGAAACGGCGCAGGCGCGGTGGCCAAGTGGTAAGGCGTCGGTCTCGTAAACCGAAGATCGCGGGTTCGAACCCCGTCCGTGCCTTTTTCCTTTGTCTACCACAAATGAACATGCCAGGAACGTGCCGGAAATCAATACTAATCATTGCAAAATATTAACATTTAGACCAAAATCAGTGTCAGAAAAGGCTGTTCAACTTTTTCATGCATTATATGATTTTACTGCATTTTGAGGAAATTTTCTCCAAACCACACAGAAACATCATTATACTACACTGTTTATCTGTCTAAACTCTATTTCAGAGTGTGGAATGATTTTGGCATTTCTCAATTTGAACCTTGATTTACATTTCCAATGTATGAAACATAAATATATTATTATAAGTGTGAATTCTGACCAATGTACTGACAAAAATCTTTACCAGAATGTACTTTTTTAAAAAATGTGTTTTTATTATTATTATTATTATTATTATTATTATTATTATTATTATTATTATTATTATATATTTTATACATATTTATACTAAATCAGCTGCATTCTTTAACCAGGCTTAACTGTTCACAAAAATATCTTTTCTATGCATTTTTGGTGATTACCATTAAATATATTAGACTTGAAAATTAATACACAAATTGAACGTTTTTCCCTCTCCACATACAATGTTTTATAATTTTTACTTATGTTTTTAAGTAATATGAGTCATTTTATAATTTGGTGTTCATCATGTCTGTTCATGATAAGTATATTTATTCTAAATATTTTCTTCACAATTATCATATTTTACCCATTAAGGGAAAGAACTTACAACAGTTGGCAGACACCCTTATCCAGAGTGATTTACAGTACATTTTTATCTGATTAGAAATCTAAGCAGTTGAGGGGTAAAGGCCTTTTTAATGGGCCCAACAGTGGGAATGTGAGTGTGCTGGGGTTTGAACCTGGAAACTTCTCAAGCTAACACCATTTCAGTGCATTACCGGCTTTTTGTCAACATTAAAAGATGCATTTAATTGTTTTTCTTGATTTTTTCTAATAATCAATTGTTTGTAACTGCCAATTATCTCAAAATTCAATTAAGCACTTTTTAAAACCATTTAATTAGGATGAAAACTGCCTTCTTCTAAGGTATTACAAAAAATCCATCCTTGCTTTTTTTTTATTCTTTAAACAGTAATGTGGTAATCCTATTAATAGAATCTTCCTTAATGTTAATAAATGTAATGTTTCATTTGAAATACACTATTGTGGGAGCAATTTACTATAAAAATAATTACTGTACATAAACACCACATATTCCTATCTGATGGTTTTGACACACATCTGACAGTGTTGACATCTAGATATAATATACCAGATATTTCTATCTGTTTGTTTGGGCAGTGGGCGGCGGGCGGTGCAAGGCTGGCGGGGGGTGATGTTAGCACAGGTAGTCACATGCAGCTTTTATGTCATGCTGTGGGCATGTCACAGGCAATTATCAGCTATGTCATACTATGGACAGGCGTACGTCACAGACTGTAACGGTAGGCATGAAAAATAATGAATAATAAAAAATTTTAATTATAATAGATTATTAATTATTAATTAAGATGTTTTTATTATGCTTAGCATGAAATAAGTGATTTTTTTCATATGTTTTAATCAGCTTTTTTTTTTTTGCTAATCGAACATGTGGACCCTTGATCTGAACAAGGTCTTTCTCAGGTCCATTTGGGACACTTTATCAAATAAAATAAAAATAATTTGAAGTAGGATTGAAAAAAAACTATTTTGATTAATCTTAGAAAATTTAATAGCAGGCAAACTCATGTAATGAATAAAAACCATTAGTTAACAATAACTATTGTATTTCTTACAAAAGTCTACTATTATGAAAAAGGAATTGATTTTAAACTTGATATTATTATTTGTTTATTAATATCTGCAAACGTTCTGTCAACTAATTTACTAACAGAACTCTTATAACTCAAAAATTATTTCGTCCCAATGCCAAGCGACCCACATCACATGATCTCATTCTTCTCTGTGGCATACACTTTAAACACACTGTGGTAAGTGTTCTCTCATTTATAAAACAGTTTTTTTTTAATCTATTACAGCTTGTGTTATATGTGATTCTAGGTTTTGTATAATATACAGTCTGTTTACGATCATTGTCGTCGTCTCATCGTCCATACCTCTTAATCCTGTATACATGATCGCTTGGGGCCTGGAACCTATTCCAGGAGACTCAGCTGTAGATTATTTTAGGTTTTATTAAACATGTATATAATCAGTCTGTTTAACAATGAAACAAAATTTATGCTCACCCTGTAGAACCAGGACACGCCAAAAGGGGGCAGAATCTCCTGGATATATATTATAACAAGCTTTATACAGTCACAAAAGATATAAAGCAAGGTTTATAGTGGACTTTTTTAAAGAAGGAAGAAAAAATTTTATATATATATATATATACTGCATAAATAAATAAAAAATCCCGGGTGCATGCAGAAGGGATGAAAGACTTCCTTTATAGGTCTGGAGAGTTTCTATATTTGGAGATGATTTCTAGGAAAGTAGAAATGGTCAGGGCCTGGTTTACTTGATTTCAATGCGACTCCCCTTTTTAAAGAAACAGAGGAGGCGCGAGCGCGCGCACGTCCTGCTCTTCATCCTAATCGCAGCCTGGATTAAAAAAAAAAAATGCATGCAATTGTTGAGGGCTTGTAAGTGCTTCCCCCTCCCTCCTTTTTTTTTTTTTTTTTGCACGGCCTAATTTTCACCTCGTGCCGTGAGACAGACCGATCTCTCTCTCTCTCTCTCTCTCTCTCACACACACACACACACACACACAGGGACTCGTCTCTCCGACCCGAGCGCGCGCGCAGTGGTGCAGCTCCCTGGACGAAGAAAGCACGACTTGATTAACGTCAGTCCACACGCACATCGACACATGCACACACACACACACATGCACAGACGCATGCACATACTGTCCATGCGCGCGCGATCCTCTCCTGATCAATACGGTAAGTTCTGGGGAAGACTGATATGTTGTTGGATAAGACAAGGAAACGCAAAACGGAGAAATGCATGCTCTCAGGGCGTCTTGTGCGTCAGGGCGTTACGCACTTACACAGATGTGACCAGAATATGCGTTGCTGTAATAATTTATTATTATTATTTTTTAAAGAAAGCAAGGCATGTCATACTGTCTTGCTTGAATTTCTGTGTTTGCATTGTCTCAGGACTGTCTCTTTTCCAGACTGAGACACAGACAGATTGTGTCTGAGAGGGAGAGAGAGAGAGAGAGAGAGAGTCCACCTGAACTCTGTGGCATTTCTCCTTAGATACACAACATTCACCTGACTACTGTAGATAAAATACCGCATACCTGAATATCTAACTTTATAATAGCTCCTCTGGTTACAGGTTTCCCTACAGTGAATTATGATTGTCAGGCATGTCTAGGAGTAAGAGTACGCAAGGTCTCGAACGCTGGTTAATGAAGCTCTTGGGCTATAAGTGAAGTAGGCTGACTATCAGTAATGCGTGCTTGTATCTGCAGTAAATGTTTCTGTGATGCCAGTGGCGGGGTTTTGGGGGCGAGATGTGTTTCGGTTTCAATCCAACTGGCCCGCAAAGTCCCGCTTCTGGTGCTCACCAGATATACCAGTATACCACTTGGTCATCGTTGCAGCCTGTTATGATCGGCCAGAACACTGTATTGGTGCTGATTTATTATTATTTTTTTTTCAAATTTAAGTTTATGCAACATGGAAGTGATCAATCTTGCTTCCCTAAAAAATTCATGTTGATAACTTCTGTCGTTTTGGAGAGCTGATTAAAAAATTTTTTTCAACGTTTATACTGTCTGGCTTCAAACAATAATAATTTTAAATGCAAATTATTCATATTTCTTTATGAGTATTGATACTAAAATTGCTTTAAGTTTCTAGAAGCATATGACATAAAAATTGTTGCTTAAATAGTTTTTTGGCTTAAAAGGCAAAAAATCTGTGCCTATAATTCATATTGCAATATCATTTTTGCATTTTAGAATAATACATTTATTTTAGGTTTACGTTTTTTCATGTAAAATTTAAATCAAAGTTTAATCTAAATGACAATTAAGAGCATTGAACAATTTGAATTTAAAAGCTACAGAGACTACATAAAAGGGCATGAGATTGTATTTAGCAAATCTTTTTATCTGATAAAAATATGAATGTGTATAAATATTTCCAAAAAAAAAAAAAAAGAAGCATGGATCAGGAGATAAGAAGTATGAAGTATTACGAAAAATGGTGTTATATGATCCTAGCTTTTTCGCACCAATACCAAGTTTGGCCGTATATGACCATTTCATTTTCAAAAATTCTGCGTGAATAAATAAAATAATAATAGTATGAATAGTATTGAATCATATTATTTATTATTTATTTATTATTAATTAGTTAATACTAAATAATATTTTATGATTATTTCTTGCTGTAGAAGCAGAAAATGCTTTAAAATGCTTTAAATGCATCATTTAATTATAGTTGTTAGGTGTTTCATGCACCACCACTTATTTTATTTTAAGACTGTCCCAGTTAACCTGACCCAGTCTTCAGAATTATTAAATTATAATGTTTGTACGTGATGTTTTTTGTCACAGTCATTCACGTGGTTTATATTGATTATGCACCCTAAAAATATGCAATAAATGCACCAAGATAAAGATTTATTATATAATATCATTGATTTCATATGATATATGATGATGCGTTAGTTAAGTCGTATTAGTTACTCAAGCATTTCCACATAAATTGCTTAGTAACGTGAGTTTGGATTTGTGTCTGTCAGGCCAAAAAAAGATATGTGGCTAAATTGACCTGATATTATATTAAATCCATTTAATCCCATTTAAACTAAAAAAAGAAAAATCTAAGAAGAATCCAAGAATCCAAGCATTTTACCTACAATCTTCTACATTGACTTTTTTGTTGTTGTTGACATTTTGATGAATTTGGTCCTGCATTGACTTTGTGAGCACTTTCTGGCTGTTTCATCCACAAGGAAACTTGCCAAAGAAGCCGTAGAAGGTTTTTATAGCTGTAACAGAAACCAATGAAACATATTGGTGTAAACATCATGCCGCAGGGAGAATAAGGGGCTTTTGGGGGCACTTGTGTTTCAGTATCACCATCATAATGCCCCTAAAAATCCTTATTGCTCTTGCACTAATCTCCAGGTTTCTTGGTTCTATGGTTGAGGTCAGCTCTAAAAATTATTATAATTTTTTTATTAAACCACAAAGTTAATATTGAGACCATATTCTACTAAGCGCTAGATCCTATAAAAATGTGGAGATTATTTTATTGCTAAGAAGTGCTTCATGCTTGGTATGCGTGACTTATAATGCATTGAGCATGTTGCTCATAGTTCACTGATGACACAGAGCGTCCGCTGTTCAGCCATAACATCAACACCACTGAGAGGTGAACTGAACAACATTGATGAACAATTATACACCAGCAAACTGGTGACAGGATCACAAGCACCCCAGACTCATCTATGTCCGCGGGGACCAAAGGCCAGCCTGTATGGTCTGATCTAACAGAAAAGCCAATGTATCACAAACTACAGAAAAAACTCGATGCTGCCCACAGTAAAAACGCACCAGAACACCCAGTATACTGATCTCCAAACCCCCAGATCCCAATCCGATCGAGAGCCCATGAGGTGCGTCCAGCAAATGAATCCGATCCACTGAGGCCGCTGCTCACCACCCTGAGCATCCAAACCTCCTGGTTCCAGACACCACAAAACACAGCCAAAAGCCCGGCAGAACCCAAAACCTAGGATGTTTTAAAGTTCATGGTTTTTATGATATGGCTGATTGGTGTAGTAGGTATATCATACAAGGTATATACAAACTATCAACTGCATAATTTCCTTCGATTTCATATAAGTAAAAAAAAAAACAGATTAGTTAAATCAATAAATAGAGAATCATGTGAATAAACAACTACTGTATTGTATAACATTGTTGGATTGTGCAAATGCTATGGTTCTTACAAAACATGTTGCCTTTTCCTGTTCATTTTCTGGACTAGTTTCGGGCATTTCTGCAGAGAACTATTTTGCACAGACCTGTCACCAGTGCGCATTAACCTATCATGACTAATGTTTGATTCGTTTTTACGATCTAATGCACATATTTTGGCTGCTCCCTTCCTTCTGAATACATCACAAAACAAAAAGCAAACCAAGAAAAAAAGGCATCATAGCGTGTGAAAATATCTTGAATCTAGGCAACTTTATCTACTATTTCTTAAGATTAAAATAAACAAAATATACACTTTTTAAATGTATTTCTATGTTTATTTAACAATTATAAAATAAAATAAAAATTAGCTGCCAATAGAAAAGGTTAGAACAGAATAGAGCAGGTTTAATAATGTTATACTTGGTTTATTGTAAATCTCATAATAAAAAACTGTAGCACAATTTTAACATATTTAAAATTATTGTTTCAGTTGTTCTACATTTTATGTTACATTAGTACGTATGTTTTAATCTACTGAAAAGGCCAGAGATTGTTAGTACTAGGAAGGGTGTCATATGCTGAAACACCACACTATCGAGTCGTTACATCATGAGTGAATATTTATAGAGTTTGAGATATTTGTGAAACATAAATTTATATATAAATTTATATATAAATTTATATATAATTTATATATAAATTTATGACAATTTATCCGTATACTTTAAGAAGAGAAAATTAGAAATCAATTTAATGTTGAATTAATCATGTGATCTGGCAAAAGTTATTTATTAATTTTTTAGCACGTCAAACAATAGCAATGCAGCAAACAAAAGGAGCATTTTGTGTTCACTGGGAGAAAAAAAAAAAACAGGGTTTTATTTTCTTATTCAAAATTCTGATTAGGTTGTATCCCCGGGTTAGTTGCTTACAGCTAGGGTGGATCAAAATGTGGCTTTAACTGTAATGCCTTCTGGGATCTACATCTACCAAGTTGGCTGAATTTGAATGCTTTCATCTTTTTTCAGTCTATAAGTATATAATCCTTACTTTTATGTACTTTTAAGTTTCCACCAAGTAATACTTTTTTTTTTCTTTTTCTTTTTTTTTTTAAAACTAAGTGCAATGTTCACCAAGGGAGTAAATTTCTTTTCCAGGCAAAGGAAATTCACGGCTCTATGCAAAATGGCGAGAGCTTGACACAATGCCCAGGTCATTTGCACTTGTCATGCATAATTACGTGCTGTTGCCCGACAGCCGTAACTGACGGTGTGATTAGCCGGTTTATTATCTTTTAAAATGAATAAGCAAATTAGTATGCTGAGATATTACATGGGAATAATAAGTTTTAATGCTTGTCGTAACTACATGTAATGGTTTTAGCCACTTGTTGGGGGAACCAGACCTTAAACATCTTAAATGTCAAGTTTAGTCAAGTAATCACCTTTTATTAACTTCATTTGTGTTCAATCCACAGTACATAGGGAGGAAATGAGACTTTTATGTGCTTTTAGACACATTTGCAAGGTTACGTCCTACTTCAAGCGGTAAACACGGTTCCAAGAATCTTACCTGACATTTAGGCAGTGATTTGTTTTAACTTGCCACACGGTGAGAATTTTCCAGATACATTTCACACATTTCTATGATACTGCTCATATATTTGACTCAGCTGAATGGTATTCATTATGTTTGTTATGTAACAGCCGCTCAGCCCGCGAACTCATTTCGATGACTGGGTCTACGCCAACTATTTTCAGCTGACAAACTTGAGATAAAGTCTTCTCATTATTTCCAGTGGCAATAATAAAACAGACAGGCACATTTCATAAAACTTTCATTGCTGACAAATCCATGTGGAGCTGTAAAATTATTTCCAACTACCGAAAACCGAAAACTTGTCGCGTGAAGGTAATTAACTACAGTATATTGACTCATCTCCAATGTTTGTTTGGCAAGTAATATAACATTTATTGGAATTTATGGAATTTTATTGGATTTTTTGTGCTATAGGAAATTCTGGCATAATCAAATTTGGCAAAAAAAAAAAAAAACTGATTAGACAAAGAGTGTGTATGAATCCTGTGCTTTAATATATTTAAACCATAAATCTACAGACATTAGTTTTTCAATCATGTGTCAATGAATAACGGATTGAAAGCAAGTCGCATTTAATAGATTTACCGTTGCAACCACGATGAATATCCACTAGGACAGAAAGAGATTTTATTTTTAAATTTAGTTTATATTTTTGCAGGAATTCTAGAATTTCTATAATTGTTTACTGTTAAGAACTATGATAGAATTGTATTTGATAGAACTATAACCCAGTACAACCCAGATGTTTTCTTACTTTCTAATGGTGACCCAAATTGAATAAATATGAAATTATTTATTTCCATTGACATTATAAATAGTTTATTCGTCTGTTACCAAAAATAAGTTAAAATGAAACAGATTTTATTTGCATTACAAAAATTCATTGAAAAAAAAAAAAAAGTTTTTTGATAAGGAAATTTGTTGACAATTTACTAATATAATGAAAAAAAAATGAAGAAAGGATCTACACATCAAGAAAAGTATATAACAATCTCTGCATGCTTCAAAGTAAGTTAATTGTTTAAACTTAAGGCGAAAAATTTACTTTACATTATCCAGATGTAACACACAGCCGGTAAGGGTTAAATATAACACCGTTTATTTGTGAAACTGCTGCCGTGGTTAATTTTCGTGTCGCCTGCCTCCCTGCAGGCATAGGGATCACTATCCGTCATCTCGCATCGACATCGGCGTCGTCTCTCTCCGTTATACCTGTCTGCAACTCCTCCTAAACCATTCATGAGAATTTGACTGAACCTTTTATAAGAAGTGCAGATGTGCAGGAGCTATTACATATTCTAATAACAGTGCGCTTCCTCTGTACACCATAAAAATCTTTTAGTATGTTCAGTGGGCAGACGAGACGTGTTTGAAAGACTCACATCATTTTTCTTTTGAAATCTGTGCCAACCAGTCAAAACAGTCTACAGGATGATTGCTGTATGATTGTAAATACTTAATCATATATTTTCTTTGGAAAACGATATGTGTGTAGGTGTGTATGCACATGAGGACTTGTCCAGGTATTACTCACGATGTACTATCGATTATTAATAGTTATCTGAGATAGTTAGATCTACTGCAAGAAACTTCATGTACCTAATGACTGGCTGAAGAACTTTCTTGTAGTGTCAGATATAATACAGAATTTTCTATTCGAATTATGTTTTTTTTTTTTTTTTTTTTTTTTGGAAGGAGATTATAATATCTAGTAATGTATCGCTTCCTAAAACTGAAAACTGAAGCCAAAGACTGACCTAAATTTTGGCCCACTTCACCATCGTTATGGGCCAGTGAGAGATCTGAACTGGTTTCTTCAAATTCAGCAGTTTAGAGATAAATCAGTCGCTTTATAAAGGAAGTGTGAAATCTTTAATGATTGCTGTATTGTTTGGTTCATTTTGCTACAGTGCTGGTTTGTTCCAAAAATGAACTCGTTATACTCAAAGACATAATGAACACCAATGTTAGAATTAAAATAAGGAAAACCTAACAAATATTTAAATGAACAAACTGTGCTGTATGTGCATGTTTACAATCATGTGAAACATTCGATGACATCATAGATGATACTTTAATGTCAAGGCTCCTGGGATCGGGTTTCGTTTGTCCCCATGCGTTTCCACCGAGTTCTCCAGTTTCCTTCCAAAACATGCCAGAAAGTGGACTGGCTAAGATAAATTGCCTCTAGGTATGAATGTGTGCGTATGGTGCCGTATGATAGATCGGCATCCCATCCAGGGTGTATTCCCAAATCATGCCTAGTGTTCCTGGAATAAGTTGCTGGTCCACCATGACCCTGAACATGATGAACCAGTTAGTGACCGAGTGACCGAGTGAGTAAATATCACTCATGTGTCTTACTCTTGCATTTCCATCTTTCTTGTATAAATGGCTAAACTGAAGCTTTGAGACTCTTCTGGACAAGTTTTTGAACTTGAAATGATTGTCTAGTGCAACGTCTGCGTACCGTGACGATTAAAATAACAAATGAATAAAATTTAAAAAGCAAGCCTTTAGCTTCTGTTTTGAATAAGAAATACCCAAAATGAACATAATATTCTTTATTAAACACGCTCGTTATCTTGTTATAATCTGCGCCTAGAATAGATAGTTAGATAAGAGAGGTTTTTGTATTCACGGATATATTTGTTTAATAGGCCTCAGGTCAGGCTGGATTTAGTAAGAAGTTCAGATGGGAAAGTCATTATTGACACCTCACACAGCCAAGAGGCGTCTGCCAAACTGAACCGACTCCAGATAATCACACCGTGGTGCTAAATCGAACTCATTTATGATTAATTATTAGTATTCCTAAGCATTTGGGAATGATATATTTTTATTCAGACTTAAACAGAACTCACTATATACTGCATATATATTTCCATCGCTTGTTAAACCGTGAATAAAAATGTCATGGGTACAAAAGGAGGTTCGCCGTAACACGACAGCAATACCACATCAAGCAATGCGGCGGCGTTACTACCACCTATGATGGAGAGATATTTATGAGAATTTGTCTCATACGTACACAACATAAGAGCTTCTTCACTGTTAACAAACACCATGTGACACTCCAGAGTGATGGACTTGCTAAGGCAAGGAGAGCATTTACACCCCGGCCCTCGAGAGTGCCGTTTCACTGTTTAATGAGCTGAGCGGGGCAGTCTCCGTGTACTGACACAGAAGCAGATCCAACAAGCTCACAGTAACAAAGAAAGCATGAACGGAGGAGAAGCGAAACCTCAGTGTTTGGTGCTAAACATTCCAGAACGGTATATATAAAAACAAGAGCGGCGTACAGGACGTACAAAGTGTAATTGAAGCAGGGAATCAAAGGATCGGTTATGACATTTTCGGTTTATCATTATTTTTATCTTTGAGATCAGAGAAATCAGACAGGATTGGGGGTATTTTGGATCCTTTGTGCAGAGATCTGGACTAAATGTATAAAGACATTTTTGTTAGATGTGTTAAAGAGCATTCTTTCAGTGGTACAGAGGAATCTGTGACTCTTATTTAAAAAAAAAAAAAAAAAAAAAGATGAATACTGAGTCATGTCCAGAAACCCGTTTCTTTGTCTCTCCGCTTTATGGTTCTATTACATTGTGATGTTGCAAGAGACTCGGTATGAAAGCCAGAGCATGCTGAAAAACCTTGCCTGACAAGTTGCCCTCGTGCAACTCAAGAGGGATATGTTTACCCTTTACCCCTGCCTCTATGGTTATATTTAGAGTTCAACATGAGCGAAAGTGTAAACCTACTTCCACAGCTATCTGACACAAGTCACAGGTGGATACACACTTCTGGCACCAATCCTGTGCAGACTCCGAGGCATGCTCCGAGAGCGAAGACTATTAAATAGCCTTTTTTTTGTTTGTTTGTCTTTTCTTTTCTTTAATGGTCTTAGTTTCTGAGCAACTACAGTGTTAGAGAAAGTAGCTTTATGACTAGAAAGTTTATTAGCTTGGAAGCAAGACTATGAGTTTGATATACAGTATACTCTACTCTAGTGACAAGCTCTCCATTACATTTTCTTTCCCTGGAAAGTCATTCTTCCAAATAACAGAACGACTTTTCAACTATTATCTTGAAGGAGCTGTTTTCTTTACGACTATTTGTCATTAAGTCACATGTGGTGCGGCTGCCATATTTGATTGTAGCCTAAAGGATAGCAGCCTTTCTTGTGATTGCCAAAGCCTGGAGTCAATCCACCTGATGATTCAGCACTAAGCCACAGGGTGCTTTTCGGCCTGCTCGCACACGCAGGCCTGTGAGTAAGAGCACAATTAAGCGACATAATGCCGATCTGGCAATAATAGACTTGCCACTAATCGCAAACCTCAGAGCATAGCAATCTGTCTACATTCAACCATTTTCATTCTTTTTGAACATTTTGACTTTCTGTTATATGAAACGTCACGATGTAAAGCGATGTAACTAATATACTCTGTGAAAGTGTGAAACATGAACATGTAAATATAATAAATGAGAGGTTTGTGTCCTGTGGGGGCTGAAATATCGCCAATAAATGTAAAAAAAACTAAAAAAAAAACTCATATGAGTGGTGTTTGAGTCAAACCAGGACTGTGGATTGTGCAGAATAACAGAACACAGTTATGAAAGTAAAGACTAGCTCCATTTGTCTTATGTAATCCCCTCTGCTTCACTAATGCACTTATTCCAGCACTTCACTAGTGCTTGGATACCATCAAGGTAGACAGTTTTCTCATGATCGGACTGCCTGCTTCTGCAACTTGCCACCCAGGCACACCTTTGATGATGTGAAAATGGCATAGAGTGAGGTCAGGACCATAGTGGGCACAGTCATCTATAAAAGTTAATAACCCCGCTTTAGATTCTATGTGTTTCTGTGTAAAAAAAATAATAATCATCATTTGATCGTAGCGGGTCTAGTATTAGGCAAATGCAACCTCAGAGGAACACCTCCATATATCTTTTTCAAGGTGCCATTATTTATTTAAAAGTGGGCAAGGCTAAATACCCCCTTACTGCTTCCACATGATGTAAGAGGGGAACTGCAGTCAGGTGCTACTAATCTTCAGCCCTTGATTGACTGATCATCAGCAGGTGTGCAGACCTCCATAAAAGCAGGCAGTTTGCTTATTTCAACGTACTCAAGACTTCAATCTTCCCAGGAGTGTATGTCACAGCCCATTCACTCCAAGTACAGATCATGCAATGGTCAGAGAAATAAACAAAAACCGAAGAGCTGCATCTTAAATCCTGCAGGACTCACTGAGCATTTGAATCGTTAAGTCCATGGTAGCACAATTAGAAGAAGACTGAACAAGTACAGTTTGTTTGGAAAGGTTGCCTGGAGAAAGCCTCTTCCAGGGAGCACGACTACGTTTTATCAAACTGCATCTGAACAAACCAAATATTAGAGTATTTTAGAGGCAAATGTGAGGCCAACTGTTCGACAGCTACAGCTTGGTCAAAATTGGGTCATGAGAAAAAAAAATTGTTTGTTGTATTTGCCTATTACCGTATACAATCATCTGGGCCCGTATTCACAAAGCTTCTTAGAATTCTCTCAGAGAGATCCTATCTTAGCTTAAAAAGTCCTAGACTAAAAGTGATTTAGGAAACTTTTTAGAGCAACTCTGAGTAAGGAAAGTAGAAAAACTTTTATCTTAGTGAGGGGGTGTGGTCGACCCCGTTGCTAGGGATGATGCAGCAATTCAAGGCCTGTGATTGGTTAATAAAAAAATAACCTCTGACCTCTGCAAAGGTTTTGAAATGTGCTCTTTGTGAAAACAGAATACATGATAATAGAACCAACAGTGAATAATAATAATAATTTTTGTATATGAAGAAATTGTATAATCATGACTACAGGCTACTTTATGCAAAGTTTCTAGGCTAAATGTCGTAAAGATGATTGAACAGCTAAATGTTGAAAATGTGACAACTTCTGAAGCAATCAAGTTCTCACATTTATTTACCTTACTGATTTTATTACTTGTAATCCATTTTAGATTGATGGGATCAAAATGTCTTAGCTTTTACAATTCACAGGATTGCGGGACAGTTTATTTAATGTCAATCCAAGAGAGATGGAAGGCAGTAAAACATCAATGAAAACCAAATTGAACAGAAAAGCGATGTTTACTTTTAGCTTCATTTCTTCCTTCTACCATTTTGACCTTTGCTAGAGAAACTCTTATGTCTCTTAAAAGTCCTCCTCTCTACATTTAACAAATTTTTACCTTAGGAGCTGTTTTTAGGGCTAAGATGTTTTGTGAATCATTTTTATCTTTACTAAGATTTAATCCTAAACTTAAGGAGAAATTCTAAGAAAACGCCCTAATTCTAAGATTTTTCTTAGAATTTCGTCACTAGGAGCAACTTTTAGGCCCTGATGTGTATATATATATATATTTTACACAAAAACACATGTAATAATTCCCAACCGAGTTTCTGTAATGTGCAAGTGGTGCAAGTGAGGTAGTGTGTACATTTTATCCTGCAAAAATGTACAACTTTGGTAATCAAACCAGACATTTTCCCCTGAGAGCATTCCACCCGACCATTTATGGGAAAGACTTCATTGGACTTTGAGCCGGGATTGTCATTCACAGATGTACGGCCTTCTTTAAGATGTTTTACTGCGGCTAAGAGTCTCATCACCGTACTGTGCTTGAAGTCTTCTGTGAATGTAAATCGGGTTTACACTTTCATTCCTGAGAAATTTCATCATGAGTCCTGGTTTGGGTTTCACATAATTTATTTCATCTTTTAAGTTTTTTTTTTTTTTTTTTGTATTTTGATATTTTTCCCTCAAAAAGCATATACAGTAAGAATATGCTTATGTAACGTCTTTTAACTTCCACCAGGAGTCACCTGTTTCAACTCTTTGTTGCACAACATGACCACTGGGAAAGTTAAAAGGTGGATTCCTGACAGTCTTTAAGCGTACAAATGATTTTGAAAAGACACTAGCATTGATCCAGGTGGATGTAATTAAACTGTATGAACAGATGTTTTCGCTACTTGCAGGTTCGTCCTGATTTGATAGAGAAAAAAGTAATCAATTCCAAATGAATGCATACAAAGAAAAAAATCAGGGAAATGCTCGAATTGTTTAAATGGTGTCTTTACATGGAAAGTTCAAATGCAATATCTCCGTACGATATGCCAAGTGCATTCATTATTGACAGACTTGGAGTTGATCAGCCGTGATTCAACACTTTTTTTTGTTTCCACAGCCTCCTCGCCAGTTCATAAAAACAGGGATGCCTCGTTAAGTTAGAGACAGAACATGCATTCCTGTAGGTGTTTGTTTGAATCTATAAAAAAAAAACCAAAGTAAATGCACCAGTGATGTAAAGACGAAGCATAGCAAAGGACACCAGTCATACCACGAATTTAACCGTAAACATCTTCCATCTCGTCTAGTGCACATTTTCCTTGCTCTCTCTAATAGGGTTCAAGATCAAAGGGGTTGGGAAATTCTTTAAAATGCTTACTGGCATTAGGAACCAAGAATGTTGCACAAGACTTGTGTTTTATGGTCCATGTGTCCTTTTCCTGTGACGGGATCATCCCAAAGCAAGCTGTTAGTCTGCATTCGTTGTCATTATAAGTGGTAGAAGAATTGCAACGCTTTCAACACTCATGAGGTCAAGGAGGAGAAACATAGAGAGAGAGAGAGAGAGAGAGGGGGGTAAAACCCTGAGCTGAAGCACGCCTGTACTGTGAAAACCAACACAGCTCGGCTTTTAACCAGAACCACATGCAAGCGCTACCAAGGCCAAACCAAATGAATGAACGTTTGTTCTGAACAAAACCAAGATGTCTAACAGCAAGCTGATATTCACTAGCAAATGTCGCTGCCATTTTTTTTTTTTCATATAAGACCTGTGCAGGTTGTAATGGAATCTCAGTGTGACTAGTTCCCATTTGTAGCCTCAAAAAAATAAAAAAAATAAAAAAAAGTTTTGCTGTCATGAGTGTTTCCGCAGGAAAAGTAGGGGAATGCAAGGTAAATGACATTTTTTGTGAAACAGAAGAGTTTTATTACAGCAAAGAAATTTAAAGCAGTTTACGTCCAACGATCGAATCGAATAGGTATTTCATATTTTTCATCTCTCAATTGTGTAAAAATTACAGTTTTTTTTTCTCCTCTGGTTCAAACGAAACAGGTGAGACAGGTTAAGACATGAGTCATAGAATAGCAAGAAACTTTTCTGACAGTATTGCCAGCCTTTAACAAGTTTAGACTTTGTCCACATCAGTAAAAATCTAATTTTTTCTTATCCATCTTCAGGTCCATGGTCATGAGCTTGTTGAGCGCAATCCTGATGATGAAAGTTTGCTTCAATTTACACTAAATGTCCATAGTCAAAAAAATAAATAAAGCTAAAAATCCACACACATAACACATAACTGCAATCATTCTACATGCTGCAACAGTAGTAATGACCGAAGGCATGGAAGTGTGAAATGGGAGAACGTAATGACTGTTTAAGATGCACAGAATGGAAGGTCTGTTCATAGAATACTTTAATGTCAGTCATGAGTCCACAGGTGGGGTGACATAGCACTGAGAGACTTTTCTAGACATGACCATGAGATAGTTCTTTTAAAGATGGAAGAGCCACAGCAAACCAATATCAGATTACACCAATTAAGCCATGACTAGCTTAGTTGTCTGGTTATAATTCTATTATGCTGGGAGTGCTGGGATTAAGACAGACTTGGGTACCAAAAACCTCAAAGCAAATAACTTTATTGATATCTTATTCTAGCAAATATCTTCTTTCGAAGCTCATTAAATACCCTTGATGATATTTGGTATGTATCTACAATATACCTTTCTGTCCCAAATCCTATCATCAGGCTTTTACATGCTAAAGAATAAACTGTGGGAGTGATTGTTCTGATGATGTGTTCTGCTTTTGCGAAGCGAAATGCTTAGCAGGGTTTACACACGGGTTCGAAATTACACAGTTGGCTACTAACTGCCTACTTGCACAGCAATTATACCCCACCCCTCAATTTACTGGTGCTATATTAAGCAGCATTTTGTTCTGTTTTAATGGCAAACATAAACAGGATGAAATGTTAAGGATGGAAGGTGAGTGTCGCGGAATAGCGACCTAAACTTAAATCACGTATAGCCATGGGCAAAAGTATTTGAGACAAAAGTGAATTTCAATGTTTTTAATGACTTTTTTTTTTTTAAACTAATGACAATTATAATAAAAAAGTTTTATTTTGAGCAGTGAAATAGTTATACACCAATCAATATTTCATATAAAGTCCTTTATTCTTCAAAACCTGCTGGATCCGGGCTGGTCATAGAGTCAAAAAGACACCTGCAGTTTTCTGGGTTCACTTGTTCAATCCATGTCTGCTTGATTGCTTTATGCACAAAAGACGGTTTCTTGACTGCTACTGCCTTCACCATAGTCCAAAAGTTTTCTATTGAGTTCAGGTTTGGAGATGATCCAGGCAATGGCTCCAGAAGCTGAGTATTATTGTCACATATCCAGTTTTTCACTCAAGTAATTACCAAGACTCTTCTGCCAGAGAGGCTCAAACTAATTAGTGAAATCACCTGTTTTGGTGCACAGGGGAA
Source organism: Clarias macrocephalus (assembly GCA_011419295.1). Classification (NCBI taxonomy): domain Eukaryota; kingdom Metazoa; phylum Chordata; class Actinopteri; order Siluriformes; family Clariidae; genus Clarias; species Clarias macrocephalus. Next base: position 153,280 of record JAAGKR010000384.1, read on the forward strand.
CTGTAATACATGGTACTGTATACAGTATGTTGCCTTAATACCTTTGGCCACCACTGTAAATGGTAATTGAAGGGTATATCAACAAATTGGGGTTGAGACTAGAGTAAAGTAGGGTGAGTGTGTTGGATGTATGTATGTGTCATATTGGCATTTGTGATGAACCTTCTCAAGAAAAAAAGGTGTAAAACCAATAGACATTTACGGAAGGCGTCAAGCACAGTGCAGTGATGCGCCACAATTTTTTTATTCTACACAATCAAAAGTACCAGTTTGACTTGAATGGTCTTCGTATTCAAGAAATATACTCCCTCCCGTATCCTTTATGAGCTGTGATTGCTGTTGTGTTTTTTGGTCACTGGGTATTTGTCGCTAATGTGTCATGAATGCAAAGACACCCAGCCTATTTGTTCTTCGTCCAGCCTACTGCTTCATCATGAAGAGTGTTTACTGAAAGTCAAGTGTGAATGCATTACTTAAAGAACATAAAATTAATAAAATGATTAACATGAATTACTAATATTGTATTCATATTGTTTTAAATTACAAATAAAATTAAGCAATCTTGTGAGGTGCGTTAATGTATGTTCTTAATGTACAAACCATTGTCTAGATTTTTTCATGCTTATGTATGTTCTTGTAAATTTTTTTTTTTTACCCCTCATCTTTAAACAATTAGTAAAAACATTCTAATTGTATAACACACAAGGATTTTTTTTCTTTCATTTTCATCTTTTCATTTTTCAGGATTATGTAGTATTCACTTCATTTCAAAATAATCAGTTTGTCTAATTATTTCCATTTTATCTCAAAGTCCATCTACACGCGTATACATGCTAGAGACTAAGTCAGGTAATATCTTACACAAGGAGTTAAATTAAGTCCAATAAGAAATGCCACTGTGCGATTTCCAGATGCTCTCAAGGCAAGTAAACAAGCAAACATGCAGCCGTAAAAATTAAGAGCCTCTTCTGTCCTGCTGCCATGTGACCTCGGAGGCATATGACTTCCATAACTTTCCCTGCTCATTATCTGCTGATGGTGGTGCATAATTGAGTCAGTGTTGTCGCGGCTTGGCATGTCCAAGACTCTCGCCTTCATCCTGTCTGGAAACATACTGTAAGGCACTTCACATGATAGTCTTATGCAAGGAAGAGAGAAACCGGAATACAAAAGCTGATTCTATACATGAAACTAGCTTTTCTTAGCAAGTATCACTTTTACAAATCAGTTGGTCAGCAACATTAACCACACAATAATTAAATGAAATCCTCTAGGCTTGGCAGTGTAATAAGAAGACAAATGTTGCTAGGCTATTCCTGGTAGTACGGCGCGAAAGGCCAGGTCGAATGAGGTCCGTCTGAGGGCACGCTAAGGAGGGATACACGCTCGTCCACTGCATGAAGGGGGATTTGGTGGTTTGTCATTAGATAGGACGAGCTCAGGCTAACCCACGAGCTGCAGTACCAGAAAGACACATTCGTTTTTTTTACGAAACTAAAAGTTCACACTAGGCCCTGTATACTGTGATAAACAGACATAACTAAATTACGCACACAGGAAAAGTGTATATATTATGTATGTAAAGTGTACAAATTACAAAAAAAAATGATCTAAAACTAATTTAAATAGGTGAAGATGATGATGACGGGCATTATGAAAGTATTCGATCGATCGATAGATAGATAGATAGATATATAGATAGATAGTAATGCTATAATGAGACCATTGGTTGCCTATTGAAAAGTAATAATAGACCTTATACTCAATGGACTGTTCTGACACATTTCTATTATATAAAATTTTACTCCTATAGAGCTGAATAACTTTTCTACATGAATACAACATATGGTATTTCAGTACAAGTAGTCTATTTACAAATGCATTGGCAATATATAATTTCTGAGGTAATATGTGTATAAGTCATGTAAAACACACACACACACACACACACACACACACACACACACACACCATAGCCTTATGTCTGTATACACTGGTAACTTTTTTTGTAAAACAGCTTAAATTCTAAGCTTGTTTATACTGGTTAGTACTGGTAAAGCTGGTCTTAATGTGATAATAACGTGATATTTCTGGTCTAATCTAGTTTGTCTGACAGAAAAGTGGGTATTACACGCCACCTACTGGTAGCATTGTGTTTCTGTGGAATAATGATGGGGGGGAAAAAACTGTTACAAGACGTTTCAAAGTTTAATAATTGTATAATTTAACTATCCAGGAAATGAAAAGAATGCCTTGTAGAGTGATGGGATAAAATAACAATTTAATGAAATAATATAATAATGGTACGTCATTTGTAGCGTAATGTGTAGAATTTTGCTTTGGACGCTAGAGGGCGCCAAACGTCCTTTGTTTTCTTCCACGGCACGTGGCGCCGCTAGAGTAAACATTCCCAGCATTCCCCGGATGTTAACGCGTGGATTATGTTTAGCATGTGCTGCACAGCACTCCAACTATGGTCACAGTCATCATTCATGAGCGTTCATGTATTTGTTTTATTATTTTGCTAAGTTAGACATTACTCACAGACTGAGCATGATGATTCGGTATAGTAAATGCGCTGCCAAAAATACATCCCATAATACAAATATATGTAGCACAATCAGTTATTCGGTGAATACAGTTGCAGTGTTACTTGCCTGTGGTTTTAAGCCTGGTGTGGTTTAGGGGACAAAAGTCACGGATTGCACTTTCAACACACTGAGGGGGGAATTTGCATTGTAATTTTACTTTTTTTAGTATTTCTTTTTTCTTCTTCTTTTTCTTCTTCTTCTTATTATAATAGTTTGGTAAAGGGCAGTTTAAAGGGTCCTTATGTGTACACAAACACAGAATCTCATGGGTTCTGTCTATTGAATATTAAATATTCTAGTACCGCAGTAACAATAAACTCAAAACTTAAAACTTAAAACATTTTAATAGGATTAAAGGATTATGGAATAAATTTGGGATTAACGAATGAATGAAATTATGAGAATAATATTAGAGAAGTGATTACTTCATCAAAGGCTCTATTTAGTCACACACACACACACACACACACACACACACACACACACACACACACACACACACACACACGTGTATATATATAAATAAATTAATTAATTCATCATCTATTTATCCTGTATTTGGTCATGAGGATCTGGAGCCTTTCCCAGGGTGGGGTATACTCTTGACAGAGTGCCAATTCATTGCATGGTACACACACACATAATATGGGCAGTTTTTGGAACACCAATCTGGACTCTGGAAGGAAACCCACCAAGCATAGGCGGATACAGTATATATATATATATATATATATATATATATATATATATATATACGGTGGTATAGTGCTTAGCACTGTCGCCTTGCACCTCCATTGTCCGGGTTCAATTCCCGTTATATATACTTTTATATACTTTTTTATACTTTTACTATCATCAGAGAACTGCCAGCAGAGACAGCAGAGAACTTTGCTCTTACTGTGCATGCGTGGTTAGACCAGCATTTTCCAGGATGTTGGAATAAAAAGAAGTCCAGATCTCACTATATTTGACTTTTTTCCTGTGTGGTTACACAAAGGAGGAGATGTACAGGACAAAGCTTCACACACTGGAAAACTTGGAGGCACAGATTTATGACCTTCTCAGCAATATCCCAAACGACTTCCTTCAGAAGACTGTGTGTTCCCGGTCGTTCGAGGAAACTGGTTGACGCCACCATTGCCTACATTTAAATTTAATGATTTGCGTTCATTTTCTTATGTAGTAAAGTACATGTGCAATCTGTTTAAATGTTTTTTTTATATATATAAATATGGACTCGATTACCAATTGTTAATGCTTAGTTCCTTTTCACCCACCTTGTATATATCTGCTATCTATCTGCCTGTCTTTCTATAAATCACGTAATTAACGTTTATCAGTAGACCAATGGCATTATATTATACATATTGGAGGGCATCAAACTGCATCATTGATTTAAAAGCAAAGTCAGAATGTCTCTGAGGAGCTCTAGTGGCTGCCTAGAGTACAATTTATAAGACCACCCATTAAAAATGCTAGTGAATGTGAGAAGTTAACGGTTTAAAATGACTCTCTCATGATGATCATATCTCTCTCTCTCTCTCTCTCTCTCTCTACACACACACACACACACACACACACACACACACACACACACACACACACACACACCCCAGAAGGTCTTTTGTAACAAAGCCAGGTCTCTTATTGTGATAATCTGTGCAGACCCTCAGCATGGAATCTTTTGTATATTTACTGCTATATTTTCTGTTCTGATGTTCAGGGCTGCCAAAATTTCATTAAAGTGACAATATGAAAATTAGGGTGTATGAAATCTCCTACTTGTGCCTTATGGTGTAGAATGGTTTCTAGGTCCCTACACAGTATAATCAATGTAAAGAATGAATGGGATGGACACATTGTCAGCCCGGAGTGAAACATCACGACTTAAAAAAAATAATAAAGACACAACGTCAGAAAGAATTTTGTACTAATTTGAACAAATTAACGTAAACAATATCAGGAACATGTATGACAGACAGTATAACAGAGTCACCATTTATCCTTTAATTTGTCACTCATTTGTATATTAATAACAATTGTCTTAATAGTAATGGACAACTATGTTAATGACTGAAAAGAATCATAAATCAATAAAAATCAATGAAACATACAGCCAACAGATAGCTTAGCAGCTAGGCTTGTTAGAGCCACATCGCCAATTCGCCCACCTGGTATATTCGCTGTTGTAAGGGGCCTTTCTAATACAACTGCCAAATTCTTTGTCACACTGGCAGAGCATTTTCTCACACCAGTCTGTGATGGAATCTGAAGAGAAGCCACAATAAATCAAATTAGCAAAAAAAAAAAAAAAGCATAAAAAGAGACTGCTTTCCAAGAAATCAACTATAAACCTCCCTTACCACTTTTATCATTTATTTTCTCTTATTATAATTTTTTTTATTGCATATTTGTCACATAAAAAAATAAATAAATAAATAAAAAAAAGCTCTCCAATCTTGTCTGGCCCTGTGTGAAAAAGTAAATGCCTAAACGTAGTAACTGGTCGTGACACCCTCAGCGACAATCACGCTACCACAACCATGGTATCACATGGTTAATATATATATATATATATCATGGTACCACAACCATTTGGTATGATTTTCGGGTAATTTTTTTGGCAAATGTGAGACATGCGTTTTGGTCAGCAGTTGAGTCTCTCCAATGGATGACATTTTTGCTCAGTTTCTTTTTTTTATTGTTGAACCAGGAACATTGTGGACCTTAACTGAGACAAGTGGGGCCTGCAGTTCTTCAGACACTCTGGGTTTATTTTATAAGTCATTGGATGAGTCGTCATCCAATAACGTACAGTATACTCTTGGAGTAATTGTGGTAGGCCTGCCACTTCTGTGAAGTCTTTCTCCATTTGTAAATAATGGCTCTCACTGTGGTTTACTGAAGTCCCAAAGATGAAGAAATGGCTTTGTAACCCTTTGCAGGTCAGTTACTTATAAAATGTTAGTTTATCAATACGTTTTTACAGCACTGTACTTTTCCCACCCTACTTTTATAATGAATCCACTGTTAAGAATTATTCAGAAGGAGAGTACACATTTTTCCTTCCCTAATGCATTTTCATCCGCAGGTTTTCTTTGGTTTAACCAGCTCTTGTGCTGTTTAATATACAGCTGTTTAGTTTTCATTTATTTACTGTAACACGTACCACAGTTAACCTGGCTGTTTTTACAAGTCCAACGAAAGTTGTTAGTCAGAGTCCTGCAGCCTGCAGCCTTCACATTATCGTAGCAGCAGTCGTGCTTGCGGCAACACCTGAGGGTGGATTTATAGAACATTTAAAAACAAGTTTCCAAAAAAAAAATATATATATATATATATATATATTATGAAGAAGTACATGAAATTTGCAAGAAAAACACAAATGCACTGCACAAATGGATGGAAAATGTTTGTTGTTTTAGGAGGTCTGTTTGACTATTTAGCTAGCCAAGAGCCAATCGCGACAGCTTTTCCCAAATCTCCAGATTTATTATTATACTACCTTTGCAAAAGTTTAACATGCAAATCATATAGTTTATTATGATTTAACTTTGATAAAGCAATCCTGTATTTCTATAAGGAGGAATAAAATGGATCTGTATTTCCTGAAAAAGTGTCTGCTCGGTGGACCTATTTTCAGACACTCGGAACACAGCCAAGAATGATAGTTTGCTCAACTGTGACAGTCTCATCAAACAAAGAAAGTTTAAAGGTATCTGCACGCATTTATATATATATTTTTAAAAACAATTATGCCATTATAATATCAGTTCAATACGGATTTTTGTATTTTAATCTCTTACCAGTCTGTCTGGTCTTTGGGCCAGCCTTTACCTCCGAGCCCACAATGGCATCCATAAACCACGTAGGATGAGGCCCCCCTGCCTGTGGTGCATTTGATGATGCCAGCAAGATCAACTGCACTTCTCTTACTCCTCACAGACCCCTCATCTGCCAGTGAAGCAGTACTGACTAACAAGGAAAACAATGACCATTAGAGATTATTAGGTGTCAATGAATGCCACTGCTCAGTAGCTGATGACCAACAACAGACAATGTGGTCAAACTCTACACTTTATAGTAGACACTTCAAAGTGTTACTTATGACTTAAAGTTATAAAATGTACAGAATTTTGTTAGGTCAATTCATATATAAAGACAACCACACTTTAGTTATAAAGACATCTACTAGTTCGAGAGAATGTCAGACTGACCTGAGAGGAGCAGGAATGTCCAATACAGCGCAGTCATTGTGGGAACTGAAGTGAATTTCAGCAGTGCGACTAGAGCCGATATACTGCACTTCAACAGGTGAAGGAACCAGAGCACACACGCATTTATTTATCTGCTAGGCATCCCTGCTTCCAGTAATCTACACTGGGAAACAGAAGACACATTTTTATTGGTCAATCTCTATCAGAGCGCCACACTAGCCACGCCTAATAGGAGATCCACAGTATCTGACGGGTGAATAACGGTATGTCAGAAAAGAAAGCAGAAATATTATGTAAGTGACCACTTTTCAGACAGAAAAACAAAAAGAAAGCTTCTACATCTTTCTGCTAAAAAAGCAAAGTACCCAGAACGACCATGGCTGGTTCTGCAGTCTGTCTAAAGTTTGGACGCATGTTTGGATTTATTTTCTACATTCTAAAACAAAAGTGTTTTTTTTTTTTTTATCTATGAAATAACATATATAGCATTAGGTAATGAAATACGTACAGGATTTGATAGACTTTAAATATTTTGTCCTTAAATGTAGACAGCATCGTCTCGAGAGGTTAAGCCGTTATTACCGTATGCCTGTAGAATAATGGTCCAGCTCTGACGCTCACATGCACATTATAGGAGCATCAGTGGTGGAAATGGGTCAGTATGAGCCCTCGGACCAGTCTGCAACTACACAACCCAATACACAGCAAGCTGTAATGCACTTCTGACATGTTTCTATCAGATTCAATATTTAACTTTTTTCAGCATTTAGTGCCATGAAAGTCCTCATGTTAGTGAGTCAGGAACACCTAACAAGACATGCCATTTTAGAGATGGTCCAGCCCAACGGTTTAGCCAGAACAATTTGGGCCTTGTTAAAACCACTCAAATCCTTACACTTGTCCATTGTCTCTGGTTCCATCACCTCAACTTTTGATTGTGATCAAATCAGTTGATCAAATCAGAAAATCAGAAAATGTCTTTTTAACTAGAGAGTTTGGAGGAAAATGGCGAGACTGGTTCAAGCCGAAAGGAATGCTAGAGCAACATGATATAATCATGACTTAAAATGTGGTGAGCAAAAAGTCATCTCAGAACGCACAAAACCTTAAACCTTGAGGTGACTGGACTAAAAGAGCAGCAGGCCACACTGGGGTTTCAATTCTGTTCCTGTTCACTCAGCCACAAGAACAAAAATCTGTGGTTACACTGGGCACAGGCTTAATAAGACAGGAGAGTTGAAGATTATTAAAAAAACAAAAACAAAAAAGAACTTGTCTTTGGCCGTCAACTTTGGATGATCCTGTGCCCAGTGTATCCTCCGATTCTTGCTCTTGCCGGACACGATTGAACCTCATCTTCTGAGTTTCATTGCCTTTTCAGAGGGATGTCGTGTTTAAGAAGTTTTTTTTTTCTTTTACTATAAACAATTCTGTTTCATTGTAGTCCTCATTGGGACTTTGTTGACTTATGATTTGATTTAAACACTTGATTTAAGCACCGTACAGATAGCCTTTCATTAATTATCTCATTGGCAGAGCACAGGTATGTTCAGCAGTAATTTGTAGCCCATTTTATGAGGACTAGTTATAACAAGTGATGATTTAATAAGCAAACTATGTAATATATGGGTATAAATAAGTAATAAGTGTGATCGTAATTATAGCTGAAGCTTCTTTGTAGGCAAATCCAATGGATGTTAAAACCATTTCATCAGGGTCATGTACACAAACCTTTGGAGGAAGATCTGGAACCACACCAACCTGCTATTGCTTTTTTGTTACACACAGAGTGCACAGAGTATTACATTGTGTTGGGTTGTTGCTCTTTTGCACATGCTTTTTACTTTTTACAATATCACAATATCACAATAAAACGACTTGACTTGACTTGGAAGTTAAGTCATGTCAACGATAATATAAATTTCACATGCAATTTATGTTTCACAAAAAGGTTTTTGTTGTGTTATGTAAGTACTGAATTGTTGAGTACAGTAGGTAGCTGTATAAGAACCATAAAAGGCTTTTGGAAAAGTTATTTTTCACAAGTGTCTGTCTTGAAAGAAGTTTATATTAAAGGTCGTTTCATGAATTTAAATGATTGATTCTGTGCATTTAAATATTATATGGTGAAAGATTTTACATTTGATGAAAATGCTTTAATTAGTTCAGTTACTTTTATCATATTTTCCCTGGCACAAAAAAACATTGGTGTTAGTATAACCCAGAATTTCACAATTGCGGCATGCCCAAATGGGTACTTTGACCTTTAGTGGAATGTTCTAGTTCTCTATGATGTTAATGATTATATCACTATAACAATCTTTTCATAACAAGCTACAACACACAAATGATGTATTCTGTAATCATTAGGAACATATTTGCATTTTATAGTTTTCAGTTCAGATACACACACACACACACACACACACACACACACACACACACACACACACACACACACACACAGGTATGCAGCTTAAAATTCCGACACACAAACATATAGGGTTTGGTCAAACATAAAAAATCTAACATAAAATTTTTTTTTTTGCTGTTAATAAATAGAGACCTTTGTTAGAGATAATGTCTTTGCATGTGGTTGCATTGACTTGTATCTCTCCCGACGTCAGTAAGCTTGTCACAGCACAAAGGACAGACCAAGCAATTGGTTTATTCATCTACGAAACTTTAAAATTTCACAATTGGGGGGATATTTTACATCCTTCTTTGGACAGAAAACTTTTTAAACTATGTCGTCCTTTGAAAAAAAAAAAGTTACGTAGTAGAGGTTGTATATTTTTGAAAAAGCTTCATTCATCAAGAATCTCTTATCATAATGTATATTAATTAATTATTCAAATTTTAAAAGGTTGTCGAGGTTGACTTATTATAAGAAATAAAAGATACGCTTTTAACTGAACTGTAACTGTGGTGTGGTGGTTAGCACTGTCGCCTTGCACCTCCAATGTCTGGGTTCGATTCCCGGCCACGGTCGATTCCCATTTCTGTGTGCATGGAGTTTGCATGTTCTCCCCGTGCTTGCTGGGATTCCTCCGGGTACTCCGGTTTCCTCCCACAGTCCAAAGACATTCAGATTAGGTTAATTTGCTTTCCAAATTGCCCGGAGTGTGTGAGTGTATGTGTGTCTGCCCTGCAATGAATAGGCAACCTGTTCAGGGTCTACCCCGCCTCATGCCCTAAGTCTCCTGGGATAGGCTCCAGGCCGCCCGTGACCCTGAATACAGGATAAAGCATTGAGTGAGTAATTGAACTGTAAATCTTAGCAGCAAGCTAAAAACATCCAAATAACGCTATCCTTGCAAATAAACCTTGTCATGTTACAGGACACATGCTTAGTCCATCATGTTTTTAAAAAAAGATTATACTTTTTCTAATCTCTTTTGTAGTATTTTTTTTTACATACCTTGTTAATTTACCATATTTGGATTACTTAAATGTATGAATAAACTTCTGGCTTGCTTCCTAACAAACTGGCAAATGGTCATTTCTAATAATCTGTTACCCCTAATGATTGGATGTATAATCTCTAACTGTCAGAACTAACAAAACCATATCCGCCTACAAACATGGCGGAAACAAACTACAACTTCCAACTGTCACGTTCCAAGTCGCCTGAATTCTAGAACACCTGCACCCAATTAACCAGCTGCTTAAATATGACTCAGCAATGGAGAGACTTTGCAAAATATACACTCCCGTGAGTTTTCCGGATGTTACCAAGCTTTAATTATTTGTGATAGCCTTATTGTGTACTGATTTCCGATTCCTTGTCTAGAGTCTAAAGCATTTAGCGCATTTAGCGTGACCAGTCTAAAGCATTTAGCAGGGCAGGTCTGAACACAAAGACAAGGTTTTTGAACACATGCAAGTGCTGAACACATGCTGAGTTTTCCTCTGCTTGGTTAAGCGCAAGTTTGGCAGATAGTAATAGGCGCTGGCTCTAGGTCCATCTCTATATGTTCAAATGGGGTACTGATGATAGGTATAGAAATTAGTGGGGTCAGAAGCATTTTCGTCCTCTGGCACATGGGACATCTCTGACAAAAGTTCTTTAATTTGGCCTCGAGTCCTGGCCTATGGAATCGCGATCCTTGATATTCTCAATTGCATTTTTCACTCCAAAGTGACCGTCCAAAAGGTGAGAGTGGGCCAGGTACATCATGATGTTGACCTTTCCTTGTGGGACTAACAGGACTTGCGTAGTTCCCCACTTCTCATTGTGTAGTGGTATAAGAGCCCCTACGGATAAGGAAGTATGACGTCTGCCTTTTTTTTTTCTCATTTCCTTTCATTTTATTATTAAAAGGTTTTATATAAAAATTGATATTAATAACTGCTGTCAGACCTAATTTGTGTGAAAACCTCTTTAGTCATGTGTTTTCCTGCTTAGAGGAAACGATATTTGTTGAGTGTCTGCAAGTGTGTGCACAAGGTTTAAAGAGTCAACATATTTTTAAAGCTTTGAAATCGGCATTTACTAATGACAGCTGTTGCCATGCATCAGATCTAACGAGCTGATTAAGGTCTGAAACCTTGTAAAAAGAATTTGAGACTCTGGAACTCTTTTGCACAGTACCACAATAGTGTTTTTATTTTTTATTTTTGTTCAATTTATGGCATAAGATGTAACTATGCATCAATGTTTGCTGAAAATATTGTGCATTTTTCCATTTCCAAGACAGACTGTGTTAACATCTTTTCAATTAAAAAATCACCATAATCTGTTATTTATCAAGGGGCGCCTAAACTTTTGCATAAGACTGTATATTGTATTTTAGTGTTTATTGGTAATGACATTTGTCCAAAATTTAAAATAAGTTTGCCATTTTCCAGCTTAATAAAAAAAAATTCATTAAGTTGTACACATTTGTAAAAGGTTAGCCATGTTAATCATCCATCAGCTAGAGAGACCTGGATGTATTGTACGATAATATAATGGTGGTTGGATTTTTTTAAAATAAAGAAGCTAGATGTCAAAATAAAACATGTATCTATTACAAAGCAATTATGTCGTCGTTACCAACCTACTACATATCTTCATTTCAAAGATATAACCTACTAACCCTCCCCTCCATAAAATTTATGTTTACTTGCTTAAATTTATGTTTCACAAAAAGATTTTTGTTGGGCTATGTAAGAATTCTTCTCTTTGAGAATGTAGCTTTATAGGAGGCTAAAATGGCTATAAAAATAAATAAATAAATTAAAAAAAGCACCTGTCACGTGAAAGGTTTATATTATAGGTTGTTTCTTAAATTTAAATGATTAAGTTTGTGCTCATTTAAGGATTTAAGGATCCTATGATGAAGGGATTAAAGACTTTAAATCAGTGCAGTAATTATTTATAATAAAGATTTTTATGTTTTCCTGGCACAAACAAACAAACAACAACAAAAAAAAAAAAAAAAACGCACTAGTATCAGTATAACCCAGAATTTCACAATCACGGCATCCCTTGTTTTTCACATCCAGAAATTGATACTTTGACCTTTAGTGGAATGTTCTAGTTCTATCGCTGTGTGATGTTAATGATTATCTGATTATAACAATCTTTCCATAAGCAGCCACAACACAGAAATTAAGTTTTCTCTAATCTTTAAGCACACACCTTTGCATTTTATCAAACAGTTGTCAGTATAACACAGCTGACTACAATCTCATTGCTGCAATGTAAAGATTAATCAATAAACAGATTCACACAGAGTCATGACGTACTAGCAGACAAACATACACACGCCCAGTTATGCTGTTTTTAATTTAAATACTGTATGTACACACACACACACACACACACACACACACACACACACACACACACACACACACTGTACGCAGCTTAAAATTCCAACAACAAACATAAAATCTCAGTTAAAAAATAGAGACAACATGTTTGCATATTTGATTGTGTCTCTCCTGACGTCAGTAAGCTTTTGTGCTTAAAGTGAAAAAGACAGATCGAGTGACTCGTTTATTAATCTATGAAACTTATCAAAATGAAACCTGTCAAAATTTATTACATAGTATTTTACAACTCTGTGGTATATTTTTGAAAAAGCTTTATTCATTAAGGATTTCTAGTCACATATTGCCTAACACTTGCTAATTAATTATATAAAATTAAACAGGTTATAGAGATTGTGCCTGATTGTAAAAAAGAAATAAATAAATGTTAACTAGAACTGAACCGTCAGGTTACAGGACATGCTAATATCATCGTGTTTTTAAAAAAAATTATTCTTTTTCTAACCGCAGCTGTTTGAATAATTTCTTAACTTACAATTTAACGGACATTTAAGTACCAGTGTACGTTAAGGAGGCATTTGAACCATACATTTAGTGTATAAGCTTCCCTTGGTGGAATAGTGCGTAGATAAAAAAAAGAGTTATTCTAAGAGAGTTCTTAGGAACACTCTTAGGACAAGTGTTCATTTGCAATGATACACTTTTGATGTGCATCTATCAAAATGTATACATCAGTGGCATAGAAATGCGTGGGATCTGTATGCGAAACTTAGAGCAGCATCTGTTATTGCCCATTTTAATAAAAAAAGTTGTAAATTGCAACATTCTTTACATTTTCTAATATACATCTATCCATTATTAAATTGAACATACTTCAAACTCAGTAATTAAAGTGAAAAAGCTTTGAAAAAGTGTCCACCTAACTTTGATTCACTTAGCTTGTTTACCTACTAACATAGTACTGTGATAAAAAGGTTGAAAAGGACAATAAAACATAAGAGGACCAAAGCCATGATTAATGCAGGTAAGAACTGGAAAAGAGGCAAAACAGCACTAAAGAAATAAAGAGGAACCACAGCTAGGCCATTACAACAGCAGATGTTTGTGGGCAGAGTTAAAATGATCACAGACTACAAAGAGGAAACACATAAGGTGTCCTCCAGTTTCCTTCCACTCTCAAGTTGCCCAAGGGGTTAAATGAGTGTGAGTGTGTGAATGTGTGTGCTCTGCGATGGATTGGCACGCTGTCCAGGGTGTACCCCGCCTTGTGCCCCAAGTCGCCTGCTACAGGCCCCCCGCGACCCTCAGGATAAAGTGGAATAGATGATGAGTGAGTGAGAAATAATAATAATAATAATAATAATAATAATAATAATAATAATAATAATAATAATAAGGCATTTTATTTATATAGGTGCCTTTCTGAACACCAGATGTTGCCTTCCAGTTTAAACCAAGAATAAATGAAGAAATAAAACAAGATAACATTGATAAAGATAACGTTGAGTAGTAAGTGATATTAAAATAATATGAAATAAAACAAGAGGACAGAAGCCATGAGGAATACCACAGCTGACAGAGAAAGGCAGAGGAAGATTTTTTTTTTAATTGTACAAACTAGGTATGGTCAGAAAGGTATGAGGTGAACCAGGTGAGAGAATTGTCAGTGATGTTAATACTAACTAAATGCTTTAGTAAAATAGTGGGTGAGATAGTGTTGAAGGCTGCTTCCAAATATAGCAGGACAAGGTTTGTTAATAGTCCAGCATCAGCAGCCACCATGAGATCATTGGTAAACTTCACCAGAGCAGGTTCCATTCTATGTTTATTACTAAGTCTGGACTGAAATGCTACAAAAAGATTATCGTCACTGAGATAATCATAAACCTGTATTGAACCTGCTTTTTCCCCAGTATTTTAGAAATGGAATGAAGATTCGAAATCTGATGGAATTTGTTAAGATTATTAGAGCTAGCGCCAGGGTTTTAAGGATAAGAGTTACTGCAGCTGTTTTGAGGGATGATGGGACAATGTGAGAGAGGTGTGAATACTAAGAGTTAAGAGAGAGGAGAATGAGGGAGTACAGGCTTTAACCAGATCTTCTGGCAGATGATTGAGCGGACATGTGGAAGATTTAGACTTATTAATACATTTTGTATTAAAAAAACAAACAGGTGGTAAAGGATATTCATTTTAGAAAACATCACACAGATCATCAGATCACCTCAAAATTGTGTTCTTGATCCATTGCTCTTCTCGCTCTCTATACCCATGACTGCTGTGCTCAACACAGCTCAGACTCCATTGTGAAATTCGCAGATAACACAGTGATGATTGGTCTGATTCAGAACAATGATAGGAGAGCTTATCTGGAGGAGATGACAGCAATGTCTTATTGGTGTAAGGTCAATAACTTGGAATGTCTCAAAGACCAAGGAGATACAGATCTGGCTATTAAGAATGTGCGCTATTTCCCGCAAAATCCCACAATTCAGTGCGCGCCATGCCGCGAAATCCCTCAAGCAACATTCAGGAATTTAAATAAATGTGTTGTGCTTCACTGAATATCTGCCAGATGACGCATGGAAGGGATTTATCTAAAAGCCAGACCAAGTACAACAAAATTCTTTTCTGTGTGTGGTGGACTTCAGGAAAGGAAAGCATGACTCTCTCAAGATCAACTAGACTCCAGTAGAGAGGGTGACCAGCTTCAAGTATCTGGGAGCAATTGATTTATGAATAATTCAAGCATGAAAAAATATAACTGATGGCATGAACCGGTGAGAAACAGGTGACCATCCATCCATCTATCTATCTATCTATCTATCTATCTATCTATCTATCTATCTATCTATCTATCTATCTATCTATCTATCAAAAGCATGATTAACATCGCTAATAATATCGCCAATAAGTGGACCAATGAAATTTTACTGTACATATGGGTGGACATTATACTATAATAGAGATTAAAAGTCAGAATATCTCTGAGGACCTCTACTGGCCACTACAGTGACTGGTGTAGTAACTTTTCAACACCACCCATTCACATGCTAGTGAGTGGCAGAACACAGCATTTGAAATTAACATCTGCAAAAAAAAAATTTTTGTGAAGTGCTCCGTTATTTTTGCACATTCAACTAATCCTAATTTCATCCTCACTTCACCTTAAAAGTGCTCAATCTTCATGGTCTCTCTCTCTCTCTCTATAAACCAGGTCTCTTTGACCATCAGTGAGGAACTATTTGTGGATATTCTGCTATGTTTTCTATTCTGATGTCCAGACCTGGCAACCTTTCTGAAAAGAGTGACATTATGTAATTGAAGGTGTTGAATGGCTTCCTCCTTGTGCCTTATGGTTCCTAGGATAGTCTCCAGGCCCCTGCAATGCTACACAGGATAATCAGTGTGAAGAGGATGAATGTGATGGACACCCCATCTCCAATAAAACATCAGGACTTTTTAACAGACACAAGGTCTGATATGATTTTGTACTGATTTGAATTGAGAAAAAGTGAACATAAACAATATCAGGAACATGTATGACACAGTATAACAGGGCATGCTTTATGCTTCAATTTGCTTTATGCTTTAATGTTTCATTCATTTGTAAATTAATAACAATTGTCTTGAAAGTAATAGAACATTAAAAGACAATGTGAATGACTGAAAACATGCAGCCAACAGATTATCTTATTACATTTAGCAGATAGCATTTTTAGAGGCACATCGATTATTGGACCACAAGGCATATTGCGAGTTGTAACGGGCAGTTTTTAAACACTGGCCCAAGTCGCTGTCACACCGGCAGAGCATTTTGTCACATCGGTCATTGGTGGAATCTGGAGAAAAGCCACAATAAATTAAATCAGCAAATGTTTTTTTTATTTTTTTATTTTCTTTTATGAATATTATGTAATCTATATAGTGTGCACTGGTTATATTAGTTATTCTAAAGCTGGCAAAAAATTCATTACAAGTTGCTAAAAACATAAAAATTACTTAATTTTTTTTAATGTTCCTGTGAGACTGCTTTCTAAGAAGTCAACTATAACCTTCTTTCACTACTTCACTACTTGTGCTGAGCACTTGCAGTTACTCTGGTTTATGCAGGATTAAAACATCGGTACTGAGAAAACTAAATAATTCTACTTAGATTCAGACACACTGCTATGATAAAGTATTTATCTGATTTATTTGTTTTTAATTTTTATAACTAAACTTTTGCATATTTGTCACACTTAAATGATTATTAAGAGAAAAAAAGGCCATATGTACAAAAGTAAATTCCTAAATGTGATAACTGGTTGTGCCACCCTTAGAGTCAAAACCTGCAATCATGCGATTACTGGTAATAAATTGTGTTTTTTTTTTTTTTTTTTTTGCAGAATTTCTTAAATTCACATTAGAGGAATAAACCTGTTTCATGTCACAGCATCTTAATTTGGATTTAAGTCTGAGCTTTGACTAGGCTACTTTACATCCAGATCCTCCAGGCTAGCCAGCCTTGGCAAAGTTAACTCCTGTTGTTCTCCATTTATGTATAATGGCTCAAAGTCTTAGAAATGGCTTTGTAACCCTTTCCAGACTGATAGATGTCAGTTACTTTCTAGCTTTGGTAGATCACACCATAATGTGTTGCTTTTTAAGATCTTTTAGCGTGCTTCACTTTGTCAGACAGGTTCTGTTTAAGGGATTTCTTGATTCAACAGGTCTGGCAGTATTCAGGCCTGGGTGTGGCCAATGAAATGTACCTCAGCTTTCCAAAAACTATACAGTTTATTCATGATTTATTATTTAATTAATAAATGAAATAATTATTGGATTGTTTTTAATTTACTCAAGTTATCTATGTGTACTATTAAAATTTGTTTGATCTCAATCATTTAATGGTGACAATGATACAAAAGCAAAAAAATCAGGAAGAGGATAGTACACTGTATATATTGTATATATATCCAATGTAAGGAATTAATCATAAGGAGAGTACACATTTTTCCTTTCTCCATACATACCATTAGCAGGTTCTTTTTCATTTAGCCAGTTATAAAGCTTTTGTGTTGTTTAACATACAGCTGTTAGTTTGAATTTCTTTAATGTAACACATACCACAGTTAACCTGGTGGTTTTTGCAAGTCCAACGATAGTTGTTAGTCAGTGTCTTGCAGCCTGCAGCTACCAACTTACTGTAGCAGCAGTCGTGATTGAAGCAACACCTGAGGGTGGATTTATAATTAAATTAAAAACAATTTCCAAAAAATTATTATGGAGAAGTATTTCAAAGTTGGATGAAAAACATAAATGATGTGTCGCATTGTAGTGTAGTGGAAATAACAGCACTAATTACACTGCACAAATGGGTGTAAAATATTTTTAAAAATCCTCTTTTCCTTTCAATAAATGGTGTTATTTTAGGAGGTCTGTTTGACTATTTAGTTACCCAACAGCCAATTGTGACTACCTTTCCCGAATATCCAAAAGATCCCTTGACTTAACAATGTGTTGCCATGTCTTTATTTAGACTTTGTATTATACTACGTTTGAATAATTTCACAATTTAAATCGCATGGCTTATTACAGTTTAACTTTAATATAGAAATCCTGTATTTCTGTCAAATGGAATGAAATGGATCTGTGTTTCCTGAAAAACAAAACAACAACAAAATGAAAATATGATGTTTATAGGTTCATGTAAAAAAAGGGTTTGTATGTAATGAGTGCTCGGTGGACCTATTTTCTGACGCTCAGAACACAGCCAAAGATGATAATTTGCTGCGACAGTTTCACCAAACAAAGAAAGTTTAAATCTAGCTGCATGCATTTATAAAATGCCATTATAATATCAGTTTGATAAGGATATTTGTATTGTATTATGTCTTACCTGTCTGTGTCGTCTATGGGCACGCCTTTACCTCCGAGCCCACAATAGCATCCATAAACCAGATAGGATGTGGCCAGCCTGTCTGTGGTGCATTTGATGACGCCAGCAAGGTTAACTATACTTCTCTTACTCCTCATAGACCTCTCGTCTGCCAGTGAAGCAGTACTGACTAACAAGGAAACAATGAGCATTAGAGATTATTAGGTAGCATTGAATTATATTTATTAATTGTGTTGATGAATGATATTTATTAACTTTTATGCTTTTATGTTATATTTTATTGTACAACCTGACTGGTGTGAATATGGCTTATCTTTTAATGGATAATTTTTGGCTTTCATATATAAGCCAAAAAACAAACAAACAAACAAACAACAACAACAATCCATTAAAAGATAAGCCATATTCACACCAGTCAGGTTGTACAATAAAATATAACATAAAAACACACACATATATATATATAT
Source organism: Clarias macrocephalus (assembly GCA_011419295.1). Classification (NCBI taxonomy): domain Eukaryota; kingdom Metazoa; phylum Chordata; class Actinopteri; order Siluriformes; family Clariidae; genus Clarias; species Clarias macrocephalus. The sequence goes on from JAAGKR010000384.1 coordinate 172,196, forward strand.
ATATATATATATATATATATATATATATATATATATATATATATATA
>JAAGKR010000384.1:173018-214746 GCA_011419295.1 Clarias macrocephalus
TATATATATATATATATTTTTTTTTTTTTTTTTTTTGGAGAAAGCAAGGTATATTGCATTTATTAATGAGTGTGTACACAACACTGGGAATTTTGCTATTAAGAAAAAAACTTTAAAATTAAAATACATTTTGCTATTTATATTAACTATTATAGAAAGAAAAAAAAAACTACCCCTAAAACACTACACTTTAACACCAAGTTAAAAAGTATGTCAGACTCACCTGAGAGGAGCAGGAATGTCCAATACAGCGCCTTCATTGTGAGAATTGAACTGAATTTCAGCAGTGGAACTAGAGCTGATATACTGCACTTCGACAGGTGAAGGAACCAGAGCACACATGCATTTATTTATCTGCTACCCATCCCTGTTTCCATAAATCTACACTAGGAAACAGAGGACACATTTTTATTGGTCAATCGTCCACAAACCACAGTCATCGTCAGCATGTTGTTTTTGGTGTGCTCACTCATAATAAGACTAATCAGAAGCATTGCATATACTGTAGATTCTGATTACAATTCTGATTTCCAAATATTAGTATGACAGAAAAAAAAATCTTATGGTTAAATATTCATAGACCAGAAAGGTAAGGCAGCATAATATATAAAAGACCACTTTTTTTCCGAATCTTCTGTGTTTTGCTGATAAAATAAACAGGTAGGACAAAGTCTTCTGAAGGACTGTGACTGGTTATGAAACCTGTTAAAAGTTTGGGTTTATTTTCTATTTCTAGAACAAAACAACACATATGGCATTAAGCTATTAAATATAAACACAATTTAATAGAAAGAAAATACATTGTTCTTTAATAAGGACATTGGGGTCCCAAGAGATTAAGTCATTATTAGTCTGTATAATAATGGTCCAGTTCTGATGCTCACACACAGCAAGCTGTCATGCACTGTATGTTCTGACATCTTTCTACCAGAGCCAGCATTTAACATCATTCAGCAATCTGTGCTATCATTGAGCTTTATGCTCACCAGTTATTCTTCCTTGGAGCCCTTTTAATAGTCATTGATTACTGTGTAGCAGTAGCACCTTATGAAATGTCCCACTTTTGAAGATGCTCCAACCCTATTGTCCAGCACAAAATGGGACACGTGACTGAGATCCTTACACTTGCTCACTGTACCTGTGTTCATGAAATCCACTTTGAGAACTTACTGTTCACTTGTTGCTTAATATATATCCATGCACGCATACACCTGATCATTTGTGCAATTATTTAATCAGCCAGTAGTGTGGCTTATACCCCCATTCCACTCCAAATTTGCTACCAAATTTAGTCTATCTGTCTGGAGTCTATCCCCAAGAGACTTGACAAGTAGCCTAAGCTGCATGTCTTTGGACTGTTGGAGAAAACCCACCCAGCACAGGGAGAACATGTAAAGCACACAGAACCGAGGTGGGAATCAAACCCAGAACCGTGTGGTGCAAGGCTAACCCTTAAGCCACTGTGCTGCCACGGTCGGTACCAATTCACGTAATTTTTCAAGTGTCAATTTAAACAAAGCCACAAAGACATGAAAATGACTCTACAGTGAATTTTGCCACTTGGCAGTAATGAAGTGTTTGAATAAAGAGTGACATGATGCTGTTTCAATAGTGTGTTTTTAAGCAATTTCATGATGTTACACCGAGCCCTAGAGATTAACCGTACTGTTGCTACTGACATGAAGTGAAAATATTAGAAAAGACTATTTGGGACAATCTGATGATTGTGATTCATTCACATTTTTCCACATTTCATACACATATCCATAATTGTCTGTTGATTCTGTAAATCTGCTTTGTATCAATAACTATTGTTAAAAGAGCTACACAAATAAAATAAAATAAAATTATTACAAACTAGTGATATGACAATCTCGTATTTTCCCATTAACAGATAGATGCAGAACTAGAGACATTGGAGATTTGGACATTTGTCTCATAGTCTCACATACGCAGGTTTACTGCAATACAATATTTACAGTGACAATTAAAATATTTGCATTGCAATTTAAATATTTACCTTTAATAAGTAAACCCAAGGACTAACAAACATGATTAAGAGAAAATTGCATGCATGCAAGAGAAAAACAGTGGGAAAGAGAGATGCTAAGGCTTTAGGTTGGTGACTTGGGGATCTGAGGATCCAGGTTTTGACACACCCCGTATGACACACCGGGTTTTGACACACCCCGCTGGTCCCAAGCCCATTTAAACAAATGGGAGGATTGCATTGGGAAGGGCATGCAGCAAATATGCCTTGACCAAGGTTTTCGCGCAAGTAGTAATGCTGTGGTTATTATTACTTTTGTTTTTTTGCTTTCCTTCTTTTATTTGTAGTTTTAATCCGTAGTGTCACTTACACTTTATGTTATGACCACACAGTTAAATAATATATATATATATAATTTTTTTTTTAAATCTATTTATTTCTGCTGCTATTTTGTGTCTTGAACTAATACGAGTGTATGCACTTTTGTTGGGTTTAATCGAGAGTGTTATCCTAAATATTCTCATGGAAATAAAATGATGCACTGTTTTATGTATTATTTCACTTTATGCAGGTACAGTGGAACCTCAGATTATGAGTAACACGGTTTACAAGGGTTTCGCAAGACAAGCAAAGATTTTTAATACATTTTGATTTGAAAAATTAGCAAGTCTTGGTTTACGAGCACCAAATATCATTAAAAATCATGTGGCATGCATGCACTTCTTGTTTTTCTTGTTTTATGTCAACAGAAAATGTAGAAGGCTTTAAGGCAAGCAGGGCCTGGTTTGATAACTTTATGAGGAGAAGTGGCATCCACAGTGTTGTGTGGCACGGAGAGGCTGCGAGTTCAGACGCTAAAGCAGCTGACGCGTTCATTTCCGAGTTTCATGCACTCATGGTTTCTGAGTGTTACCTGCCGCAGCAAGTTTTTAACTGCGAAGAGACAGGGCTGTTTGGAAAAAAATGCCAAAGTGGACTTACATTACAGCAGAAGAGAATGCATTGCCGGGTCACAAGCTCATAAAAGACCGACTCATGCTATTGTTTTGTGCTAAAGCAAGCGGAGATTTAAAAATCAAGCCCCTGCTTGTGAATCATTTGGGAAAATCCATGAGCCTTTAAAAAATTTAAAGGGCAGAAGAGCCAGTTAAATGTTCTGTGGAGGTCCAACAGCAAGGCTTGGGTCACTCGTATCCTGTTTGTGGAGTGGATCAACGAGGTTTTCCTTCTCGCAGTGAAAAACTATCTTTTAGAAAAAAAATCTGCCACTTAAAGTCTTGCTGGTTATGGATAATGCTCCTGCTCATCTTCCAGGCCTTGAGGATGACTTACTGGAGGAATTTAAGTTAATTAAAGTCAAGGTCCTTCCTACCAACACCACTCCACTACTCCAGCCTATGGATCAGCAGGTCATTTCAAACTTTAAAAAACTTTACACCAAAGCTTTGTTTCAACGATGCTTTGAAGTGACAGAAGGAACAAACCTTGCCCTCAGAGAGTTTTGGAAAGATAATTTTCACATCGTGCATTGCCTCAAGATCATTGATAAAGCCTGGGATGGGTGTCACCAAGAGAACCCTTAATTCTGCTTGGAAAAATCTGTGGCCTGATTGCATTCTTGGATATGACCCTGAGAGATTTGCTCATGAACAAAAGTCGCCAGTTATCGATGAAATTGTGTCCTTAGGAAAAACTATGGGACTGGAGATGAATGAGGACGACATTGAAGAGCTGGTGGAGGAACATAGCCAGGAGCTGACCATCGACGAACTGATGGATCTGCAACAGCAAGAGGTTATGGAGGAGATCTCGTCAGAGGAGGAGGAGAAAAAGACAGAGGAATCCCTAACTTCCAGTGAGATTAAGGAGGTGTGTAAAATGTGGGAAACATAAGGCTGTAGCAGTGCGCGCAATCAATCTGTTGAATGACAATGCAATGTTCCATTTCCGTGTGATTCTCAAAAGGAGGCAAAAGCAGGTGTCATTAGATAGGTTCCTGTTAAGAGTTACCCAAAAAGAGAAAGAGGCTGGTGAGCCAACAGACAGCAGTGATGAGTAAATAGTGATAGTGAAAGTCTTGGTTTTATTTCCAGTATATTATTTATTTGATTTTTACATTAAAAGTGCAGCTTATTATTATAATTTTTTAAAGTGCTGGTTACTTGGTTAATTCTTTTCCTATATTTTGAATAATTTTATAATAAATATTTTTTGCTTGTGGAACGAATTATCTGAGTTTGCATTATTTCCTACGAGAAAATCTGCTTTGGTGTTTTAGATTACAAGCACATTTCCAGAACAAATTATGCTCGTAAACCAAGGTTTGATGTGTATGCAAGTATGCCTTGTTGGTAACTTAAATAATCATGCTTTTAAAATGTGATGAGCAAAAAATGCATCTCGGAACACACAAAACATCAAACCTTGTAGTGGCTACAATAGCAGAAGTACTGTATCGTGGTTCCACATCATGGTTCCAATACTGTTTCTGTTCTGTCAGCCACAAGAACAGAAATCTTAGGCTACACTTGGCACAGACTCAATGAAACAGAAGATTTAAAGAATATATATATAAAAAAAAACTTGTCTTCAGCAGTCAAGAAGGGATGATCTTGTGCCCAATGTATCCTCAGATTCCTGTTCTTGGCTGACAGTTGTAACCCCACCTTTGGTCTTCTGAGTTTCATTCCACTACTTTTTCTGAGAAATTTTCAGGATTCTAAGACTGGATCCTTCCCTGTCTTAAAAGGCTTGTTACAGGAACTACTGAGAATGTGACAGTAGTAGGGAGAGTTGGTAGAGAGCAGGGAGATACAGCTGGTAAGATAAACAGCAATAGAGAGAGATTAGGGAGATTTGGTGTAAAAAATAGAGAGTAAGGGGAGACCTTAAGTGTGGCTTTCCTGGTTGACCTGGGAAGAGGTCATGATATTTCTATGAAGGGATAAAAGGGCTGCATTTTGACACAAGTCAACAACAAATGTTAGCGACATGATAACATTTTATTTGTGAGCCATTGATTAATTTAATGATGTTCTAAAGAATTGATAATGATACCGTACCATTGCAATTGACATGAGGCAAAATAAAAATGATTATTAGGAACAATAATCTGTTAACAATATGATAATGGCGTCACATAATCCTTTTAATGGATTGATGCTGACCTGTAGACCTATGTCCCATATTCACGCCTACACTCTCATAATTATACACGTATACTGAGGGCAGAGCACACCGGCACAAGACTTCGCCACTTTGGTTTTTCCAAGTGAAGAGAAATAATACTTGCATAATCTGGTTGAAATTAACACCCCTTTTGAGCTGCATGAAGGCATCAATCACACTACTGATGGAAGGTTTGGATCATTTTATCAACTCAAATCTTTGAGTCTCATTCAGCAAAATGAGCGAATTATTTACGAATCATTTCATTCGTTTTAGCAAAATGTAATTAAAATGTTGTGTTACTTCCCCAACATCTACTTTTTACGCAAACGTTGATCACACAACAGACAAGACAAGAAAAAAGAAAAGATGAATAAATTATTTACCTGGGTCTTTAGTCTATGATTAGCAGACCACACCTCTTCGCTGACCCTTCCCAGGTTTGAGACTCAAACCTAAAAAACCTATTAGGTTAAGCTCATGGGGCTGTCACATGATAAACTGATGACTCGAAAAACCCCAAAACCGGAGAGATGAATGAATTAATTCTCTTTCCGGATCAGACTGCATAGGTTAAGCTTATGGGGCTGTAACATGATGAACGAACGAGTCAAAACAGATGAACTAATTCCTGTACAGAAGCTCTGATATTCGACATAGGCGACTGAACGAATCATTCCCTGACATAACAACCCATCGCTAAATCACACATAATGAAGGGATAATAATTTGAACTGTCATAATAGTGCTGAAAAGGTAAAATAAATTAAAAAGCCTTTACAAACTACAGAAAAAGTTACACACCAGTTAAATCAATTAAGCGTGAGTGCAGGCAGTGAAAGAGTATTATTCAAATAGGGAAAATATGAGTCAATGTTTACAGTATTAATTGAAATATTTGCATTGAGTTTAATCTGGTTGTCAGTCTTGGTTGAGGGCCTGTGGTGAAGCATTTTCAATAAGCACAAAGACTAACAAACATGATTCAGAGAATACCACATGCAAAAAAGAACGATCAGAGAGAGAGAGAGAGAGAGAGAGAATCACAATCATACATGCAGCACAATCCCACTTTATCTGTAGTATCTTTATTTTTCTTATTCTTTTCTTTTGACCTTCATTTGTATCAAGAACAATTTTTCTTTGACTGTACTTTTTCATTGATTATAATTATTATTATTATTATTAATTTGGTTATTATTACTATCATTATTATTATTATTATTATTATTAGTGGTAGTAGTAGCAGTAGCAGTAGTAGTATTAGGTTATAATAATACTAATACTAATACTAATAATAAGCTGCACCATGAGATGTAATAATATTTATGAGAGCTTTTATGCAGGAGGTGGTGAACAAAATAGGAGCCTGTGAGAGTGTTTATGACACGCGCATGAAGATCTTTCCATTTGGAGATAGTCTGGGGTTATTAATTGGGAACTAAAAGAAAATTGAAAATGAAAATAGATAAACTCTATAGACTTCACCATTATTGAGGATTTATGTGTGATTTTTATGTGCTTTAGAAACTCAGAGTGAGCATGCATGCCACTTGCACGGCATACTGCTTTTTCTCTCTCTTTCACGCCGGCTGCTCGTGAAGACATCAGCTGGGTCTTTTGGCTTTGTCTTGTCTTGAACTTGAACGTGCGCTTTGTCTCTGAAAGGCATCTCATAACACACAGACATCAAACCCTTGAGGTAGTTGGGCTATAAGAGCAGAAGGCCACGTCGACATCCAATTCTGCTGCTGTTTTATTAGTCACAAGAACAAGAATCTAAGTGCTACACTGGGCCTACAGTTCTTGGCTAACAGAGTCTGTTATTGATAATTTGACATAATTCCACAGAAGAGTTAATGACCAGCTTTGGTCTTTCATGTTGCAATTGATAACTAATAAAATGTATAAATGGCTTGAAAATAATTCTTGGATTTTATCAGAACTTCTCTCATACTGTACATGTTTTGCTCAGAACCTACACCGGTTTCCAGGTGTATTTCTATAGATTAGAATATCAATGAAAAGTTGATTCATTTCAGTAATTTAATTCATAAAGTGACACTGCACCGGAAAAGGTTAAAAAAAAAAACTTGGAAGAGATTTACAATGAGTGGACTGCAGCTGGAGTCAGTGCTTCAACAGTCACCACACACAGATATATCCAGAACATGGGCTACAACGTTTGCATTCTTTATGTCAAGCCACTCTTGAACTAGGGACAACCTAGGCTAAGAACAAAAAGGACTGTTGCTCAGTGGGCCAAAGTCAAAGGCCAAAGCCTCTTTTTTCGGATGAAAGTAGAAGTGTTGCATTTAGTTTGGAAATTAAGGTCTCGGAGTCTGGAGGAAGAAGGGAGAGGCACAGAATCCAAGTTGCTTGAGGTCCAGTGTAAAGTTTGCAGTCAGTGGTGGTTTAGAGAGTCATGTCATATGCTGGTGTTGGCTTGCTGTGTTTGATCAGGTCCGAGGTCAGTGCAGCTGTCTAGCAGGATGTTTTAGAGCTTTTCATGCTTCCCTTTGCTGACCAGATGCTGATTTAATTTCCGAGTATGGACTTGGCACCTGCCCACACTGGCAAAAGTACTAATACCTGGTTTAAGGACCATGGTATCCTTGTGCTTGTTTGGCCAGCAAACTCCCCTGACCTGAACCGCATAGGGTTCAGGTCAGGGGAGTTTGCTTTGGGAAGAGAAACACCAGACACACAGCAGACCCCACAATACTGAAGAGCTGAAGGCCGCTATCAGAGTTTCCTGGGCTCCCATAACACCTCAGCAGTGCCACAGATTGATTGACTTCAACACAGGCATAAATCAACACAAAAGAACGGATAATAACTGGAACAGTCATAATAGTGCTGAACAGATCAACATTCTAATAAAATAAATTGACATTCAAACACATTTCCTAGTTACACACCAGCTGAAGCACTAAAACGTGATTGAGGGAAGTGACATAATATTATCCAAAAAGGAAAATACTTATCGTGTCAATATTTACAGCGACAATTAAAATATTTGCATTGAGGTTAATCATGTAGCACTTTGATTGGCTCTAGGTTGTTGATTTGGGGATCTGAGGATCCGGGTTTGAGCCCTACATTTGGTGGTTACCACAGCCCATACTACCCAGCCACTGCATGCGATGCTGGTCCCAAGCCCAACTTGCTAAAAGTAGCACTTTTAATATTCATATTCAGTATCTCAGAAAATGTGAATATTATTTAAGACCAATTAGAAAAAAAGATACATACACAAAATACAGCACAATTCAACTTATACTCGGCATCTTTCTTTTTCTTTTCTTTTTGCATCAATAACTTTTGTGTCAGTAACACTTCTTTGACAGTACTTAATCCATTCATTATTATCACCATCATCATGGGCATCACTAGGCCATTTGTACTCAGCCCGCCTAAAAATTCGACACAAATTGGTAATCGCCCACGTCCTCTTTAAATTTCAGATAAAAACGGCAGCAGACTTTAGCTCCTCCTCGTCTTTCATCACGGCCTTCAATTCGCCATCACAGAGCGAGGATTAAGCCAAAGTGTGTTTTTCGATACATTGTATTACATCAGTGCAGTTCTTTCTCGTAAATACAGTTTACAAAATGTCATGAGGGATTAATCTGTTAAGTTTTCGCTGTGTTCACCCCTCATTATACCAGCTGTTTCCTCTAGCGAAAATACACTCACTCACTCACTCATCATCTATAGCGCTTAATCCTGTATTCAGGGTCACGGAGGGCCTGGAGCCTATCCCAGGAGACTTCGGGCACATGGCAGGGTACACCCTGGACAGGGTGCCAATCCATCGCAGGGCACAGACACCATACACTCACTCATTCACACACTACGGGCAATGTGGGAACACCAATTAGCCTAACCTACATGTCTTTGGACTGTGGGAGGAAACCGGAGTACCCGGAGGAAACCCACCAAGCACGAGGAGAACACGCAAACTCCATGCACACAGAGACGGGAATCGAGCCTGGCCGGGGATCGAACCCGGACCCTGGTGGTGCAAGGCGACAGTGCTAACCACTACACCACCGTGCCGCCCAGTGAAAATACATAAGCCCTTAATACATACTCTATGAACATTTACTCTTTTTAGCCTCCCTGAACATGTTCCAATCAGTGTTCACAAAACAGTCCTGAAAAGCAAACATACCACACAGAGCTGCATTTCTATTGGTACAAAACAAGCCCAGCCCGTCTAGCTGAATGGTGGTGTCTGAACCTCTGACACTGAGCCAAGACACAGCAGTCTCTGAACTCACACTGTGTAGTCTGCTAAAGACGGAAAGAGAACAATTAATTGTCCAGGAAGCAGACATTGGATCAGACAAGAATGGGAGAGACAGTTGGCTGCGGTTTGTTTTTAGCCTAGCACACTTGTTGCACTTCCAATTCCTGGCACAATTCCGTCCCCTCTATCAGCCACCGGCATCAGGCAAAGTTAAGGACTATCAAAGACAGCTATATCACATGCATCCTCCTGCCAAAAGGTAGCGAAGCAATCGTGCCCTCACATCCATCTCTTCAATAGAAAGGGACTGGAGTGATAAACACACACAGAGACACTCACTCACACTGAATCACCTCAATACAGTGGACTGGACTGACAAATGCGCAATTTCACACACCAACCTGCAATTGCATTTTTCCTATGTAGAGCTTGTCTTGTCCACCCAATTTAGAGCTCTGAACAATCTGCACTTCATTGAACCATATATATCATATCGCTCTTCGTATGTTTTGATATCCAGTCTTTGGGGTGGACGACTCTCTTAGTGTATTCGTGTGTTTGAAGTAAACTGGTATGGGGTGTTTTTTTATTTATTTTTTATTTTAAAACACTCCAGTCACATGGGATCATCAAAGGATAAGATTTTTTTTTGTTGGGTCTGGCTCTTAGCTCTCTCTCGCCTCCTTTCTCCTACACATGCTCCAAGCCTGCAAATGTTTAGAGAAATTTGCAGGGTATCACTATTTTCAAGTCAGCAAAAACCACTTTACCAATCTTCATTAGGTGCATCCTTTAGGTGGCGGTAGCGCACGACCTACTTTGCCTGCTGCAGAATAAAATGAAGAAGACCAAGAAGAAGACGAAGGTGAGATTTACTTTTTGCGTCGAATTTAAAATGCGTAGTTATTACTGAGAAGAACTCAAAATGCAAGTTAAAACCGCAGAGTCTGTGGTCAAAACATGTAGTATATTTAAGCTGAAAATTACACATCTTACGTTTGTTCTTTAATTGCAAAAGGAATCCAAATGCTACCAGCGGTCTTCCATGTGCATTAGCATATCTATGTAACTAACACTAGTGAGGTTTTTATTTTATTATTATTTTTTTTTTTAGGGGTAAAAATCATTCAGCTGGTTACAGTATTAGGCACAATCTAAGTGTGACATATTAAGTTACTTTTTGCCTTTTTTTTAGTAGTACATCATTGTTACTGCATCATCAGTTTTTGCAAACCAGCAGTTTTACTATAGAGTGTTCAGTGTTTAATAGTAGTTACCAGAACATGTAACTTTACAGACATCGATTAATTATATTCTATACAGTAAATAAAGACCAATGTGTTTGTTTGTGGAAAGATTATCTTGGTATATACACAATTTTGACTGTATACTTTTCAGAAACATACCACCTCAAACATTTAAGGAGAACAAGAATCGCAACAAAGAAAATACTGGAGAAGGTTCCATGTTCGCTATCAGAAATACATCATCAGACATTTTTTTTTCTATATTTTCATGTAAATATTCTAATATGCACATAAGAATCTTTCTCCAAAAAAATAATTCATGGCGAGAACGGGCAATACACCGGAGGCGAGAAGGGGAAACTCCTCGGAGGCTGAGGGAACACACTGGAGGCTAACGGAACACACTGGAGGCTAACAGAACACACAAAACACTCAGCACAGTACACTCATGAATGAACAGAATAAACTAAAAGGTACACTTACACATCACACAAATCACAGATAAATAAACATAAGTAAAATAAAAACATAACCAAAACAAAACCAAACCAAACCAAACCATATGTCCACTCACAGTATTAATGCTCAACCCAGTTTCTCAGAACAACCAGCTATTAATAACAATTCTAATGAGCCGAGGTGCTTTCTGGGAAACTGAGTCGACTAACAAAAAACAATTACAAAAAACAAACAGGTGCACACAGTGCCCTCTAGGGGTAGCCCCTTACAATAGCAAAAAAAGCATGATGATTATTATCATGCTTTTTTGCTGTTTGTGCCCAGTGTTGAATAATTATTTGACCACGAATGGCTGAAGATAAAGCTGAAATAAAGCTGCTTACATCACCCATGCTGTCACTTTTAAAAAAAGGTCGTTTTTATTTAGCAAGTGTTTGTTCTATGTTGTTTTTCTGGGGTACTGATTTTACATTTTGCATGCGTAAAATCCAATGCACTTCACATGCGTAAAATCCAATGCACACATGCGTATCCCAATTCACGTGCGTAAAACCAAATTTTTGCGTGCACGAAATAAAGAAATTCACAAAAAAAAAAACACTCGCATACACAAAATAAATACAGTATAATATACATTTCACAAATGCAAATGTTTAAAATTCATGAGTGCATCATGGACTGTGCATGTGAAAATCATCTTTCGTGTGTGAATATCACTGGATTTGTGTGTGTATTTTTGAGACTTTGCTGGCAGCAACGTGGGTCACCTGTTCTCTTTAGCCAATCAGATATGACCTCACCATTCTGATTGGTTCTGCATGTTTCTACAATGCTGAATCTTCCTGTTGTTACACCAACCAAGCAAGCTATCATCTCTGAGTTTAGGCTAGCAGCTAGCTACCCAACCTTGCACCTACCTTGACCCTGTTTAATTAACCTACTTAATTAACCAACCGCCTGGCGTTGATTAGCATTAATAGGATCTCGGTCTTGCTCCATGTTATAAACGCAAGGCGAGGAGTTTAGTCCGGGGTCCGAGAAGCGCATAATGCGGTGGAGCTTGAGAGTGGCATGCGAGTGGCGCAATGGAAGAACATTGTTCCCCAGAGACTTTAAAAAGGATACTGGATTTCTGCTCCTTTGATGTTCCGCGAGGATAGCGCGGGAAAGAACTATGCGAGCTCTCGCGCCACCTTCATTCCCGTGCTGAGCCCGCCTTCGGTTCCCTGCCGCTGAAGAGGAAAAGGACGCGAGGAGGACGGCGTTAAGGCCCACACAGTCTCAGTCTGGGGATGAGTCTGGCATCAGCCACTCTGACCACCATGAGTCCCTTACTCCAGCCAAGGAGCCTCTATGCATGACCTTAACACACATTCTATATGGCACTTTCTTCGAGGCACCCTCAAAAGTTGTTAGAACAGGTGTTTTGAAAGACAAAAGGACAGGCTCCTTCCTCTCGCTGAAGATTTTCACCAGGGGAGTCTGCCGATGCTCTCTAGGGCTTAATTCTTGCAGTTCGAGTTCTGCTTCCAGCACAGTGCTTTGCTCCAAGGACAGGTTTGGAACCTCCCTGAGTAGTTCCTCTATGCAGGGTGGATCAAAGGCTCTGCACTGTAGAGCTGAGTGTGGAAGTCTGTGGCTGCTCTCCTCATCTCGCTTGGTTCAGTTGTTGTTGTTCCATCTGCTCGTGTCAGATACAACATCTGATCCTGGGGTTTAATTTTTCTGGACAGATTAAAGAAAAAAGCACTGGGAGCATCCATGTCGCAAAGCAGCTTTACACAATCAAAAGAATTATTTAAGTTTGTATGAAATGTGAATATGTATGAATCAAAAAAATGGTCAGATAGTCCCTGATGAGCAAGTCAAGGTCGACAGTGGCAAGGAAAAACTGCCTGAGATGGCAGTAGGAAGAAACCTTGAGAGGAACCGGACTCAACAGGGAACCCATCCTCATTTGGGTGAAACAGAAAGCAGGAATTGGTCTGCATTCATACTGTGTGTTGGGTGGCAGGCAGTTCAGTATAATAGTTGTTAATAGATGTTAATTGATGTTAATATGGAGTCCAGGTAGTTATCGGAGGCTCAGGTAGACTTGTAGGAAATTCCAGTCCTGAACTATCTGTAGCCAAGTCCACAAAGAAACGGCCGTCAACATCATGCGAGGCCAGAACCGTCTACCTAGTAGAGTGAAACCGCCCCCAGACATTGGACGCATCCCAAAGAGACACACGGGACATCCATGTGATGAGATCTCCAACCAGAAGCGGGGCACCAGGATGAGTCAGGCAGGTCTAGATGGCAGAGGGATCAATGGCAGCTCAGGAACGACATGTGTAGCCCGACAGAAAGAGGGAAAGAGAGAGAGGGGGAGAGAGAACAGGAGAAGGGAGAGCAAAAGAGGAGAGATAACAGTTAGGTATGGTCACAGTCACATAATGTATAAGGTGAATGTATATTTGGTGTAGAGTGCAAGCAGCGACTCCGGCAGGACTAAACATAACAGCATAACTAAAAAGGAGAGCCAGAAGGAAACACAAAAGTTCCCTTTCCATCTTTCCATTCATTCCATAAAACTTTACATTTTTCATAAAAGATCTGATCCTGTAATAGTTTTATATTAAAACTCCATTAACCTTGACCACATTTACTTTCTTATATTTGGATTTTTTCCCTCCATACATCAACCAGACTACTCTGCTTAATGAGCTTCTCAAGCGCCTCAGCAAACTTTGGGTGTGGTTCTACTCCAGTTCGGTCTAGGGTGAAGTCTACTGTGCAGTTCTGGTGTATTCCTGTAGGAAGACAATATCAATGTTCTTTTCTGTTATAAAGTCTCCTACTACTGCTCTTTTTCTTCTATCTCTGCCACCATTCATGTTTAAGGACCTTATTTTTAAGTTAAGTACATTTTTTAACGTCTGTAAAATGGCATTCAATGTTTCCTAAAGTATTTATTTATATCACCAAGTGTATCGAGCTGCTGGTCTCCCCCAAAATGTGACTCATATCTGATATGTCAGAATAACCTCAGCTATTTTGCCTCATATTGAAGTTCGCTCCATCCAACACCACTACACTTCCATCCTGCGCCACTGCACCACCTGTCTGCTCCACACTGGAGCTCTCTCCATCCTGCACCACCGCCCTGACCCCACTAGGCCCAGCTTCCTCCCTGGCCTGTGCTCTATGTGGGCAGCTGAACCTTTTGTGCCCGATGTCCCCACATTTGAAGCACCTCATGCTCCTAGTGCTGGTGTATAGAATGGATGATTTGCTGTCATGTGTGACTCTGAATGAGACGTTCAGAGTGGGCTCAGTCAGAAACATAAGCACTGTACGCCTGAAGGAGACAACATGCTTCAGCACAGGGTTATTACAGTTAACAGACACCATTCTCATACTGCTCACTACCTTACCAAATCAAGAGAATTCCCTCTCTGTATCCTCACTGGGGATAAACGGGGGAATGTTTGACACGGTAACCTTCATTGTTGTCACACCTAGCAGAGTAACGGAATAAAGTTCTCCACTTACCCTTATTCTGTTTTCAGTGAGCTGATGTACGAGTTCCCTCGTGCAGGACACGTTGCTCTCAGACTCAATACACTCTCCCACCGCCAGCAACACCTGCTCCACCGAAACCACAGGGCATCCCGTGACGGAGTGAGAGAGGACTTGGATGCCACAAGATCCCCACACAACAGCAGATTAAACTAATAATGCCGTGTCCACTGCTGTTTATAGATGCTTAAATAGTTTTTAGTGTTTTTGTGCTTCAGAAATTAAAGCTCAAAAGTATTAGAAAGTTTTCGAAAAATGTTGGAAACCGCTCATTCGCTCTCACACCAGAAAGAAGAGAGAGAGAGAGAGAGAGAGAGAGAGAGAGAGAGGAGAAGAAAAGGAGAGATAACAGTTGGGTATGGTCATAGTCACACAATGTACAGTATAAGATGAATGTATATGAAGTGCAGAGCAGAGGTGGGTAGTAACGAGTTACATTTACTCTGTTACATTTACTTGAGTAACTTTTTGAAAGAAATGTACTTCTATGAGTAGTTTTACAGCACCATACTTTTTACTTTCACTTGAGTAGATTTGTGAAGAAGGTACTTTTGACTTGGTACTTTTCAAACCATTTATTCTACACATCTACCACATGACTGTTTTACCAATCAGATGCAGCAACAATAATCACATGACTCAATTTGATAAATCAGCCACAATAACCACATTATTATTATAGTACAGTAGTCATGCAGCATAGCGGGAAAAAATCTTCAGCCGGCATCTGTGGCATCATATACATAGCATGCTTCCCATGCAAAAGAATAGCTTCATACTGCGGTGTCTTCTCTTTTGGCCAAAACAGACACGCTTATACACAGCAAATAAAAACTCAACTTCTAACCTAAAAAAAACATGTTGGGGTTAGCTATTTCATTGAATGTTGCAATGTTGGTATATATAATTCTTATAATTATACTATGTACTGTGTGTGTGTATCTCTCTCTCTCTCTTGGACAATATTAACTATGGCAGCATAATTGAAAAATACTATGAAAAATACATGTCTGTACAAAATATACTTTCTCTCTCTCTGTCTTTTTCATACAGACATACACATTATTATTCTGATCAATCCCTGCTATCCGTATTCACCCAAATGAGGATGGGTTCCCTGTTGAGTCTGATTGCTCTCAAGGTTTCTTCCTATTACCATCTCAGGGAGTTTTTCCTTGCCACTGTCGCCGTCGTCCTCGGCTTGCTCATCAGGGACAGTCTTATCATTTTGATTCATACATGTTCACATCTCATACAAACTTAAATAATTCTTTTGATTGTGTAAAGCTGCTTTGCGACAATGTCAGTTGTTAAAAGCGCTATACAAATAAAATTGAATTGAATTGAATTGAAATGGAAAGATAAAGAGAGGAGAAAAGAGAAAACTAAAGAGAAGTGAAAAGAGAGAAAAAAAGAGCAGTGAAAAGATAAAGAGCAAAGAAAAAAGAAATGAAAAGAGGCCTGAAAGATAAACAATATATCATGCTAGAGATAAAGAAATAAAGGCCAGGAGAAGAATAAATAAATAAATAAATAAATAAATAAATAAGCATTTCTTCTTAGCATTGCAAGGTGCTTGCCCTAATCGATTAATCCCCGCCAATGTACACATAAACACCCCACGTCTTCACACTCCCCTCGAAGTTCTGCATTGGACCGCCCCGATTGTTTTGTTTTGCATGTAGTATACTTGGTTAACCTATTTTCACACACACAAAACACAGCCATGGATGCTAATTTCTCAACAGTCTCACCAAACAAATCAAGTTTAATGGTATCTGCACGGATTTAAAAGAATTTTTAAAAAGTTTAACGTCAATTTGATATGGACATTTCCATTTTATAGTGTCTTACCAGTCTGTTTCGTCTTTGGGTGGCACATTTCTTTTACTCCTCATAGACCTCTCGTCTGCCAGTGAAGCTGTACTGACTAACAAGATAATAATGAGCATTAGAGATTATTTTAGCATTAGAGATCTTAATTTTAATAATGAGCATTAGAGATTATTAGGTGTCTTAGAATGCTATTTATTAGTTGTGCTGTTTATTCTAACCTTCTCTATTGTGTGTATACACAAGTGCTCATACTCCTTGAACTTTTTAATATTTTGTCACGTTACAACCACAAATGTAAATGTATTTTATGAGGACCAACACAAAGTGGCAAAGAATTGGAAAGTGAAAAGAAAATGACTTGAAAAAGAATCAATCTTTTTTCTAAGATTGCTATGTATTTAGCTTCATCCATCTTCCCATCAACAAAAGTATTTTAAAAGCTGATTCATACTGAGATTAAATTACAAATAGGTCAACTCTATGTACTAATTGGGTGAAATCTGAGGGCAGTTAGTTCTATCAGATTTTAACGTATCGGAGTAAAGGGGCAGAGTATAGGGTTATGAATACTTTTGCAAGGCAGTATACTGTACACAGTATACGATTTAATGAGTTATAACCAACTGGCTTAAAGTGGCAGGAACATAGATTATACTCAGTGAAGTTGTTTAGTTATTAACATCCTGATGGTCACTTTATGTTTCTATGGTCTCCTGAGTCAAGGCATGAGCATACACTGCTCAGTAACTGTTGTCAAACAACAGACTATTATTACAAACTATATTTTACTTTATAAACTGCATTCTACATTTTAAAAGGTCAGAACAACGCTATTATTCTAAGATCTTTCATTCTAAATGTTACACCATATTCACCTTTCATGGTGAAAGATTATGCTGTATACTACAAGTAAAAAACTAATTGCCTTTATGGAACCAACCCAATTACAATAGCAATAACCCAAAGACAGTGCATTTATTTATGAGTGTGTACACAACACTGGGAGTTTTGCTACTAGAATTCATATAAAGACAATTGCACTTAAAAGTAGGCGAGAATGTCAGACTGACCTGAGAGGAGCAGGAATGTCCAATACAACGCTTTCATTGTGGAAATTGAAGTAAATTTCAGCAGTGCAACTAGAGCCAATATACTGCACTTCAACAGGTGAAGGAACCAGAGCACACACACATCGCTCATCAGCATGTTATTTTAGGTGTGCTCACTTCGCTCATAAAAAGACTGATCAGAAACAGTACAGATAGATAGATAGATAGTCTTAGAAATAGTTTTTTTGCACAAACTTTATAATTTGTGCTTATTTTATGACTTTAATAAGTCATGACAATAACACATTTCTGATTTCTGAACATTAGTATTCCAAAAAAAAAAAAAAATTCTTGGGTAAAAAAATATCTGTAGGCTGGAAAAGAGAGACCACTATTCAGACAGAAAAACAATAAGAAATCGTCTGGGTTTTGCTTCATGATATAAGACGCAGGTGGGGATAAGTCTTCTGAAGGACTGTGGCTGGTTCTGCAACCTGTCAACTTGTTTGTACTCAAATTTGGATTTATTTTCTACATACTAAAACAATACTATTTTTTTTTTAAACTATGAAATAACACATATGGCATTAGGTAACTAATTTATAAACATAATTGAATAAAAAGAAAATACATTGTTTATAAATGAGTTCAGCGATGTTTTAAGATATGAAGCTTTTATTATGTCTGTATAATAATGGTCCAGGTGTGATGCTCACTTGCACATTGTAGAAGCTTTCTGTGGTGGACATGAGCTTGATCTATTTTGCAAAGAAGAATTGGAAAAATTTCACTCTCTAGATGTGCAACAATGTTAGTGACATAGCCCAAAAAAATCTAATTATGTGCCATGTGTGTGTTGGTCTATCACATAAAATCCCAATATGATATATTTATTTTTGTGTGTGTAAATTGTCAAAATTTTGATCAAAATTTATGTAAATACTTTTGCAAGTCACTTTATCCGCTAGAAGCTTCTTCTAAGGATTTCCTGGTGTTCATAACTTAGAAAAATCTTTGATTTTCACTTTGCTTTGTTCTCTGTGTCTAACCACCCCATATATACTGTACATTTCTTGTGTTGCCAAATTAATTTACAGATAATTTTTTCTACAGTTTCTCCAATTTTTATCCCACACCATCTCTGAAACAGAGAGCAAAACAGCTTCTTTCCACAATCCTTCCGTCTTCTCAACAAAAAGTAACTGGACTGATGCGCACACACACACACACACACACACACACACACACACACACACACACACACACACACACACACACTTATTGTGTCTTATTGTCATGTTGTCACTCTTGTTTGCAAATTTGCACATGCACTTTATGTTGTCTCTTTATTAATTAATTAATTAATTAATCTTAATTAAAATGTCAATCTGTCTTGTCTCAGCTAGAGACACTTTAAATCAGTGCATTTTTTTATAGAATGAAAATTTCTTTATAATCCTGGCACAATTTTTTTTTTAAACAACGACAAAAATAAATAAATAAATAAATAAATAAATAAATAAATAAAACATTGGTATGAGTATCCCCCAGAATTTCACAGTCGGGGCAGCCCTTATTTTATAACCCGAAATGGGTTCTTTATCCTCTTGTGGACATTTAGTTATATCTCCGTGTGATGTTAATGACTTTACTAATCATAATAGTCTTTACATAACAAGCCACAGCACATCATATACAGTACAAACAATGTAATAGTCCAAAGAATCAAAATTATGTTTACTCTAATCATTAAGCACACACATTTGCATTTTACCAAACAGCTGTTAGTATGACGCAGCTTATTACATCCTCCACCCAGACAAACATACACATGCCCAGTTATGCCGCTTTCGATTTACACACATACTCTCTCGTTATCTCTCTCTTTTACTTCAACTTATTTTATTTCTTTTTTTGATTTACTTATGGAGCCCCCTAGAGGTTTTGTGGTAAAAAAATAAAATTAAATTAAATAAAAAAATAAATAAATAAACAATCCGTGTGCACTGACTACGAAACGGAATGTTTAGAATCCATATGTGCGCACACACATACACAACTCGTGCGGGCGCCATTTTCACAGGGGTTTAAAAAAAAAAGGCATCTCGGTTTATTAATCCAAGTGCACGGCTTATTTGTCTGCGTGCTCGGTTTTATTAATCTGTGCGAATGGTTTGGTAATCTGTGTACTCAATTTAGTCATCTGCAAGCTTTTAGTATTTACTGTGCAGTGCATTTTTTTTTAACCACAGGAAGAATTTTGCCAAAACAGTTATACAAAGTGGTGTCTTACAAGGATATAAACAACTTAAATGAGGACAGCAGCATCTCAGGAGGTTAAGCCTTTATTATGCCTGTATAATAATGGTCCAGTTGGGATGCTCACATGCCCATTGTAGGAGCTTTCAGTAGTGGACATTATTAGACACTACAGTAGTGAGCCCCATACAAAGCAAGTTGTGATGCACCGTGTGTTCTGACATCTTTCTACCTCATAAAACCTCTTGACAAATGCATGTCTTTGGACTGAGGGGAGAAACAAGAGCCCCTGGAGGAACAGACATAAAGCAAGGGAGAACTTGCAATGGAGCCGTTAACAATTTAAACGAATTTGTAAGGACATAAAAACAACTCTACAACAAATTCTGACATTAATATAGGCAATAACATGATAAAAATTTTAATAGCAAGCTGTTAAGGACTGTCTGACAGCTGCCTTAAGCCAGCTGCCTGCACTTACATCTAGTACACAGGTACAGTGGAACCCCAGATTGCGAGTGACCAGATTTGCAAGCGTTTCGCAAGACGAGCAAAAATGTTTAATGAATTTGGAGTTGAAAAATGAGCAAGTCTTGAGTATGATGTAGCACGCTTGTGCTTCTTGATCAGAACTGAGCCAGTGGTTTCTCTCTCTCTCTCTCTCTCTCTCTCTCTCTCTCTCTCTCTCTCTCTCTCTCATGCTGCAGAATTGTGGGTAATTGTCTCTCACTCGTATAATCAACATCTGTGTGCGTGTGTACTGTTTACTATAAAACTGTGACCACATGTGTGAGCGTAAAGCATCTTTTATTTTGTGTGTGTGTGTGTGTGTGTGTGTGTGTGTGTGTGTGTGTGTGTGTGTGTGTGTGTGTGTGTGTGTGTGTGAGAGAAAGTTGTCCTTTCACGCATGCATGTACTGTACTATAACGCACGTTTGTGCGCAGGTGTAAAGAAAAATCAAGTAAGAGAGGAGGAAGGGTAAGATGTGGGGAGGGCGAGGGGAGGGAGTCATTCCACCTCCTCTTCTCTTACTTTACCTTCACACACATGCAACACACATACATAGGCACATACAAACACACACACACATACACAGCATGTGTGCACACAAACACACATACATACATGACTATTACTTAATGACTATTGCTTAATGATTAGAGTAAACATAATTTTGATTCTTTGGACTATTACATTTTTTGTACTGTATATGATGTGCTGTGGCTTGTTATGTAAAGACTATTATGATTAGTAAAGTCATTAACATCACACGGAGATATAACTAAATCTCCACAAGAGGATAAAGAACCCATTTCGGGTTATAAAATAAGGGCTGCCCCGACTGTGAAATTCTGGGGGATACTCATACCAATGTTTTATTTATTTATTTATTTATTTTTGTCGTTGTTTAAAAAAATAATAAATTGTGCCAGGATTTTAAAGAAATTTTCATTATATAAAAAAATTGCACTGATTTAAAGTCTCTCTAGCTGAGACAAGACAGATTGACATTTTAATTAAGATTAATTAATTAATTAATTAATTAATTAAGAGACAACATAAAGTGCATGTGCAAATTTGCAAACAAGAGTGACAACATGACACGCATGTGTACGCGTGTAATACCTAAAGAGAAAAACACATGTAAATATTTACAGTGATAATTAAAATATTTGCATTGCGTTTAATCATATAGTGCTTTTGATATTCATAAGAAAACTCAAAGATTAATAAACACAAAAGAGAAAATTGCATGCAAACATGCAAGAAAGAGAAAAACAGAGAGAGAGAGAGAGAGAGAGAGAGAGAGAGAGAGAGAAAATCACAATGAAAATAAATGCAAAACACCCACTCACTCATCATCTAACCCGCTTAATCCTAAATTCAGGGTCACAGGGGCTTGGACCTATCCCACGAGACTTAGGGCACAAGGCGAGGTACACCCTGAACAGGGTGTCAATCTATCGCAGGGAACACACTCATTCACACACTATGGCCAATTTGAGAACGCCAGTTAACCTAACCTACATGTCTTTGGACTGTGTGCACGCAGAGACGAGAACCTGGCCAGAAATTTAATCCAGACACTGGAAGTGCAAGGCGACAATGCTAACCACTACACCACCGAACCGCCACATGGCAGATCCACAGAAAGTGTCTAAACAAAGAAGGGCGAATGGAACAAAAGTTCCCAGGACCTTGGGCAATTTCAGACAGATTGCTACCAGGTTGGGGACGTTGGAGATCCGAAATGGTCAGACAAAATGAGGGGCAATAATAATAATATTGTTGCGAATGGATGGCCAGACCTTTCGACTTATATAACAGGTGTAGGACAGAAGGAACAGAGGCCTTCGGTTCCTGTGGTGAAAAAAATGGGGTGGTTGATAACCATAGTCAGCCTGAAAGGGGAAGAGACAGGTTGCTGATGAAGGGAGTGAGTTATGAACATATTTTACTTATGTCATGTTCTGCAACCAGGATGATGGCTCAGAGGAACAGAGAATGTGTAGCCCAATTTCCAGTTTCTGATTCATCTGCTCTATTTTGCCTTTGGATTCTGGGTGAAAGCCTGAAGAAAAACTCATGGAGATATAATTCTGCATGCATGGTCTCTGTATATTCGGTATCTTATTTTTATTTTGTACTAATGGCGATTCCTCTTTAACTGTTTTTTATTTTCCATTTCATTAATATTATTATTATTATTATTATTATTATTATTATTATTATTATTTTGTAGTAGTAGTAGTAGTAATTCTGTGGTTATTCCTTTTTTTTAGTTTTAATCCTTGGTGTCACTTTTAACTGCAGTTAAATATATTTATATATCTTATATCTATTTATTTCTGTTATTTTGTGACTTGATTCTGAGCTTTGACACAATTGTTAGTTACATTATAAAGTTTCAATACAGAGGTGTTAAGGATTATTAAAAATAAATAAATAAATAAATAAATAAATAAATAAATAAATAAATAAAAAACCATACCACTGCTACTATCAGGAAGCGAAATTAAAATGATGCTACTGACAGTTAGGGACTATGACCCAGGGTACACACTGGACAGGTGCTAATCCATTGCAGGTACGGACACATGCGCCCACTCACATGCATCAATATTTACAGTGATAATTGAAATTTTTGCATTGAGTTTAATTACTGTATGTAGCACTTTCAATATTCATTAGAACCTCAAGAAGGACCAAACATGATTAAGAAAAATATTGCTAATTTTTGTGCATACATGCATGCACGCAACAGAAAAATACCAGGGGAAGAAAAACTCACAATCATACTAAACGTATAATAATTATACAGTCATAATACAGTATACTCAGATGACAAATAATTACTCATTGCTGGGCACGAACAACAAAAAAGGCCTGAAGTGCTTCATGTGGACTCACACAATGAGTCATTTTCCCTGAAAAAGATTCTTATTCTTTGGATTTTTATTCTTTATATCCCTATTGAATATAGTCCTTCAGAGCATGCCACACCATTTCAATGGGGTTCACGTCAATGGATTCTGCAGGAATCTCTTCTCAAATTTCTTTGCAAGTCTTGGTTTACGAGTGCCGAGTATCATGTATCATGCATGCGCTCTTGTTTTGACACCGAGTGTCACATGATCACAACTGAGCCAATGATTTTTCTCTCTCTTGTGCTGCGGAATTGTGGGTAATCATCTCCCCTGCTGGGTCTTAGTGCTCGTCTCACACTGGTACAATCAACAGCTCCCTCTCTGTTTCAGCGTGTCTCCTATGTGTGTGCATGCGCGTAATTTGACACCGACACACACACACACACACACACAACGACACACACACACACACTCTCTCGCCTTTACACCCCCCTCCCTGGCTTCACACACACATACAGGCACACACTCTCTGCGTTACACAGAAAACTCTGATCTGTCGCGATTCTTTTCAATGGTAAAGTGCTGGTTCATTTGTTATATATTTTTTTACTTTACAGCAGTGATTCCGTTAGTATGCGCTCATGCGAGTGTCATTAGAGAGATTTTTTTTCCCCGTTAAAACAGTGTTTCCGTTGTGTGTGTGTGTGTGTGTGTGTGTGTGTGTGTGTGTGTGTGTGTGTGTGTGTGTGTGTGTGTGTGTGTGTTTAAAAAGCGAGGAGGGAGGAGGGAGGAGGAGTTTTACCGTGTAAGACGAGGTGATTGAAGGGGCTAATTCCACACACACACACACCTGCACCCGCACACACTCATACAGAAGAAATACATATATTAAAATGTATAAACACATTTAACTGAATTTAAATTAGTGACTCTTTCCTTTTCTTAGTGACACATTGTTTAAAAAAAGAAATATTCAAAGAAATACTACAACTTATATTACTACCACTTCTAATAATAATAATAATAATAATAATAATAATAATAATAATAATAATTAATGAAGAAAAAAAGGCAAATAATAAATATTATTGATACAAAGGGAAAAAATAAGGATACTAAATATAAAGTGGAATTGTGCTGCAATGTATGATTATGATTTTTTTTCCCTCCCTATATCTCGCATATACTACGCATGTGTACGTGCATACATGCGATTTTCTCTTAATTATGTTTGTTAGTCTTTGAGGTTCTTATGAATATTGAAAGTGCTACATGATTAAACTCAATGCAAATATTTAAATTATCACTGTAAATATTGACGCATGTGAGTGTGTGTATGTGTGTACCCAGCAATGGTTTGGCACCCTGTCCAGTGTGTACCCTTGGTAATAGTCCAAAATTGTAGCTTCATGACAGTAGCAAAGCTACAGTTTTGTTATCAATTCTTTTTTTTTTTTTTTTTGTATAACATTAATAAATTCCCAAAAAGCTCTCAATTGAAACATTATAATGTCGTTAACGATTTTTATTGCCTTGTGTCAAATGTCAGAATCAAGTCACAAAATAACAACAGAAATTCATAGATTAAAATATATGCACACGTTTAACTGCAGTTAAAAGTGACACTAGTGATTAAAACTACTGAAAAAAAGGAATAACCTCAGCATTAACACCACTACTACTATTACTACAACAACTAATAATAATAATAATAATAATAATAATAATAATAATAATAATAACAATGAATGGAAAAATAAAGTAAAAGAGGAATCATTATTGATACAATGGATACTGAATAAAGTTGAATGGTGATTTTGATTTTCTCTTTCTCTTTGGTTTGTCTCTGTTGTGTGCTTGTGGGTTTATCTTAATCATGTTCGTTAGTATTTGAGGTTCTTATGAATATTGTAAGCATCATTTGAATTTTGTTTCATGACAGTAGCAACTGTTAAATTCCTTAACAGCTTGCTATTAAAACATTATCATGTCACTAACATTTTAATTGCCTAGTGTCAAAATGCAACCCTTTTGTGCAGCCCTAGCCTCTGGTATTTAAACCTTAAAAACTCTCCCTGATCTATTTCTATTGCTGTTTCTTCTCAATAGCTCTCTCCCCCTGCTCTGACCAAAGATGGGCTCCACTCCTGTCAGCCAAGAACAGGAATCTGAGGATATTTTTTTTTCACAGGATCACCCAAGATTACCTCTGTTATTTCTCTGTCTTTGGCTTTGGGCAGTTGCAGATTGGGAACGTCTGTCCGCAATTTTCTCTTCCTTCAAGTCAAGAAGACTTATGTTTCTTGTTCTCAGTTTCTCTGCTGGCCTAAGGCTGTATTGTGGTGAGTCTGGCCATATTGCTCATACCTGTCCTTTTAAAAAAAATGCTCTTTAGATATCAGTGTCGGGCCGTAGTTGGTGTAGTTGGCACCCAAGTGGGTGATTAATTCCTTACTGAGGCAGTCTTTTTTGACTTAGTATCTGATTTTGAATTGTTGATCAAGATCTTGACAACCAACTTGGAATGGCGTTTGAGCCACTCCCTTCTGCTCTGTTAGTTCAGACATTGGATGGTCATATTCTTTAGGTCCATCATTAGAGAAACCCATTATGAGTGGCCCTCATTCCTTGTAGTCCATTCTCCTCACACCCCAATTATCTGTGGAACAACTTGGCTAGCTCAAAACAGGCCCACATGTTGATTCGGCTGATGGAAAGGTTCTTACTTGCCAGACTCCTTGTTTGCGCAATCCTTCCTTGCTTACCACCTAGACTTTTTGAAGCGCAAACTCTGTCCCGTCCTGTTTTACCAATTATAAACAGGGGCTCAGCAAGTCAAAGGCAGTCATACTTTTACCCCATAGACCTTATAACTATGCAATAGATCTCCTCCCAGGAACTATACTTCCTTGTGGGTGACTTTACCATCTTTCTGCACCAGAAAGGATTGCCATGGACAAATACATACTGGAGTCTGATCTGGCTTTTCTCTTCACCAGCTGGGAAAGGATTCTTCTTTGTGGAGGAGAAGGCAACTACAAACATTTGGTAATGCAATTTGGGAAGTGTACTGCTAATGCAGTTTAATGCCAAACTTGGTAAACAACAATTTAAGGGATATGCTATATTGTTATTTGTTATGACATGTTAAACTTCTCGAGCAGCTCGTCATGAGACACATCAAGACCCTGCTGCCCCCCCTCACTGGACCCCCTGCAGTTCGCATGTCGTTCAAACTGTTCGAAGGACGACGCCATCTCCACCACACTCCACTTGGCACTGACACATCTTGACCGGAAAGACACTCATGTCAGAATGCTGTACATAGATTTCAGTTCAGCATTTAATAAAATCACCCCCCAACACTTGATCGGGAAGCTGAGCTTGTTGGGCCTGAACACCTCCCTCTGTAACTGGATCCTGGACTTTCTGACCGAAAGACCTCAGGCAGTGCGGATCGGGAGCTATACCTTCAGCACCACTACACTGAGCACTGAGCCCAGTCCCCTGCTGTTCACGGTGCTGATTCATGACTGTGTAGCGACACACAGCTCCAACCATATCATCAAGTTCGCTGATGACACAACCTTGGTGGGTCTCATTGACGAGTCAGCGTATAGAGAGGAAGTGCAGAGGCTAACGGACTGGTGTAAAGACAACAACCTGTCTCTGAACATCGAAAAGACAAAAGAGATTGTTGTTGATTTCAGGAGGACACAGAGCGATCACTCTCCACTCAGCATCGACGGGTCTTCTGTGGAGATCGTCAAGAGCACCTAATTCCTGGGCGTCGACCTGGAGGAGAACCTCACCTGGTCCCTCAACACCAGCTCTCTGCATGAGAAAGCTTAACAACATCTTTTCTTCCTGAGAAGGCTGAGAAAGCAGCTTCCACCACCAATCCTCCCACCTTCTATAGAGGAACTATTGAGAGCATCCTGAGCAGTTGCATCACTGTCTGGTTTGGGAATTGTACCATATCGGACGGCAAGACTCTACAGCGGATAGTTAGGACAGCTGAGAAGATCATTGGGGTCTCTCTCCCATCTATCGAAGACATTTACACTACATGTTGCATCGGTAAAGCCACCAGCATTGTGACTGACCAGACACACCCCTCACATGCACTCTTCACCCCCCTACCATTTGGAAAAAGGTACCGAAGCATTCGGGCACTCACATCCAGACTATGTAACATTTTTTACCCACAAGCCATCCGTCTCCTCAACACAAAGGGACTTGACTAATAAACATACACACACACACACACACACACAACACACACACACACACACACACAAATCTCTCAGATGAACTAAATAACATCCGGTCTGAACTGATAAACACACACATGCACAATCACACTGATCTACAACCATCTTAATTTGTTCATACCCATCTACCTGATCTGCTATTTACAATATTTGCACAATATTTATCTCACTCTGCTATTTGCACAAAAAAAATATTTTTGACACAATGTAAATTGTTTACTGCTATTTTTCTCACTACCTCAACACATACCTCATCACTAAAAAAAAAGGCATTTCAGTACTGAAACATGTTACGTGGTTGTGTTATCATGTAGCTCTTTGTTTGCACATTTGCATGTGCACTTTGTTGTCTGTTGTCTAATGTTGTCTCTTCTTATATAAAAAAAATTGATAGCTTTTTATATTTATGTTGTGTTGTTAATTTATGTCGTTTGCATGTATGTAGCACCATGGTCCTGGAAGAACGTTGTTTCGTTTCACTGTGTACTGAACTGCATATGGTTGGAATGACAATAAAGCCTACTTGACTTGACTTGACTTGGAAGAACACATAAACCATGTATGATCTGTTTTCCAGACTGCTTGAGAACCTCTTTATGTGAAAGCAAAAAAAAGTAAGTTTTATGTTATGACTACCTCATTTTTGGGGTTCACACTCTCAGTTGGTAACATGCAGATAGACCCTGAATGTGTAAAGGATGTGAAGGATTGGACAGTTTCTGGGATTCAAGTTTTACAAGTTTTACAGTTCAGAATTACAGTTCTGTTGCAGCTACCCTACACCATTTTACATCCAGATTTTGCTTGAAAGTTGAGATTGCCTTCTCCAAGTTCAAAGAACTTTTTGCTTCCTGCCCTGATTCTGCCTGACCAACATAAGCAATTTGTCGTGGAGGTCGATGCCTCACATCATGGTGTAGGGGCAGTCCTGTCTCCGAGAACAGCCAGACAGCATCCTTGGAGGTCGATGCCTCAGATCATGGTGTAGTGGCAGTCCTGTCTCCGAGAACAGCCAGACACCATCCTTGTGGCATTCTTACAGGCATGAAACGTAAACAAAAGACAAGGAGTTGACAAAGCATGAAAATAACTTGGCAAGATTCACAAGAAAACGGGACAAAAGTAGCATGGTGTTAGTGGTTATGCCTCAATGGTAGGATGTGAGTTAGAAGAAAAAAAATTCTGGAGTGAGTTAGATGAAGTAATGCAGAGCATCCCCAGAGGTGAGAGAGTGGTCCAGATTGTAATGGACATGTTGGGGAAAGGAACAGAGGGAATGAGAATGTGATGGGCAGATTTGGTCTTCAGGACAGAAACGCAGACGGGCAGAAAGTGGTAGAGATTGGAAATGGCAGTAGTGAATGCATTCTTCCAGAAGAGGCAGGAACATAGGGTGACGTATAACAGCAAAGGTAGAAGCACTTAGGTGGACTATACCTTGTGTCAATGTTGTAATCTGAAAAAGATGAGTAACTGCAAAGTATAGGTAGGGGAAAGTGTAGCCAGACAAAAGAGGATGGTAGTGTGTAAAATGAACCTGGTAGTGAGGAAGGTGAAGAGGACAAAGGCATAGGAGAGGATAGTGGATAGTGGTGGAAGTTGAAAAAGGAAGAATCTTGTGTAGTTTCCAGGGAAAAGTTGTGACAGATTCTGGGTGGTCAGAGGGTGCTTCCAGGTAGTGGAATGAGGAAGTCCAGAAGTGTATCGGTGGCCGCGCTACAGGACGCACTCGATGACGCAGACTGGGACATGTTCCGGAACAGCTCCAATGACGTCAACATGTTTACGAAAGCGGTTGTGGGATTCGTTGGGAAACTAGCGGATGATACCGTACAGAAAACGACCATCAGAACGTTTCCCAATCAGAAGCCGTGGGTGGATAAAACCATCTGCGACGCTCTGAGATCTCGCACCGCTGCCTACAATGCGGGACTTGCGTTGGGGGACATGGACCAGTGCAAGGCTGCATCATATAACGTCCGGAAGGCAGTGAAAGAGGCGAAGCAGCGCTACGGAAGGAAACTAGAGTCACAACTCCAACAGAGTGACTCTAGGAGCCTGTGGCAGGGACTAAGAACAATAACGGATTATAAAGTACCAACATCCGGTATGACGAACGCGGACATGACTCTGGCAGACGAGCTGAACACATTCTATGCTCGTTTCGAGGCTGCAGCTAAAGGCGCTAACGTTGCTAATGCTGGCGGCACTAACGGCTGCAGACAGGAAGTCACTGCCAGCACCGGAAACGCGTTCATCATCTCCGAGCATGATGTGAGGAGAGCCTTCAAGAGAGTGAACATCAGGAAAGCAGCAGGACCAGGCTGCATCTCAGGTCGAGTCCTCAGAGCCTGCGCAGACCAGCTAGCACCTGTGTTCACAGAGATATTCAACATCTCCTTATCTCAGTCAGTGATCCCTACATGCTTCAAAGAGTCCATCATTGTTCCTCTTCCGAAAAAACCCCATCCTGCTTCCCTCAATGACTAGCAACCTGTAGCCCTCACATCAGTGGTGATGAAGTGCTTTAAACGGCTGGTCAGAGACTTCATCATCTCTTCACTACCCAACACTCTGGATCCACTTCAGTTTGCATACCGCCCGAACCGCTCTACAGATGATGCCATCTCTCATCTCCTCCACACAACACTCACTCACCTGGACACTAGAAGGGGGAATTATGTTAAAAAATTTTCATCGACTACAGCTCAGCATTTAACACCATAATTCCCTCTACACTCACCACCAAGCTGGAGAACCTGGGACTCAGCTCATCTCTGTGTCAGTGGATCTCTAATTTCCTAACTGGGAGACCACAGGCAGTAAGGATAGGTGGACACATCTCAGCCTCTCTTACTCCCAGCAATGGAGCCCCACAGGGCTGTGTTCTGAGCCCCCTGCTGTACTCTCTGTACATGCACGACTGTGTGGCCACTACCAGCTTCACCACCATCATTAAGTTTGCTGACGACACCGTCGTGGTAGGCCTGATCTCTGACAACGATGAGACGGCCTACCTGAAGGAGATTGGAAATCTGGAGAACTGGTGCCAGAGGAATAACCTTCTTCTAAATGTCAGTAAGACAAAGGAGCTGTTAGTGGACTTCAGCACTAAGCAGGAGAGGAACTACCAGACCCCCGTCATCAACGAGAGCCCAGTGGAGAGAGTGGACAGCTTCAAGTACCTCGGTGTTCACATCACGCAGGACCTGTCATGGTCCTGTCACATCAACACCGTGGTGAAAAAGGCCCGACAGCGTCTCTACCACCTCAGACGCCTGAGAGACTTCAGACTGCCCTCTAAGGTGCTCAGGAACTTTTACTCCTGCACCATAGAGAGCATCCTGACGGGAAACATCACAAACTGGTTCGGGAACAGCACCATGCAGGACAGACGAGCCCTACAGAGGGTGGTGCGATCAGCTGAGCGCATCATCCGAACTGAGCTCCCTGACCTGCACTCTATCTACAGCAAGCGGTGCTGGACAAAGGCCAGGAAGATCGTGAAGGACCTCAGCCACCCCAGCAATGGACTGTTCTCTCTGTTGCGGTCTGGAAAGTTCTTCCGCTCCCTCAAGGCCAAAACAGAGAGACTGAGGAGGAGCTTCTTCCCGCAGGCGGTACGGTCTCTCAATCAAAACAATACACTGGACTAAAACACCTCTGCATTTTTTGCACACACAGAACGGACAATTTGTCAAACGCACATTTGCACATATATGCACATTTGCACACCTCAAGGACTTTTTTTTCACATTCCCCCTCATCTCACTTACTACCTCAATATTTGTACAGACTTAAGTTTTTCACAGTTCACAGACTTTAAGTTTGATATATTTTTATATCTCAGAATTCTATATATTTTTGAAAACTTTTCGTGTTATTTCACTATTCACTATTTATTTCCTTATTTTCTTGTAGATAAAAATTTTAAATTTTAAATTTTAAATTCTAAGGTCACGGGGCGGTCGTATAAGTATTTCACTGCATATCCTTACTGTGTATGACTGTGTATGTGACAAATAAAATTTGAATTTGAATTTGAGATAAATATAGCAGTGATAAAGATAGCAGCGTGTTTGAGTGATTAAAGATAGGGAGGGTGATGGGAAGGTGCTAGGAGGGTGATGGGAAGACAGAAGGAGTATTTTGAAGAGTTGATGAATGAGGAAAATGAAAGAGAACAAAGAGTAGAAGAGGTGACTGTGGAGCGGAAAGAGGTGAGGAGGGCATTAAAGAGGATAAAGAGTGGAAAGGCAGTTGGTTCTGAATGACATACCTATGGAGGTATTTAAGTGCTTAGGAGAGGTGCCAGTAGAGTTTTTGACCAGGATCCCAGAGAAATGGAGAAGAAGTGTATTGTTGCTTTTCAGAACAAGGGTGATGTGCAAAGCTGTGGCAACTATGGAGGAATATAGATGATGAGCCATAAAGTACAATGAAGCTTTGGGAAAGAGTAGTAAAAACTAGGTTAAGGGAAGAGATGGGCATTTGTCTGCAGAAATATGGGTTCATGTCTAGAAAGAGTTCAACAGATGCAATATTTGCTTTGAGAATGCTAATGGAAAAGTACAGAGAAGGTAATAGGGAGTTGCATTGCGTCTTTGTAGATTTAGAAAAAGCCTATGACAGGGGCCAGAGAGAGGAGCTGTTGTATTATATAAAGAAGTTTAGAGTGGTATGTTAGAGAGAAGAGAGAAGTATGTTAGAGTTGTGCAGGACATGTATGAGAGCTGTAAGATAGTGGTGAGATGTGCTGTATGTGTGACAAAAGGGCTCAAGTGGAGGTGGGACTGCATCAAAGATCGACTCTGAGCCCCTTCTTGGTTGCTATGGTGATGGACAGGATGACAGATGACAGGAGTCTATATGGACTATGATTATTTTTTCAGATGACATTGCGCTTTGTAGCGAGAGCAGAAAACAGGTGGAGGAAAATCTAGAGAGGTAAAGGTACGGTCTCAAAAGGTTAGCCACAGCAAGACATCAGTATGTAAGACATCAGCAAGACATCAAGAGTATCAGTATCAAGACATCAAGAGTATCAGTGAGAATGAAAAGAAAAGTGACCAGCGATGGACTGAAAAAAAGACAGGCAAGAAAACAGACAAGAGTTGGAGGTAGCAGAGATGTTGAGGTTCTCTTTGGGAGTGACAAGTATGTATAGGATAAACAACGAGTCCATCAGAGGGACAACTCATATGAGATATTTTGGAGACAAAGTCAGAGAGGGCAGAATGAGGTGGTTTTGACATTTTCAGAGGAGAGAGTGTGAGCATATTGGTAGAAGAATACTGAGGTTGAAACTGGATGTAGGATGGAAAGAAAGGAGAGGAGAAAGAGGTGAAGGTGTGCATGTGCAGGTCCAGTGGCAGTGCTCAGCTGGCATGTGGGCACACAGCTAGCAAAAGGCAATGGTGGGCAGAGTGGAGCACATGGAGGTAGTACTTCTGCGTGCTTCCAAAACGGTGACCTCTCCCGCTGAACACGAGCCAAGACCTAACCCTTAACGCAGTCCTCACAGCAACCTTTTGCGATAACCTTCCAGTGATTCAGTGACAGATTCTTATTTTTGTTATTTCATATGATCGAATAGCATTATTAAATATTGGATCAACTATTGAGCATTAATTAACTAGACATGTGTATTCCCATTCAAATTCACTGCCTTTACTATTTTTAACAGTGCCAACTTTACATGGATAAATCCATGGTAAAAATTTTCATGAAAAAGATGCTCTTAATAAAGGGGCTAACGTGGTGGAATACTAGTGAAGGTAAAGGCCTACTTGATGTTGCCGCTGGTGTTGGACGTCAGCTCAGCTGAAGGGTGTGTGGGTGCTACGCCGTTCTTTGAAAAGCTCCCTCTGACTTTTTGAAGTTTACGGAGTACTTATAGGAATTCACTGCATGAAAAGAGCTGTATCCGGACAAATATGGTATGGGAAATCCCCGCTAAACTTTAAGTTTGCCAGATGTATGAGGCAGAGTGCTTGGAAAGGGAGAATACAAAAGGAAATTTTGTGAAACGATTAGATACCTCATGTATGTGGATGTACACGGGAATCGGTGAAACTTTCTAGGAGTCCTCACAGCTAGCAGTGAGAGGTGATGGCTGTGAGGTGTGAAGGCCTTTTGTATGTTAATGACTAACTTATCATAGCCGGGTGGGGGGATTGGCCATGGTGTGACTTTGTCTCTTCAGCTTGAGGGTTTGAAGGAGAAGCAAGCTGCACACACTGCTAAATAAAAATGAGTGACTGGGTAATGTCCCAATAGATGTCTGGGTTTTGGGAGTGTTAAAAAAAAAAGATTTAAAAAACCAATAGGGAAGAACAGAGTTGTGCAAAGGTGTAAAATGCAAATGGGGCTTGAGGTGTGAAGGTCTCCTGACAAAATCCTTGAGTGGATTATTTGCGAGGGAACAAATGGCTGTACCATGGAAGGATTCCTCAGCGAGATACATCCAAATTGGTATCAATGCGAAAGTATCCTAGCTTGGTGGAATTTGATGTATACAGTCAGTGGTACTTGTAGATACTTCCGAAAATCTGTAGTGTATACGGGAGTTTCCTAGTACAGATACACCTCTTTTCATGCAGTGATCTCTAACAGTTCATTGCCTGATGAGGCTGCGGAGATGAGCTACTTATCCCAGGATTATCTGTCACCTAACCTCTTTGCGAAACCATAACCCAGAGCAGAGTTACAATTGTTGTTATTAATGCAAGATCCATCGAGACTAAGTCACATGCGTTAAAGGATTATTTTATTTCTTCGAACTTGGCACTTCTACTTTTAACAGAGACCGGGTGAAGGTAGAAGATCTTCCTTCTGGGTGCTCAGTTTATAATGTCTGGCTGAGGTTTAATTATAACCTCTGGATTTTAACATTCATCTGTGTTGCCCAGATAACCATTTTAGCTGTACAGTTCATGGCTATACTGGAGTTTGTTGGCTTAAGGCAGTTTGTTGATATACCAATTTATATAAGGGAACATGTGATCATAGAAGTATGAGATTTCTGTTTCTCTGATCATTTCCCAGTGCTTTCTTACATTACTTCTTTGAACCCAACCAAGACTCTAACCTGTGTTGAATGCCGCTGGTCACTTTTGGTCTTACTGAGGCTCCCATTTCCTCTTTTTGTCAGGGACGAAGATCATGGGCTGTGGAAATGGGTCCAGGTGCAGGTGTAGATGCAGGCCGTGAGCCTCTTTAGATCTCCTGTGGTGCCGCAGTAGTAAGAGCAGAGGCGTTGGAGCCAAGCAGTGAGATCCGTAGCATTCTTGCAGTGCTGAGACGTGCAAGAATTTTCATAGTCATGAAAGCGGAATCATTTGATCTGAGCCATGAAGTCTGTCCTCAATGTCGTTGAGCCAAAACGTTAAGCAGAGTCATAGTCGAGGAAACAAGAGTGAGAGTTCAAGCCGTGAGATCTGTGAATCCAAATCGCGAGATGAGAAAATGGGAAAATGAGAACCCAAAGCGAGATTGATAGCGTGAATCTCAAGAATATTGGGGTAAAGAGGCTCACAATAATCTGGCAATTAGATGGCAATTTACGATGTGTCATAGATGAGACTCGTGGAAGGTGAAGTGAATGTGTAAGAGGGAAGTAGGAGTTGGACAGCGAACGGGTTGATTATCTTGATTACAAAAAAAATGGGCAGATAAAAAGAGGAGAGAGCTTGTGTAAAAGTGTCTTTAGGGGAATGTCCCTGGTGGCAAGCATGACTCTGTCTGCCTAGGTGATACCT
The DNA here is from genome assembly GCA_011419295.1 of Clarias macrocephalus. Lineage (NCBI taxonomy): Eukaryota > Metazoa > Chordata > Actinopteri > Siluriformes > Clariidae > Clarias > Clarias macrocephalus. The sequence goes on from JAAGKR010000384.1 coordinate 208,248, forward strand.
GGGAGTCTTGGAGCGATCGCGGTCCACCTGTCTTTTGTATGAGGCAACGGCTCTTAACAGGGTTTGCCTTGATCATAGCCACGGACATGCCGCTGAGCAGAAGTGGGTAGCGGTTCTTGACAATGATCTTGTTGAACCCCCTATAATCAATACAGGGATGTAGGGACCCGTCTTTTTTCTTCACAAAGAAGGGAGCAAGGTTCTGGGAGACTGTCTGAAGGTGCACCCTCTAGAGTTCCCAGCCTGGCTAGAGGACCCCTCCTTTTAGTGGGCATTCTTTAAGCATGGGACCTGAGCCCCCGCAGTAGAAGCAGACCTTCTCCAGGCAGCGGCGTCTCTCCTCCTCAGAGATGTGGGTCCTGCCCAGCTGCATGGGTTCCTCCTGATTACTGTGTTTTGGTGGAGAGGAGGGGTGAAATGTCCTGGAAGGGGGCGATCTTCTGGCGGGGGGGTGACCTCTGGAACAGTCGCTTTGAGCAAAGACATAAGTCAATCCTCCCAACGAGATCCATGAGTTTGTAGAGGTCAGAAGGAAGTTCCCGAAAAATTAGCTCATCCTTGATTGCCTCCGACAGCCCCTCGAAGAAGAAGTCTGCTACAGCTCTGCCATTCCACCTGCTTGAGGTGGCTAGAGTTAGAAACTTGATAGCGTAGTCATAGGTGGAGCGTGACCCTTGACGAAAGCGTAGTAGTCTAGTCTCAGCTTCGCTGCCAACATGAGATCGGTCAAAGACCCTACCCATTTCACCAGAAAAAGCCTCAAAACTCTCACAGCATGCGTCATGAATGTCCCAAAGAGACGTGCTCCACTCCTGGGCCCGGCCAGTGAGGAGAGTGATCACATAAGCCATCCGGGATCTTTCTGAGGATAACGTAGAGGCTTGGAGTTAAAAAATAAGAGAACATTGAGCTAGGAAGGATCTAAACTTTCCCGGTTCTCCTCCATAAGTGGGAGGAGCAGACAACGCAGGAGTTCTGGGATTGTGTTCTGAGCTGTAGGCGCCTGGAGGCAATGCATCTGGGCCGTGACGTCGGCGAGTGTCTGGTGGTGATGAGTTCCTCCTTGTGCTTTCCAAGGAGGGCACCTTGATTGTCCAGCGCCTGTCCCATCCTGTCAAATACTGCTGGATCCATAATAGTGGCCAGATTATTCTGTCAGGGACGAAGATCATGGGCTGTGGAAATGGGTCCAGGTGCAGGTGTAGATGCAGGCCGTGAGCCTCTTTAGATCTCCTGTGGTGCCGCAGTAGTAACAGCAGAGGCGTTGGAGCCAAGCAGTGAGATCCGTAGCATTCTTGCAGTGCTGAGACGTGAGACTGAGTCATAGTCATGAAAGCGGAATCATTTGATCTGAGCCATGAAGTCTGTAGGTGTAGATGCAGGCCGTGTAAGATCATGTAAGCGTTTTTTTAGATCTCCTGTGGTGCCGCAGTAGTGGGAGCGGAGGCATTGGAGCCGAGCAGTAAGATCTGTAAGGAACCAGTCTCAACAAGGTACCCATCCTCATTTGGGTAAAATGGATAGCAGGGATTGATCTGCATCATACTGTGTGAGATTGGAATTTCAGTATAACAGGAGATGTGTTTAAGTTAAAACTGAGTCCAGTTCATTATTGGAGGCTCAGGTAGACTGTAGGAAACTCCAGTCCTGAACTATCGAGCGACTGAAGTCACAAGTCCTCAGAGAACAGCTGTCTGCATCAGCCGAGGACAGGACTGTCTTTGTGGACAAGTGGAACCGCCCCCAGTCACCACACGCATCCCAGGCAGACCACACGGCGCATCCATACAACGAGATCTCCAACGAGAAGCAGGACACCAGGACGAGTCAGACAGTTCCAGGGGGCAGAGGTGGTCTGGATCGCTGGCAGCTCAGGTGCGGCATGTATAGCTCAACAGAGAGAGACAGGTAGAGGGAAAGAGAGAGACGGGGAGAGAGAGAGGAAAAGAGAGACAAGAGGAAAGAGCAGAAGAAAAGGAGAGACAGCAGTTAGGTAGGATCACAGTCAAACAACGTATAATGTGAATGTATGTTTAGTGCAGAGTGCAAGCAGGACTCCGGCAGGACTAACTATGACAGCATAACTAAAAGGGAGAACCAGAAGGAAACACAGACATGAGGGCTCCCTGAGATGTAAAGCGACCAATCACTTCACCATCAACAAACCTGAGTGTTCAATGAGAGTGGGGAAGACAGCATTTAAACATACCAGTTCACCATAATACTCCTGTCCCCCAGAACTGCTCCTTTATCTAAGGCAAATATATTTACAAAAATGCTTGGCTAAATAAATAGGTTTTTAGCCTAGACTTAAACACTGCGACCGTGTCTGAGTCCCGAACATTAATTGAAAGACTATTCCATAACTTTGGGGCTTTGTAAGAAAAAGCTCTGCCCCCTGGTGTAGTTTTCATAATATGTGGCAAGCAGCCTGCATCCTTTGATTGAAGTAGGCGTGGCGGATCGTAAGACAATAGCAGTTTACTCAGATACTGTGGCGCGATACCATTTAATGCTTTATACGTCAATAGTATTTTAAAATCTATGCGAAATTTCTCAGGCAGCCAATGCAGTGTAGATAAGATAGGGGTGATGTGCTCATATCTTCTAGTTTTAGTGAGGACTTTTGCTGCTGCATTCTGGACTAACTGAAGCTTGTTTATGCACCTAGTTGAACAACCAGACAGTAAGGTGTTACAATAGTCCAACCTAGAGGTGACAAAAGCATGAATTAGTTTTTCTTCATTGTTTAGTGACAGTATATTTCTTATCTTGACAATATTTCTGTTGTGAAAGAAAGTTATCCTGGTAACATTATCTACATGTGCTTCAAATGAAAGGCTGGGATCTATAATCACATATAAAGGTCTTTTACTGTTGCACTTGATGGAACAGCAAAGCCATTTAAAGTTACAGTATGATCAGAAAGCTTACTTCTAGCTGCTTGTGGTCCTATGACTAGAACTTCTGTCTTATCAGGATTAAGCAGAAGGAAGTTAATTAACATCCAATCGCTTATGTCCTGCACACATTGCTTAACTTTAGTAGGCTGGTTTTTCTATGAAGGTTACATCATGTGGTCTTGATGTAGGTCCTCTAAGATTACTGAAAGAGACACTTAGCTCAATAGGTCCTTGCTTGGTAGCTCTTTTAAATAACTGTTTTAACCTCTGTATTGTACACGAGACCTTTAAAAAGGCCATTATCAAGCCACCCATAATTATCAGTTTAAGATTACTGCAGTGCATTACTCTCAGGCACCAGTCAGCCATCAATACAACGAGTGCAATTTGGTATAACATTGTTTAATACCTTAACAGCTTGCTATTTAAATGCTATCATGTCGATAACACTTTTTTATTGCCTCATGTCAGAGTTTGTGCATAGTCATTTCAATGTCCTTACGAATTTGTTTAAATTGTTAACGGCTTAACGTGCTACACTTTAAAAAAAATATGCAGTGAAAAAAATAATAAATTCCACCTGTCAAGAGGTTTTATGACATGTTCCTAGGATACAGTAATACATTACTATTAAAGATCCTTGAAGGAATAATAGCTGGCATATATTATTATTCTTTTATTATTATTATATTATTTTTATTATTATTAAAAAAAACAGGCATAATAAAGCCTTCATTTCTTGAGACACCACTGTCCTCATTTATGGTGTTTATATCCTTGTAAAATCCTGAAGATTACTGTTCTGTCAAACTGCTTCCATGTATGGAGATACAGTATAGACCAAGTTTAAAGGTCAAAAGCGGTCTTATTAAAACTACAGCAGGGGGCAGAGCTTTTTCTTACAAAGCCCCAAAGTTATGGAATAGTCTTCCTATTAATGTTCGGGACTCAGACACAGTCTCAGTGTTTAAGTCTAGGCTAAAAACCTATTTATTTAGCCAAGTATTTTTGTAAATAGATTAGCCTTAGGTAAAGGAGCAGATCTGGGGGACTCATGGACGTAGAGTATTCTGGTGAACTGGTATGTTTAGATGCTGTCCTCCCCACTCTCATTGTTCACTCAGGTTTGTTGACGGTGAGGTGATTGGTTGCTTTACATCACAGGGAGCCCTCATGTCTGTGTTTTCTTCTGGCTCTCCCTTTTAGTTATGTTGTTATAGTTAGTCCTGCCGGAGTCCCTGCTTGCACTCTACACTAAATATACATTTCACCTTATACATGTTGACTGTGACCATACTGTACCTAACTGCCATCTCTCCTTATTTTCTGTTCTCTCCTCTTCTGCTCTCTCTCTCTCTCTCTCTCTCTCTCTCTCTCCCTCTCTCCTGTCCCTCTCTCTGTCTCTCTGTCGAGCTATACATGTTTGCTCCTAAGTTGCCAGTGATCCAGACCCTTCTGCCCTCTGGACCCGTCTGACCTGTCCTGGAGTCCTGTTTCTGGTTGGAGATCTCGTTGCATGGATGCCTCGTGTGGTCTGCCTGGATTCGTGTGGTGGCTGGGGATGGTTTCCACGAAGACTGTCCTGTCCTTGATTGATGCTGACAGCTGTTCTCTGGGGACCTGTGACTTCAGTGGTTCGATAGCTCAGCACTGGAATTTTCTACAGTCTACCTGAGCCTCCAGGAACAAACTGGACTCCTTTTAATTTTAACACATCTCCTGTTATACTGAACGTCCAGTCTTACACATTATTATGTTGATCAATCCCTGCTATCAGTTATCACCCAGATGAGGATGGGTTCCCTGTTGAGTCTGGTTCCTCTCAAGGTTTCTTCCTATTACCATCTCGGGGAGTTTTTCCTTGCCACCGTCGCCCTCGGCTTGCTCATCAGGGACAATCTTATCATTTTGATTCATTCACATTGCATACAGACTTACTTCTTTTGATTGTGTAAAGCTGCTTTGCGACAATGTCAATTGTTAAAAGCGCTATATAAATAAAATTGACTTGACTTGACTTATGAGCATTTCACTGCATATCATATTGTGTATGACTGTGTATGTGACAAATGAAATTTGAATTTGAATTTGATTTTTGAATTCAAGTAAAATAAAAAAGGAAATAAAATACGTTGACGTTGTTTTATTGTATTATTTTGTAAACTGTAAAGTTGTATGTACTCTAAGTATCGTGAAAGATGACTGAGCAGTCTATCTGCACTACCAGTCAAAAGTCTGGACATGGAAATCTTCCAATTCCATGGTGTTTTCTTTTTTTACTTTTCACATTGTAAAACAAAAAGGAAGGCATCGAAAATATGCAATAATCTCCTTTGAACGGTTGATACAGTGCTTTGTAAAGACTTCATAACGCTTCTAATCTGAGGTGCTGTTAATTGGTGACTTTTGTGTGTAAAAATTGAAAGCAGCTTAACTGGGCGTGTGTATGTTTGTCTGGGTGGAGATTGTAGTCATCTGCGTTATACTAACAGCTGTTTGATAAAATGCAAATGTGCTTGCTCAATGATTAGAGTAAACCTGAGTTTGATTCTTTGGTCTATTACATTTTTTTGTCCTCTACCTGATGTGTTTGGCTTGTTACATGAAGACTATTTTTATTAATAAAGTGTGATTGCTATAGTTTAAACAATCTAGTATTGTTTGAGTAGGTAGAAAAATCCAAGCATGTTTACAAATTGGTTGACAGGTTGCAGAACCAGCCACATTCCTTCAGAACACTTTTCTCACCTGCTTCTTTCATCATGCGTCAAAATTCCGAAGATTTCTTTTTGTTTTTCTGTCTGAAAAGTGGTCTTTCTTTTCCGGCGTACAAATATTTTTATGTAAGAGTTTTTTCTTTTTTTTTTATCTTGAATGCTAATGTTTGGAAATCAGAAATGTATTCTTATAATGACTTAGTAATGACGTCATGATCTATCAATCTATCGATCTATATGCAATGTTTCTGATTAGTCTTTTTATGGGAGAAGTGAGCACACCTAAAACAACATGCTGACGATGACTGTGGTTCTCCTATTAGGTGTGGCCAGTGCGGCACTCTGATAGAGCTTGATCAATAAGAATGTGCCTTTTGTTTCCTATTGTAGATTACTGGAAGCAAAGACGCCTAGCAAATAAATACATGCGTGTGCACTCTGGTTCCTTCACCTGTTGAAGTTCAGTTTATGGGCTCCATTTGCACTCCTGAAATTCAGTTCAATTACCACAATGACAGCGATGTATTGGACATTCCTGCTCCTGTCAGGTCAGTTTGACATTCTTTGCAACTAGTTCTTAAAGCGTACAGTGTTTTTCAGTGCAGTTGTCAAGTTTTGTCAAGCTTATATACACTGGATTTTATTTGGTACCTGGGTTGGTTCCATGAAGGCAACTTGTCTTGCACCTTAAAAGCTGGTGTATAATTTAGAATAAAGAGTTTATAACAGTAGTGTTATTCTGGAAATGTAGCATGCAGCATATAAAGTGGAATAGAGTTTAACCATAAGATCTGTTGTTGGTTATCAGTTACTGAGCAGTGCTATGCTTATACCTTGAATCAGCAGACCACAAAAACAAACATAAAAACCCTCAGGGTG
>JAAGKR010000385.1:0-112103 GCA_011419295.1 Clarias macrocephalus
ATCACACCTGGACCCTGGAGGTGCAAGGCAACAGTGCTAACCACAACCCACCATACAAACTATATCATATACAGTAGCGTCAAATTATATCCACTATGTGAACTAAACACTTTTATTAGTAATGGTTGGGATATAACAGCAGACTGAACTATGTGCAACTGGTATTAATCTTTGAGCTACAACCTGAGATTCTGCTTCATCACTAAAAAAAAAAAAAATCACAAAAAAAAAAAAAAATATATATATATATATATATATATATATATATATATATATATATTTATTTATTTATTTATTTATTTATTTATTTTTACTCTAATCGATCAGATATTTTATATCAAAATTTTGTAAATTATATATTTTACACATGTATAACAGGCAGCTTAGACTGTAGTTCAGGCTAAATCACAATTTGATATGAATGCCCTTGTTCTAATACTGTGTTTTGGACATTCCTATTGCTAAGCTAGACAATTTACATAGGATCATTCTTGATATACAGATATTTTCTGTTTTCAGCTTTTTTGTAAAGAGTCTCCAGTATTTTTTAACAGTAGGTGTGCTGTATCAATGCTTTGGGCATGTAAATGCACATCTTATTAGATCAGCATCCATGTGAACAGTTAAGTTGAAATGTAGTGCTGACTCAGGAAAACCCCTCAGGGCAACTTTATGAATTCTCTGTCACATGATTTTTGAAAAGTAAAATTTTTAAGGTTTGTTTTTTTTTGTTGTTGTTGTTTGTTTGTTTTTGCAAGAGGCACCATATACACTAGTGTGATCCAACTTCACCTGGGATCATTATAAATATACCCGCTGGTTCCCCATTAGGGGAAAATCTCTAAATGTTTAAGCACAATGTTGCACTTTATGTTGAAAAAAAAAAAACATAGAAAATTCCCAAATTATAGATCTGCTATTCAGTGTAGATTCAATACTATTCAGTGCCAGGGATCAGGGGCTCTTTATCTACAGTATAACTCCTCATCTGTGCTTGGATCAGATTCTGCCTCTTATATTTTACTTTGGATAATAGCATTTTGCAAAATTTGTTAATGCTCTGCATGTCATTTTTACTTTAGAAAACTCTGCGTACCAATTATAATGATGATTATATGGAGGATGTGAGTATTTTTTGACTATTTGTTACTCTATACATGGTATCATCTTTTCTTTGACATTTCTATTCTAATATCATATGTTTGTACCCCTTTGCTAATGTTGAATCTGCATGATCTTTAATTGTCCCACTTGCAGGACGTAGAATTACCAAATCTGATGTTTTATAAAAATAACTTTCCTTTCCAGCCTCGGGGTATGACACACTTTTTATAAGAAATAAAATTAATTTTAAATATCATCATACATTTGAGGTGATTTTTTATTTGATCTTTGTTTTAAGGTGTGCTTATTGACGATTTTCACAATGAGTGGTTTGCCGACTATGACAGACTGGAATATGTGCAAACCTACATCCAATGGTAAAAGGTTTATATTATACCTTCATTCATTCGTAATATGTTATTCTACTTGTAAAGCCCTAAGAAAGACCCTTTACTCTGATGTTAGCCAGGACTTACAGTTATTTTTTTCTAATATTTTCTCTCCTATAAATAATTATGAATTATCAGCTAGCTATGTGACTAAGGTCTATGTGACATGCCTTGTAGTTCTCCCTGTGCACAAAGCAGGTGATGTTACTAATTAGTTCCTACTGTCTGGCTGAAGAGTTGTGCTAATTAACTGAAAAACTAGTGAACAACTGGCTATGTGATAATACTATTCAGCATCTGGAGCCATGACCTGGATCATCTCCAGATCTCAACCAATTAAAAAACTGTTGGACGATGGTGAAGAAGGTTTTAGCAGTCAAGGAGGTCGGTTACTTTTTTCACAGATTAGTTTATGGTAACAGGCCCCTCTGGCTTTCAGTGCAACAACGTCTTCATTGTTGTAATCACAAAACATTACAGTAAAAATCACTTTACATAAGGATTAATAGATAGCCTTGATGCAGATGCTCCACACAAACAGATAAACAGAAAAAGACATTTTATATTGAATCCCTGCTTTATGTTGTTGCATAAGTTTTAAATTTCAAACACTGTACAAATTTCTTCACAGACTGTTTCCAATTCAGGAGAAGGGAATGAACTTTGAATCACATGAACTTAGCCTCAAAGAAATCAAGGTCAGTAATAATAAACTGCATTAAAAATATATTGGACTATTGTAAAGAAAAAGGTATAAAGTGACATGGAGTTTAAAATTTAAAAAATGCTAAATCTTTGGCAGGAGTTCCGTAAAGATGAGGAGGTGAAGAGAAGATTGTTGAAGTCTTACCAGCTCATGTTGGACTTCTATGGAATAAAACTTGTTGATGAGGTAACTGGAGATGTGGAACGTGCAGAAAACTGGAGAGAGTGATTAGAAAACTTAAATAGGTAAATATTGTACAGTACAGGACTTATTTCACAATTTAGGACAGATACTATAATTGTGAGTTTTATATGTTATCTTTAATAGAACAGAAACACCCACAACAATCTTCGCATTACCCGCATTTTGAAGTGCCTTGGATTACTGGGATATCAGCCCTATCAAAAACCACTGGTTCATTTCTTCCTTGAGGAGACTCTGGTGACGGAAACACTTCCACGATTAAAACAAAGTGTTTTAATCAAGTGTTTTGTCAAAGTGACCTACTTTCTATTCGCAGTTGTGGACAAGTCTGAACGGCAAGAGCTGGTCAGGTTTGCCTTTGATCATTTCAAGCAAAAAGACACATTTGTGTGGTGTCCTAGAAGGATTCTTAGTAAATGGTTGAAGGAACTGGAGAGAGAAGATGGGACAGTAAACTACAATCTAAATTCTAGTCCCAATTAAGATGGGTCAAGTTATTCAACACACTATGATGTAGAAAAATGAACAAATACAGTATAAATAGTCAGAAAAATACTGGGTCTCCTAAAGACGCCGATGTATCGAGTAGACCCTTAGAACAAACCAGTGATGAGAACACGGAAAATAGTAAAAAAAAAAAAAAAAAGTAGATACACTTTTTTTTATGGTAGTGGGAGAATTTATAAGAATTTTCAGATTAAATGTTGTCCCATTCCTCATTGTGCTGTTGAAGGTATTGCGGACATCCAACAACCTCTAAATATCTTAATAAAATCATCCGAATCACAAGAAAACATTGAGAATCTGCATAAAGAAAGTGAAGAGCAAAACCAATGCCATGAAATGTTAAATCAGCTCAAGGCCACCTCAAACACAAAAACTAATGAACAAGCAAAAGAGAAGAAAGAACATCCAGTACATAAATCTATGGACGATATATTGCTGAAGACAGGCATACTGGTGAGAATGCTAGTAGAGCTGTCACAAAGCTAAGACTAGTGATTACACTGAATGGTGAGTATTAAGAGGCAGGAGGGAGCAGCAAAGAAAAGTCTGTTAAGAATGCAAAGAATTCAATTCAATTTTATTTATATACCGCTTTTATCAATGGTCATTGTCTCAAACCAGCTTCACAAAATGAAAAGAAAATTTATGGAAATGCAAGGAGTTGAGTGTGTCGCTTAACAATAGATGTTTAATTGATTGTTGTTAAGGGTGGCACATTTAATTTAAATATGATTGAGCTTTCTCCCTCTCTCTCTCTCTCTCTCTCTCTCAATCTCTCTCTCTTGTCTTTGTGGATTTGGAGCTTATTGTTTTTGATTGTTTCAGATCAAGTTTAATATTCTTAATCAAAGTAATGGTGGACCAGTAGCCTAACTCAGGAACAGGTGATAGTGGATGCAATTAATAAAAATTCAAATTTTGTGCTACAGACTTCTGCAAATAAATTGATATCAGGATGTAGCCTATAAAAATATATGATAAAAATGTATGGATTGTGTTGCTGACAAATAATGTGTGTAGAAAATACTAGATGAAGTAATGACTACTGGATGAGGTTCTTACCAAATTGAAATAAATTAGTTAATAATTTTTAGCTGCACCCTGGGATGCGTTTAAGTGTCTTGAGGCCTAAGGCCATAGACAAACTTCAAGAATCCAAATGTTTGTGGACATCTGACCATATGTGCCAATTCAAGATTTAGTCACCCACTGCTGTTAAAATCATTTTTACTTGATTTTGGAGTGTGGCTCTGGGGGATTTGTGCTCATGCACCCAGATGAACAGTTTATCACAAAGATGTTCAGTGGGGCTGAGGCAGGGCGAACTCTTTCAGATGGGGAAAATTCAGATTTCCATTTCAATCTTTTAAACGTCAAGATAGAGACGTCAAAGAAACTCGATGAAATGCAAAGTATGAGGAAAAAACAATGTTAAGGTTTGTGTGTACACTAAATAATTTTTTTATTACTTTTTCACATTCTCAAACTCAACTATGCATAATTAATTGTTTATAAAATAATTTTGACATCTGCACTACTGGATCCTTATAACAAGTTGTTAAATTAAGTGTACAGTTGCAGTGAACTTTACAGTGGTTTACAGACACTCATCACAAACATGAAAATAATGGCAATAATCATGACAAAAGGTTGTCGACGAGCAGAGGTCATCACAGAGTGACAGAGGTCATCAGCTGCTGGCAGGTGAGCAGGGACCGATGCATAGATTATGCAGCAGCAATGTGGTGCCATGGCACGTCACTGACACCTGGTCAACTGGAAAAGGTCTGTGTGGATGTTTTTAGCAGTACCCAGCCACCTGGGGGTAGCGAAGGCTCAGTACCCCAAGTAGTGCTCCTTGGTCACTCCCAGGCACTTTCCAGGGTTTCTTGGTAAAGTTGCTTGATTTTATGAGAAGCACATCAACAGACATTTTGGCTTCCTACTTCACAATCAATATTTTGATAGCGGTGTCAGCCAAATACCTCTCGTCGGTTTAACTTGTTTAACAGTCAATAGATGTGGATTGTACCCCAAATAGAGTCTTTCTATGTGCAAAGCAGTTCTATGCTTCACACTCTAGCAAAACAATAACAGGTGCGCTTGTTTCATATGTGGGATATTCTGAAAGGTTCTGTTCACTTAGTAATTTTGGACAAGGACAAGTATTCTTATCGGTGCAAATGCTCAAATTATAGTATGTGTACTCATACTCATAGTCTGACAAAAAATAATATTGGCACATACCAAAAAAGAATGAAGCAGTTTGACTAGTAGCCTCTGCCTTTTGGTCTCTGCTGGATATATTGTATACTGTATATGATTACACACTTTATTTCTTTTCCTTTTATTTTATAAGGTGAATAAAGGCGCTGACTAAGCATTAAACTGTGACATGAATGTGTTTATTATTTAAAATTTTAACTAATTTTTTTATCTAACTATCTATCAATCTATGTATCTCAACTTTTACTCAAGTACATGCTTTGTGTACTTTGCCATCTTTGTGTACATATGAAAAAAGACACAATATAAGTCTGCATAAAAGGTGCATATACATACAGTGGATATAAAAAGTTTGTACACCCCTGTTAAAATGTTTTTTTTGTGTAAAAAAAAACAAAAAACACCAAATATATTTCCACCTATAATGTAAACTATACCCTATACACCTCAATTAAAAAATTAACTGAAATCTGAAAATAAATAAATAAATAAATAAATAAATAAATAAATAAATAAAATATTTGTATAAGCATTTGCACAAAACTTTGTTTAAGATTAATATATGCACATTCATGCATCTGTAGAAAACACATAAACTAATGTGCTGTTAACTGAGTAAAAAGTGTTTGTTGCTACTACTGTTTGTTTACGTCTCTGTCGTGTGAGCTGTATTTCTTCTTAGAAGAGTGAAGACCCATAGTCACGTGACTACGCACGTTCGGAAACTTTCCTGCAACAATTTGCGCGCGAACGCTATACCGTTCAAACGAAATAAACGTTGCAACTGTTGTTTCAAATTGCAGTTTATTGCGATTCTGTGACTGGTGAAATAAGAGCTGAATACACCTTTAAGGCACGTTATACATTAACCCTGGATAAGGCTTACCTTTAAAAACTGGGCGTGGTCTGTGGTGGCGCACAACCGGTGTTAAACAGCTGTGATTTCACGTGTTGTTTGAGCGCGTTGGTTTATTGTGGAGGTCTATACTTGACTTATTACAGGAATTACAGCATGGGCTGTGAGGGAAGTGTCATGGAGGATCCTGATAATGAATATGACTCCACATGGGACGATGAGGCTGACGGACAGCGGTTTGGCTTGGGGGTAGAGTTATGTTTGCTTGTTTATTTTAGTTGTTTAATTGTGTTTTTCGAATTTCTATTTATATATAGAACCTTTATAGAACTGCAAACTTTTATTAAAGTGTTAGGTAAACTTTTTTTTAAAAACTGTTAGAATCGTAATCACAACGATTATGAACATTCTAGAAGAAAGTGAAAGTAAAGCAGAGAGCGAATTTACATACAAGGTGTGGTCCAGAACAAGTTGTACTGGAATTTGGATCCGTGCTTTGGTGCAAAATATCACATGCGTTATATCATCACGTCATGTGACTTTGTTTTGCTTGGGGATTTATGAGATATGCAATCACAAGTGCAATAAAGTCGAAATAAAACAATGAGAAAACGAATTTACTGTGTAATGTGAAAAGTCCATGACGTGTACAATATACATATAGTTATTTGCACAAGCTTATGTGACTTTTTTTGTGACTGATTTTTAGCTGAAAAATATATTTGCTTTCCGGTCAGATAATCTGAGAATTAATCACTGATCAATTATTAACCAAAGCAATAATTAATATTCATTCATGCACCCTGACAAAACAGTAATTAAGTCTCCTATAACACTCATTCCTATCCGCATACCTAAATGATAAATGATAGTTATATTCTAAGTATAGTTTTAAGAATATGAGAATAAACTTATTAAGACTAATGAGCAGTGGAACGGTGGCTTTGTAGTTACACTGTGGCCTCCCACCTCAAGTCTGTGTGCATGGAGTTTGCATGTTCTTCTCGTGTTTGCTGGGTTTCCTCCGGGTGCTCCAGTTTCCTTCGACAGTCCAAAAATATTATAGGATTATGCTAATTGATGTTTCCAAATTGCCTGTGGCTGTGTGTATATGTGTATGCCCACCAATAGATTACCGTACTTTTCCTAATGCCCTAAGTCTCCTGGGATAGGCTCCAAGCTTGTGTATACAAGATAAACTGTAACAGATATCATCTAAGTGAGAATAACGAACTTAAAATATAAGCAGGTACTATTTTAAATACGCATGAGATGATAATAATAATAATGAGAGTAAGATTCGGTTTTTATAAGGCTAACTGACCAATAACAAGATTCCCAGAACTCATGCATGATTTACTTTGCACTTTTGATTTGTATTAACTTTAGCTAACTAAGCAGCAGACAAGGAAACCACAGAGAAACCTGGAGGCTGCTAGGGACATGCAGAAGTTCAGACATCGGTGTCAAGTAAGTTGCCGCCATCCAATCTCTCAGTCCCAGTTTGACATTTTTAGCAAATATTTCTTTTTTCATGCACTAATGCTTTGTTTATTTGTATCCATAGATGCTGAGAAATGTTGACAATTCACATGGTCAAGTGAGTATCGCATTACTCATCATTACTCATACCTGCACAAAACAATATTGTATTTCATATATCCTTTATATATGGAATTGTTTGATCCTAATAGTTGTGTTTTCACAGGATAGTTTATATAATCTTTATTTCTATCAGAATAGAATTCCATTCCACCCTCATGGTATGGCATACCTATGTAATTCATTAATATATGCACTTAATTGCAATCATAATTATTTTATAATAAGAGAATCGTATTTTAAAAATTTATTTAAGTTTATTTCTTTCAAGGTGTATGTATTGAAGATTTTCATAAGGACTGGTTTCGGGATTACAAAAGGCTGGAAAGAGTGCACTCTTATATTCAGTGGTAAGTGAGGAGTTTTAGTAACTGATCAAATTGGACAAGCAGCATTCTGAGAGTGCTTATTTTTAGTATAACCGCATTGGGTTGTTTCACTTTTTGTATCACTCAACCACATAAAATTCCACTTCTTCAGGAGCCCTTAGAGTTGATGACATAATCAGTGGAAATATAACTTCTGCTAGTCAACTAGTCCATGTGTGGCTTCTTTGTTTTCTTTCATAGAGCAAAAATTCAAATGTTTATCTGGCTATATTGTGTCTGAAATATCAGATGTTCAATATAAATCTCTTATTTGTAAAACTGCTGTATAGAAGCAATATCACATTCGCAAATATGCTGTTATACTAAATATCAACCCAGTCATTATTATTTACACCTAAACACAGCTGTGCTGATGTATCTTATTCATACCCCCTTGAACATTTCATTATTTTGTTTCACCCACAATATGCATTTTTTTTTTATGTGATAGACCAACACAAAGTGGCACATAATTGTGAAGTAGAAGGAAAACGATAAATGGTTTAAAAATTTTATTTACAAATATAAATCTGAAAAGTGTAGCGTGCATTTGTATTCAGCCCCCTTTACTCTGATACCCCTAATTAAATCCTGTGGAGCCAACTGCCTTCAGAAGTCACCTAATTAGTAATATAATAGTCCACCTGTGTGCAATTTAATCTCAGCATAAATACAGCTGTTCTGAAGCCCCCAGAAGTTTGTTAGAGAACATTACTGAAGTTTAAAGCAGGGTTATGTTATAAAAAAAAATATTCCAAGCTTTGTACATATCACAAAGCACTGTTCAGTTGCATGACTGCAAACATACCAAGACATGGCCGTCCACCTAAACTGACAGGCTGGGCAAGGAGAGCATTAATCAGGGAAGCAGCCAAGAGGGACATGGTAATTCTGGAGGAGCTGCAGAGATCCACAGCTCATGTGGGAGAATTGTGTACTCCACAATTCTGGCCTTTATGGACAATTGGAAAGAAGTAAACCATTGTTAAAAGAAAGCCATAACAAATCCTGTTTGCAGTCCCAAATGGCTTGTTGCAAACTGCAAACGTATCTTCTTTCGGCTTTCTTTAACAATATCTGAATGTTATATTTTTTTATAACCTAAACCTGCTGTAAACTGTAAATGCATTCTTTGTGTGTGTGTGTGTGTGTGTGTGTGTGTGTGTGTGTGTGTGTGTGTGTGTGTGTGTGTGTGTGATATTCCTTAATTGCACCTCTTTCTATTATACAGGTTGTTTCCAACCCAAGAGCCAGGGGTAAATACTTATGCACACGTCCTTACACCAATAGAAATAAAGGTAGGCATTTTTTTGGACACATATTTCAATTGCAATTTAAACTGCAACATATAACTATTAAATGTATTCAGTGATATTATTTCACTTAAATTATTGACAAACCCTACATAAAATCCTGACTATGCATATATTCCCTGTAAAAAATTGCAGCCTTTTGAGATTAGATAATTACATTAGTCATAATTAGTGAATAATATTGCAGCTCTAACTGTACTGTATATAGTTTCGCAGGCATATTCCGTTCTCCGTTTTTTGTGGTAAACAGATGGGAATATGTAACCAGTATATATTAATATGTGTATAATAATAATGTGTGTATATGTTATGTTATGTTATGTTATGTTATGTTATGTTATGTTATGTTATGTAAAGTTTTTGTTCTTTTTGGCAAGCTGATGTACAGTAGACGAGAGTCTAGTTTAGACATTTTCCTATGCTCTCTTTTTTAATATAATACATTAAAACTACTTGTTTGTAATATGCAAAACAAAATGCAAGATTTATATAGTGTATGCATTAAAATGTTATAATTTCAGCACTTCTGTGAGGATACAACAGTAAAGAAAAGGCTGTTAAAGTCTTACAAGCTCATGTTGGATTTCTATGGCATACGACTTACCAATGAGGAAACTGGAGAGGTTCAACGAGCAAACAACTGGAGAGAGCGATTTGAAAACCTTAACAGGTTAATGCTGTTTTATGTTTCTACATCATTTATCTCAGCGTATCATTCAAAACCTTGAATGTTTGATTTTGTCCCTAATCTAACAGAAACATGCACAACAATCTCCGCATCACCCGCATCCTAAAGTGCCTGGGTTTACTGGGGTTCCGTCGCTATCAAGCACCACTGGTTTACTTCTTCCTCAAGGAGACTCTGATTAAAGACACACTTCCCCATGTCAAGCAGAGCGCACTGGACTACTTTATTTTTGCCGTTTTGGACAGGCACGAACGAAAACAACTGATCAAATTTGCCTTCTCACATTTTGAGCCAAAAGAGCTATTTGTATGGTGTCCTGATCGGATTCAAAGAAAATCTTTGAAAGGAGTCAAACGAAAGGAACATCCTTCACAAACATCAGCTGTGTCAAGGCGTGAAGTAATGCACCACCAAGTAGATTACAGAACAAATGTTTATAATGGCAACCTCTATAGAAGTCAAAATAGTGCAAGGAACAAAATGATAAGAAATGCAGTTCATAGTAAGTAATCCTACAGATCTACCTCTGGTCCATCAGCACAGAACTATACCCTGGTGAAACAGGGAGGGACATACCCACAACCAAGACTGAATGGGCTAGTTCATTTTATTATACTGCCAGGAAACATCAACTTAAAAAAATCTGGTACCTCCAGGAAAAATGATCGGGATGGCTGAAAGCCATTGCTGTAGTTATTTGTAACAGTGTTGTGTTTACTGCATATTTTCATTAAAACTTCCACGTGAAGGAATCACTCTTCTAATATTTACTAGCTGTGATGTTGTTCATATAAGAGTTATTGCTAATTGTATTTTTATGACTCGCTTATTCATATTGTGACCTTTTTTTAAGAATGAAATAATGCATCTGAAGGAATTGGTGATCATCATATAAAGCCTGCTCTGTCTTCACATTTGTTTTGATTTTTTATCACTTTTACATACATACTTACATACTAGCATAAATGCCACACACACACACACACACACACACACACACACACACACAAAAATCACATGCTATGCATAGCCAACCATGATGAAAAGCTACCGTTGTATATGGGGAAATCACAGAAGAAATCCTGAGTTAACGTCAGATTTCTGGTACTGCACCTCCCTACAGGAATTTTAATGCAAAAAAAAAAGATGCAAGCATTCCAATACCTAACATAGTAAAATGCAGTGTTTTGTCAACATTTATACTGAAGTCATATTTTGCTAGATAGTCTAATCTGTAAACAGCATTTCTATCGAATACGTTGAAGACGTTAAAAAGATGAGATAAGAAGAATTAAAGACTAGGATGAAAAAAAGAGATAAAGAAAAAAACTAGAAAAAACAAAGAAAATGTAGTAATGAAACTGATACGTGTTATGTATTACATTATTATACTTCATATCAATTATTATACTTCATATAAATATTATGTACTAAGAATGTTCATGACGCCTTCTAGTAAGCTTTCATTAATGAGTCAATGCAATAATGGTTGGGATGTATAACCATTGCAGCGCACATACAAAGATTCGAACATCCTACTTGGTGGTGTGAGCTGAAATTTTGCTGCCCTTCTTAACCAATTCTACTTCTAGTAAAGCTGAGTAGAAGCTGAGTTCTAGTAGAGCTGATGTATGTATATGATTGCAATACTTTGGCACTTTCTTCCCACACACACAGTTTAATGAAAATCTTGAACAGGTATTTCTCTAAATTCCCCAGGTATTTCCCCAATGTTTCCCAATTTAAATCATTACATCAACCACTCCCTAACATTTTGACCATTTCTCTCTCGTTTTAATGTCTTTTTTACAAACTTGTTGATTTAATCAAATAATCTACACACTAAAAAATGCTGGGTTGTTTTTACTACCCAAACGCTGGGTTGCCTCTGTTGGGTCATTTTTCTGGGTTATTTACAGTGAATTAGGTACTTTTTGTTTAACCCAGTTTGCTGGGTTGAAGTTGGGTTAGCTAGTGACAGCTAACATTACAGACAAGACCGCCCGTCCCCAGAATTTCACCGGTGCATTCAGTGGCTGTGTCAGCTTTGTGTCTTTTTTTTTTGTCTGTTTGTTTGTTTGGTTTTTTTTTTTTTTTTGAGCATTTAAGAGGAAATGTAAATGTTAAATACAAGGTGTGTATACACACTTTCACTCACTTATGACTGAATTTGTTTACTGTATGTAACATTTATTACTGTTACAGTGTTAACGTTACACTCAAACTTTCAGCCTGGTCTGTGCTATAGCATGCTAATTTATCTGACACTGGCTGCTAGCTAGCCAAACCAAAGAACCCCACCTGTGTATGAAAGAAACTTCAAAAATGTTTGAGCTTTTTAGCTTTCTTTGTAGAATGCTTGCAGGGTGTATGAAGATGGTTAAGTGATGAATGAAAGCTAAACTGTTAACTGTAGTGTCAGCATGATGCTAGCATTTAACTAGGCTGCTAGCATTAGCAACCACATTAACATTAGAACTCAGTGCTTGAGACAATAAAAAGCTGGGGTGTTACAATACACTAATCTTCTTACAAATATGCATACTAGCCAACACTCTTGATCTTTCCCTTACTTTTTTACTTTCTTTAATTTCTTTCTTTCTAAGGTTGGAACCAACACCGTGGAATATCTCCAGCAGGCTGAAGTGTCAAGGCCATAACCCTACATCCTGATGTTGGGAGATAATGACCAGCACTACTCTCAGGCATTAGTGCTTCTGAGTAATAGTATCGTAATGATGTCACTGTTGAACTTGTTTTGCATTATTTTATCTTGTGCTTTTGAAAAATAAATATTTTTCTATGATTTGTACATCTAATTGGGTGTTTATTGCATATATGTATGGTTTGCGAAATTAACTGTTTGAACTGTTTTACCCATAGACCTGTAAAACATAAAAATAATAATAACCTATTTGTGAGGTAGAATTAATCCAACATTCCAGTTAATACAATGTCTAGAGTAGAATAGTTCTGGGTAGAACCCAGTGTTTTTGAGGGTGTATGCAAAATAACTGGTTGTCTTTTCACTAGTTCACTGTGTATTTCTGTTGATTACTGAGATGTTTTTAAATTGCTGGCATTTTTTTAATTAAACTTAAATTATACTGTATATTGATTGGAGTATGTAACTAATTTGTTATACCAAGAACACAGATGTAGCAGTCATAAAGCACCAAACTCATAGTTATTCATAACTTTTAGCCCACTCACATACATCTTTGTTCAAATATTATGGAGGAACATGATTTCCAGAAATCCAGGATATAATAGTTCCCCATTATAAAACAGACATAACTGTCACAATTCAATTACACAAAAGGTTTTTATTGGCATTTTATATTTGATAATGTTTCTGAATGATGTCTATCTTGTATTTTCACTAAATATGAAAGCTTTAAATGAATTACTTATTGTAAATGCGGGAACAGATTTTTGTGGGGACAGGATATCAGTCGTGTGGGGTTGCGGGGCATATTGGCATGACACCATGGAACATTTATTCCTCCTGCTAAATTGTAAAACATTTTTTCTTATTGTACTGTGTTGTACTACAGAAACACGTGTCTCTGAGGGAATTTCAGATATCCCTGATATTTCTACAGACAGTAGGGACGGGAAAATAGATTCTCCTGAGGTCTAGAAAAATTAGGTTCCTTGCTTAAATTAGAGACACAGTGTTTCTAAACCATTCTGAACATTGTATGACCTTTGCTACAGGCTCATATGTATTTGAGTAAATTTCAAACATTCCTGATCCTTTCACAGCCAGCAGGAATGGAGGAAGGTTTGTTTTTTTTTTTTTCTGAAGCCTAGGAAATACGTTGCCCTTGTTTAAATTAGATAGACAATGTTTTTTCTTAAGCAATGAAAAGATCCATCACCCAGTTTAGTTGTCTTCCATGATCTTTTTAGGCATTTTGGTAATGAGCTTCCAAATTGTTGTGCATTCCAAATTGTTGTGGCCGATGGCTAATGTGTGTGTGTGTGAGTGTGAGAGAGAGAGAGAGAGAGAGAGAGAGAGAGAGAGCTGAAAGTAATTCACATACATTTAAGTGATTCAAAACCTATCCAGTTCTACTGAATTGTATCTGTATATGTATCAAACATTTACTGGACACCAAACTCAACGTTATTCCTGAGTAACTATGACTTTGGTGTCCTATAACTGCTTCATCTGTGTGTTTGATACATACACATACAATTAAACAGAACTGGAGAGTGTTTGAATGTGTAGAAAAAGAGTACTGTCAATCAATGTAATGAATCTACAACCTAATTAACTTAAATAATGTAACTATAATTAGAATAACTCAATATCACATCTGCATAGCTAATATAGGTCAAGTCTTGCAAAAGGCTAATTCAACGAGGTGGTAAAAAAAAAAAAAAACGTTAAAATGGGCCACAAACCGTAAAAATCGTTGGTCAGCATTAGGTAAAGGGTGACGTCATGATTTGAATCGGCGCGCACGAAGCGCGCGACCGGGAAACATCGGGGAATTAATTTTCTACCCGTTTAAGGGTTAATGCTTGGTTTTATGGTCTGATACTTTTTTTTTTTTTGCTAATAATGAGTTGTTTTCGGAAGAGCTTTGGTAGCCTCGTCGCGACTCGAAGTAGTTTCAGGAAGAACTTTTACTTTCGTTTTCCCAGAAAAGTACAGTATGGGTGTGTTACAGTTTGTACTTAATCTGCTCTATCGGTATCTGCTGTTTCTCATTCGACTTCCTCGTTCTGTCTGCTTCTTCTTCATTACGAGCTGGTTTAGAGCATTAGAGAGATCTGGCATGTCTCTGACATACTGGGCAATGGGAAACTCACAAACCTCGAATGTTCATAACGAGGACTATGACTCGACATGGGAAGGAGAAGAAGGAAGTGACCATGAGGAGACTACAGAGGTAAAACGACAAGCTTTTATTTTTCCGAGCAATATTAATGATTCAACGTACATTAAAGTGTCGTTTAATTGTAATTGATGATGCACATGGAATCTTTCTTGTCTCCTTTATATGACTTGTGAAAAACTTTATTATGAGAGATGTGGTCCTCAACCTCGGTCCTGGAGGACCCCCTGTCCTGCACATGACATGATGTAGCGAGTTAACTAATCAGCAGACTTTTCCGAGTTTATGAGCAGAGAAAACATGCATATGTAAAAGACAGGTGGTCCTCCGTCTCCAGGACCAGGCTGACAACCACATCTCTTCGTTTGTGTCAATAAAAAAGCCAAATCTGTTTTAAAATAATAATGTTCAACTCTAAAAGGTGACTAAACTGAATTAGTCCTTAAAGAAAAACAAAATTTACACATAAAACTTATTCTTAAATTAGTCTAAACTCACAGTGCATACCTCACATATTTTTCCAGACATGCCTGTGAAAAGTGAAAGCATGCTGTTCGAAAATAAAGTAAAAATTGCAGATCAGCTGTCCCTCTGGAGAGCATTGGCAGCTCAGTGGTAGGTTTCTCTCTGCTGCCATGTGAAATTCAGTTCCCACCCAATGCCCAAACCCTAACCACTGGATGCAGTGCCAATCCCAAGCCTGAATAAAATAGGAGGGTTCCGTCAGAAAGGGCATCATCCAGTATAAAACATATGCCAAGTTGTGTGCAGATCGTATGGCAACCCCTTCTGTGGCAACCCCTCGACAGGAGCTGCCCGAAAGACCAACAACAAGTTGTTCCTCTGGGGGATTTCAGGAAAGCTTTATATAGAATCCTACAGTAGGTATAACTGCAAAATAAAAAATGTATATTTATTGCATTTATTAATTCACTGTCAAGGTGAGGTGTCTCAAGTTGACCTTGTGCCCTGAGTTTGCTGGGAAAGGCTCAAAGCCAAGTTGCAACCTAATACATTATAAGCAGTATGAAAAAATTAAGGAACGTATCATTCATCTTCATTGAGAACTGAATGGAAAACACTGGATCAGGAGCCTATACTTCAAGAACATCTGGAACACTATTCTCAAGGAGGGAATTTAACCTGGATATGGCAGATGTACAACATTTTTTATTTACAGCCGTTTGAGTTAAAGCTGAAGTTATTAAACATTAGTGAGCATCTAAATTATCTATTAACTTTAAGAAGTTAATAATAAATATAATGAATTTCATAATAGAGGGATGTGCTTACTATTATAACTAAAATTAAAAGACAAACTCACAGACCCCAATGTATTTGATTATCAGAAGTGGTTAACAATTAGAACTTTGGAAAGCTTGGAAAGGTTTAATAAAGTACACTTTGAAGAACATTTTCTTTTAAGTGGATGTATGTATCAGGGGTCCTTTGTTTGCCATTTTATTCATAAGTCTTTCATCAAATTGTGGTACATTCTTTGGTTAAAATCTACTTTTATACAGTATATTTGTTTTTTTTTGTTTGTTTGTTTGTTTGTTTTTATATATTGAGTCCTGGGGTCCGTTCTTCGTACGTCGCTAACTCAGTTAGCTGGATTTGATTGTTGTGGATTTGTCCTGATCTTGGATTGTTTCGTTCTTCGAAGCAAATCTCGCGCTTGCTGTCATAGCAACATGTCCGTAAGTGCATGTTTAAGTAAACAGAACTATCAATATTTGAATTTGTTGCAAATAAAGTAAATTCAATCCAGCGCGGGAATCGAACCCGGATCTTTCGTGTGGCAGGCGCAGCACCTACCACTGAACCACCAGTGCGTGTTAGATTTAAATTGCTGGAACTTTGAGGTGACACTTACTGTTACTGTTACTTAAGTACTTATGATTACTTAAATTATTGTTCAGCTAACTTTAAATTAAGACCAATAGGATTTGAGAGTATATATATACACATATATATATACACACACACACACACACACATATAACATGTAACACGGGCAGCACTTACATATTTAATAACTTTTATTTTAAATTATCTTTTTTAAAGTTTGAAATTCTGCATAACCCTCTAATAAAATCTCTTTTTATTCCAAGATCTAAGATGAGAAAATCGTGCTAATTACGATGCGGCTAATTCGGTTCTTCGAGCACACCTGTTGTTGATGATTAGTATAGCTGGATTGAGTTGTCTAGGATTATTGCGCGTTCGTGCGTTGGTTTAAAAGGCGATATGCATCGACAGTAGAAACACTGATCACAACCCCTGCGATTGGTTGACGAAATGGCAAAAGAGCAGCTCAATTTTTTTTTCTCAAGAGAAGCAAAAGCTTTTATTAGTGGGTTATGCAGAATTTCAAACTTTAATAAAGATAATTAAAAATAAAAATAATTATTAAATATGTGAGTGCTGCCCGTGTCACATGTTATATGTGTGTGTGTGTATATAATATCACCAACCATTTCCATTTTTATTAAGGTGTATCCATATAAATGGCCCACCCTGTATATTCAAATCTTATTTGTATTCATTTAAAATAAGTTGAACAAATTTAATATTTTAAGTAATCTTCAAGTACTTAAGTAACAGTACCTGTCACCTCAAAGTTCCACCAACTTAAATCTAAAGCGCTCTGGTGGCTCAGTGGTTGGTGTCTTGTTTGCCATACGAAAAACCCGGGTTCGATTCCCGCGCTGGATTGAATTCTCTTTATTTGCAACAAATTCAAATATTGATAGTTCTGTTTACTTAAAATTGGAAACATCATCACTTAAAAAAATATGTAACTTATCCCCCTCAAATATTTTGAGTTTTGCCAACTTAATCGGGTTTGCAGTATAAAAGTGAAGTAGAAGAACAAGTATAGTAAGAAGTATATTGTCAAGCTGTGCTAAAGGATCCTGTCTATCACGCAATGCATGAGGAATTTGAAAAACTCTGCGTATAATCCTCACACCTTCAGTAACCTGTTGCTCTCTCATAAACGAGCAGGTTTAAGCTTACGGATATGTTGCTATGACAGCAAGTGCGAGATGCGTTTCGAAGAACGAAACAATCCAAGATCAGGACAAATCCACAACAATCAAATCCAGCTAACTGAGTTAGCGACGTACGAAGAACGAACCCCTGTTTTCATTTATTTCCATCTTACACAAACAGTCTAATTCAAACATTCTTTTAAAGTTATCATTCTGCAGTGACATTTAAAGCTTCAGACCGCCAACCCCACAACCAAATTAACCATGTTTTTATTTATTTAATTTTTTTTTTATTCGCTTCACAGAGGTCATTTACATATAGGAACATTTATTCTGCAAGAGACATGCAAACCTTTAGGCACAAGTTGCAGGTAAGTTACAGCACATATCATATACATTAGAGGTTAATTCTATCCACAATGTGACCTGAATATTATATATGAGCATTATAGAATAGCATAGTCTTTATTATTGTTGCAACAAGTACAACTAAATGGTTGTGGAGAAAAGTGTCAGGCATGTTGTGTGATAAAAGAGTATCAGCAAGAATGAAAGGAAAGGTGTACAAGACAGTGGTGAGACCAGCGATGCACTACGGCTTAGAGACAATGGCACTGAAGAAAAGACAGAAGGCAGAGTTGGACGTAGCAGAGATGAAGATGTTGAGGTTCTCTTTGGGGATGACAAGGATTAAGAATGAGTCCATCAAAGGGACAAGCCATGTTGCATGTTTTGGAGATAAAGTCAGAGAGGACAGATTGAGGTGGTTTGGACATGTTCAAAGCAGAGATTGTGAATATATCTGTAGAAGGATGCTGAGGTTGGAACTGCCAGGCAGGAGGTCTAGAGGAAGACCAAAGAGGAGATTTATGGATGCAGTGAGAGAGGACATGAAGTTAGTTGGTGTGAGTGAAGAGAATGCAGAGGATAGGGTTAAATGGAGTCAGATGATTTGCTGTGGCGACTCCTGAAAGGGAACAGCCGAAAGACGAAGAAGAGATCTCCTTTAATGCTTAAACACAATGTTGCGCTTTGTTTTTAAATACACATCCAGAATTCCAAAATTATGTATATAGTATTCAAATTCAGTATTATTCTGTGCCAGGAACCAGAGGAAAGCCTCTTAACCTATAACTCCTCTTCTGTGCTTGGATTAGATTCTGCCTCTTGTAAGTAACTCTGGATAAAAACATTTGCAAAATTAATAACTGCTCTTTGTCTTATTTTTCCTGTAGGAAACCCTGTTTACCGAATATACAGATGATTATATGGAGGATGTGAGTATTTCTTTACTCTATAAACAGTTTCATCTTTCCTTTTGACATTTTTATTCAAATCTTATACTGTATGCTCGTACCTCTTTGCTAATGATGAATCTCTACGATCTTTAATTGTCTTACCAGCAGGACGAAGAACCAAATCTGAAGTTTTACAGAAATAGCATTCCTTTCGAGCCTCGGGGTAATACACACTTTTGATAAGTAATGATACACATATTACATATCATCATTTTCAAAGAAACATTTGATGAGACTTATTATTTAATGTTTTCTTCAGGTGTGCTTATCGACGTTTTTCACAAAGAGTGGTTAGGTGACTACAAAAATCTGGAACATGTGCACTCCTACATTCAATGGTAAAAGGATTATATCATACATTCATGCAAAATATATTGTTCTTTCTGTAGCGTCCTAAGTAAGACACATCACTCTGATGTAACCCGCTTGTCTTGCAAAAACATACCAGGATTATTATAGTTATCCCTGTGCACAAAACAGGTAATGTTAATCATTATTTCTAGCCTATCTCGCTAAAGAGTTGTGCTAATTAACTGAAAAACTAGGGGGGAAACTGTCCATGAGATAAAACTATTCAGCTACTGGAGCCATGGTACATGTGTCATCTCCAGACTTGAACCCAATAAAAAACTGTGAATGGTGAAGAAGAAAATAGCAGTCAAGAACCCATGTTCAGCAATCAATCATTTCAATCATTTCATTGAAATAGCAAAGGAAATAGCAAATTTTTCTTATCTTGGTTATCATTGTTTTAAAAAAGCATTGAATTAAACGCCTTTAGCTTGGTTACTTTTTTCACCTCACAAATTAGTTCATGCTACTGTAGATCGCCAGCTGCCCGTTTGGCTTTCAGGGCGACAATGTCCTCATTGTTGTCACCATAAAACATTACATTATAAAACAGTCAGCTTCTACGGGGCTCAATCGATAACTCGATGCTTCACATGAGTAGATAAATAGAAAAACATTTCATTTGTGCAAACCATTTATGTTTACTAAAAACAGGCTTCCTTCTTTACCTTGTTAGAAACATCTTGTGTATAAGTGTTACATTCTGACATTGTCAAATTTCTTCACAGGCTGTTTCCAATTCAGGAGAAGGGAATGAACTTTGAATCACGTGAGCTTAGCCTTAAAGAAATCCAGGTCAGTAATAATAAACTGCATTTAAATGATATTGGACTCTTTTAAAGGAAAAAGTCAATTAAAAGCCTTGTGAAGGTTCAAATAAAAAATGCAACATCTTTGGCAGGAGTTCCGTAAAGATGAGGAGGTGAAGAAAAGATTGTTGAAGTCTTACCAGCTCATGTTGGACTTCTATGGAATAAAACTTGTTGATGAGGTAACTGGAGCTGTGGAACGTGCAGAAAACTGGGAAAAGAGATTTGCAAACCTAAATAGGTATATTTTTCCAGCTTTTTTTTTTTTTTTTTTTTTTTTTACAATGTATTGCGTATGTAATAGAATATAATTGTGGGGTTTTATATTTATCTTTAATATAACAGAAACACCCACAACAATCTTCGCATTACCCGCATTTTGAAGTGCCTGGGATTATTGGGGTATCAGCGCTATCAAAAACCACTGGTTCACTTCTTCCTTGAGGAGACTCTGGTAAAGGAAACACTTCGAAATGTAAAACAAAGTGTTTTGGACTACTTTATGTTTGCAGTTGTGGACAAGTCAGAACGGCGAGAGCTTGTCAGATTTGCCTTTGATCATTTCAAGCCAAAAGACAAATTTTTGTGGTGTCCTAGAAGGATTCTTAATAAATGGTTGAAGGAACTAGAGATAGAAGATGGGACAGTGAGCCACAATCTAAATGCTGATTCCACCAAAGAAGTGTCAAGTGATTCAAACCCTCAAAATAACCAGCTGAAAAAGGAAGATGAACTCAAAACAGACATTAATGAGGATACCAATAATAAAAAAGATGTTGACAGCAAAGGAAAAAATTATGAGAATGTATCAGGTGAGTGTAAGAAAATTGAAAAACAATCACCACTCTATACAGCAGGAAATGTAAGTACAAGTAAAATTAATGAAGGACCCAAAGCTCCATCATCAGTTGATTCTCAGAAGGATGGTCACATGAATTCAGAAGATCAAGCTGCACTCCAGGAGGGCGAGGATAAAAACTCTGACAATATTACCAGCAGTGATGAAAGCCACAGTGAAACCCCCAAAGAAACTTCTAATCAGAGCTCCACAATAGAGAATCATGCAAAAGGTGCATCTCTATCAAGCAGAAACTCAGGGATTAAGCAACAAGAAGATGAATCTAAGCAAAGCAATGAAGTTGAGTTAAAATCACACTATACTGAAAATGATTCCAAAGAACATGATTCAGAAGAAATGGAGAAGAGTGGTAGTGATTCACCAGGAGACAGTGTGGCAAATTCTGCACACTCTGGTGGAGAAAAATCAACAGATATGAATAGTCAGAAATATACTGTGTCTCCTTTAGAGACCAATGTGTCAAGTGGATCCTTAGAACAAACCTCTGATAAAGACTCAGCAAATAGTAAAAAGATAGACACACATGGATCAGACAGAAACATAAATTGTGAAAGTGGGGAAATTTTTAAAGAAGCTCTTCAGGCTAAATCTGGTCCTACCAATCAACCTCCGCCTATTTTAAAATCACCTATAGAACAAGAAAACATGGTGAATCCACTTATAGGAAGTGAAGACCAAAACCAAGGAAATGTAATGTTTAATGAGCTCGAGGCCACCTCAGAAAAAAATCCTAATGAAAAAGCAAAAGAGAAGAATGAATCTACTGAAGATATTACTGAAGACAGATCTACTGGTGAGAATGCTGGTAGTGCTGTCACATCACAGAGTAATGAATGTTCAGATTCCAGAGAAGCTAAGAATAGTGATTCAACTGAATGTAAAGAATGCAAAAGTCACAAGAATGATGTTAGCTCATCTCACGTTACTCCCGATGAAGATCAAGACGCAGGAGAGAGCAGCAAAGAAAAGTCTGTTGAGGATAAAAAGCAGGAAAATGGGTGTGTCAGAAATGGAGATGCAGAAAAACATGAATATATTGTGACTCAGTTATAAATTCTACTTCACATTTAAGGGATTGTAATTAATGGTGGCATATTTAATTGAAATATGATTTTCTCTTTCTTTATTTGATATAATCTTCTATAATAAAATATAATCATGACTTCTTAATCAAATCCATGGTGGATCCAGATCCTAACCCAGAAACAGGTGATAGTACACACTGGATGCAATTAATAAAATATATATATATATTTTTGTACTGCAGACTTCTGCAAAGATATCAGGATGTAGCCTATAAAAAAATATGATAAACTGTATGGATTTTGTTGCTGACAAATATCGTGTGTAATACATATTGGATGAACTGATGAGTTTCCCTCCCTTTAATGACTCAAAATATTATTTGATGAACACTGTCATTCTTGGCAAAAACCAAAAAAAAAAAAAAAAAGATTACCTAAGTATTTTTGTGCTGCACCCCAGGATGCGTTTAAATGTCTAGACGCCTAAGGCGATAGACACACGGCAAGGGACCAAAAGTTTGTGGATACATGACCATGCATGTCTTTTAAACATACTATTTAAGATTTAGTCACTCATTGCTGCTAAAATTATTTTCATTATCCTGCCAAGCCTTTTACTAGATTTTAAAGTGTGCCTCTGGGGATTTGTACTCTTGAAACAAGAAGAACGGTTTATCACAAAGATGTTCAGTGGGGTCGAGGCAAGGCAAATGTTTCTGAAAGAGAACATGCAGATTCGTCTCTCATTGTGCTGAGTGAACCCATTACTTTTTTTCTTTACAATATATTACATTCAATTGTCCTTTCTCTCCATCCATCCAGCAGTACCCTGCAGTGCCATTAGAGCGTATAAAAAAGAAAATAAAAAGCACACTTCATCTCAGAGTAAAATGTACCCCTAAAAATGAGTTTACATCTGCATAAAGGGGAAAAGTTTTATGTATCAGGAGGCCTCGCTATGCTGTAAAAATCAATAGCAACCTCAATTTCTTGCGAACTTTTTTTCTTTAGAAAGATTTAGGCTTTTTGACGGTTTTCCACTTGTTGATGACATTAAAATTGAAAAGTTGTGGCTAAGTAGCTTGCTAATGCCTGGAGTAAAATGTTTTATGCTAACAACCATCAAAGTGGTGGCACGGTGGCTTTGTAGTTAGCACTGTCACCTTGCACCTCCAGGGTCCGTTTGCTTGGAATTTGCATGTTCTCCTTGTGCTTGGTGGGTTTCCTCTGGGTACTCCAGTTTCCTCTCACAGAAAAAAAGACATGAAGATTAGGCTAATTTGCGTTCCCAAATTGCCTGTAGTCTGTGAATGCATGTGTGAATGTTGAACGGAGATCCTACCACGGTCGTAAAAATGGGAATAAATACAATGGACTACAGAGGCTCTTATATACTGTATATAGTGTGGATCAGGACAATATTTAATCGCTGTAGGACGTATTCTGGAGGATCTCAGCAATATCACAAAAGATTACCATCAAAATATTGTGCATTCCATCCCTGGGCGTTTCAGGAAACTGGTTGATGCCACCGGTGCCTATGTTGTAAATTAAAAATTTGCTTTCATTTTCCTATGTAATAAAGTACATGTACAATTTTTTCTTTAATTTGTATTAGAAATTTAGATTTTATTACAAATTTTTAATGCCTAGTTACTTTTTCACCCACCCTGTAGATATATACTGTACTGTATGCTGTAAACACAGAATAACTCCCCCTGGTGGCTGAGACGCAGAATGCTTAAAATTCTTAAAATAAAAATCAAGACTCGAGAACTTAATAAAGTAAATAAGATAAGTGTAAAAAAACATGTATAAAAATAAAGAGATACATAATAATAATAATAATAATAATAATAATAATAATAATAATACAATGGTGTTGCATGTAGTGGTGGTCAATATGTACAGTACAGACCAAAAGTTTGGACACACCTTCTCATTCAAAGAGGTTGAATTTGTATTATGGCAAGAAAAAAGCAGCTAAGTAAAGAAAAACGAGTGGCCATCATTACTTTAAGAAATGAAGGTCAGTCAGTCCAAAAAATTGGGAAAACTTTGAAAGTGTCCCCAAGTGCAGTCACAAAAACCATCAAGCGCTACAAAGAAACTGGCTCACATGCGGACCGGCCCAGGAAAGGAAGACCAAGAGTCACCTCTGCTGCGGAGGATAAGTTCATCCGAGTCACCAGCCTCAGAAATCGCAGGTTAACAGCAGCTCAGATCAGAGAGCAGGTCAATGCCACACAGAGTTCTAGCAGCAGACACGTCTCTAGAACAACTGTTAAGAGGAGACTGTGTGAATCAGACCTTCATGGTAGAATATCTGCTAGGAAACCTGTGCTAAGGACAGGCAACAAGCAGAAGAGACGCGTTTGGACTAAAGAACACAATAAAGAACACAATAAAGAAAACTCTTTGAATGAGAAGGTGTGTCCAAACTTTTGGTCTGCACTGTATGTGTGTATATGGAGTAGTGACACTGATAGAGCTCGCGTGCCGTATTTACATGAGGTATGTGCAACCTGCAAACTGTAGATGGTAAACCTAGCTGTTTTTACATGACTTACACCAAGTCACATGACACAGCTTTAGAACACCCTGAAGCTCTTTGTGTGAAGTGCTTTTCCTTTCACTTTGACCACGTCGGGCGCGTTTCAGCTGATTATTCTGTGTTTCTATTCAACTTTATTGAGTCTGTGAGAGAGTAAATGAGTATGGGTAACTCAGAAAACACGGTTAAAGATTATGACTCGACGTGGGACGACGAAAACGACTGTGAGGACACTACCGAGGTGAGCATATTAGGTTTCATTATACTGTATTTATACTGTAGTGACTTACTGTCACTGATGAAACAGAGCGAGTTCAGGGATATAAGCGGCTGCAGTCCAAATCCAAATGCTACTGAAATGATAGCATGAAATGAACTCTTATCTGATAAACCATCATATAAGGTGGTGTGGGAGGCATCAAAATAAAAAATAAAAAATCTGTTGTACTCTACACCATGAAGTTTAATCCTGCATAATAAAGTTACTTACATGAAGTGTTTTTTGTTTGTTTGTTTGTTTGTTTGTTTGTTTGTTTGTTTTAATATACAACCCATGACATCATAACAGAACCACCAGCTTATCAGTTAAACATCTTCCATTTGTATAGACCATGCACTGTAAACCCGTATAAGTTGGCAAAACTCAAAAAAATTAAGGTTAATCAGTTACATCAAATTTTTTAAGTAATAATGTTTCCAATTTTAAGTAAACAGAACTATCAGTTATAAATTGCTGTTGGCACAGCCGACAATCCGGCACAATCGCACACAAGCTTGGCACAGGTTTTACACCAGATGCCTTTCCTGACATAACCTTCCCCTTTTATCTGGGCTTGGGACAGACACCTCATCCAATTGTTGGGAATCGAACCTGGGCCTTTCGCATGGCAGGTGAAACACCTACCACTGAGCCACTTTAGGGTGCCCAGATTTGTAAAGATTATGTGAAGACAAACCAATCCAGCATCTCGATTAAAACAATTAATTGTGGGCAGTTTACATGTGCATTGATGATGTCAGACACAAAATCACTAGGCTGAAAGATTTTAAGCTGGTGGAGACAGTTACTGTGGCTTAAAATATCAAATTTGTTCAGCTAACTTGAAAAGTGTCATTTCTACAAACTCATAAATACCAAAAAGTTCTGAATGCTCAAGAAGGTCTATTAATTTGAACTAATTGCAATTATTTAACATAACAGTACTCAATGTGTTTAATTACTTTGAGCATTAGGGTTTACAGTGTGGGATGTTCAGGTCAAACCGGAGCTTTTAACTGTTATGCAAATGGAAGCTACCTTAATTTCTCTCTATAATCACCTGCTACACTAATGCACTTATTCCAGCGTTTCACTAGCACTTGGATACCATCAAGGTAGAAAGTTTTCTCAGTACGCCAGAGCCATGATTGTACTGCCTGCTTCTGCATGTCTAAAACACTGCCCCCCCAAGGAACTCCTTTAACAGCCCAAACAGGTGAAATGGCTTGGAGTGATGTCAGGGCTGTACAGCGGATAAAGCAATAACTTCCAGCTGAGTTCATTTAATGTGCAACTGGTGCTCGTGAATGATTGTGCGTACAGTACTAGTTTTCAAGGATCAGGCATTCCACTTGAGATCGTCATTCACAGGCGTATGGCCTTCAAATGTTTTACTGCAGCTACTATAAGAGTCTCATCACCGTACTGTGATTGAAGTCTTCTATACATCGTCCATCTGTTTTACATCTTCACTCACGAGAAATTTCATCACAAGTCCCAGTTTGACTTGAACACCTCTTTATCCACATCCATATAAACACTGTTAGGATCTGCTTTTGGATCTTAAGCACTGCACTCACACACTGAACTTACTGTTATTGGGAAATATTTTGTAGTATATAAATAAAAAAGGCAAAATACTTTATCATTAAAAAAAAAAAGTATAGATAGATACTTCAAATTCTTTGTTCAAGATTGGTTTAAAGTCCTGTGTGAGTCATAATATGAACGTTTTTAAAAGTGTAACAGCTTCTAAAAGATTCTTCTCATTCGGAGATCCTCAAAGCTTTGGTTGTGTCTTTGCCAGATTTTTTAACACGTATATAAGATTCGATATAAAACACAATAACTGACGGTTTCAAAAAAGTGTATATTTAAATTAAGCACTTATACAGGAACAAAAATATTTAAACTTGTTTAACTGTTGTTATTTCTTGCTATTTTTTTGCTAAATTTTATTACCCAATAAACGTATACAATCCATATGTTTTTTAAAAGCCTTTTAAGCCTTGGTCATCGAATACACAAAGGAACCAACGTGCTGCAGAAGACATGCAAAGCTACAGACGCGCATGTCGGGTAAGCTGAAGCAGACTTCATATACTCTACTGCCTCTCACATTCATTTTGGAATGGCATCCGACCTTACTGGTTTGGTGATTACTAAGGCCTGGACCCTATGCACATATACAGTCAATGGTAAATGTCTTAAAGCTACAGTATGAGGTTTTCAGGAAAGCAAAGCAACACTGGAGTTTGAACATTCCCCTCATGAACCATGTTATCTGATTGGTCAGTACTTTTCCAGCTGGAATGTAAATCACAGGTATATTAATAAGCTCATTCTAATACGCTTTCATAAACAACTTCTTGTATGCATAAATAGCAGGTTTCATTTTCACTCTGCCGGTAATTGACATGATGCTGGATTTCTGAGCAAAGTTTTTAACCCATAACTGTCCATCTTTGTTATGACTGTATTTTTCATCTTATAATCTATTTTTTTTTTAAAAACACACTTGCATCTAATTTCTACTTTAGATGATGTTGCTTGATGATGTGGCAGATCATGATGTGGGCAATGTGAGCAGAACATTTTGTCTATTTTCAGTATTTTTGAATCTCTTCAATTTGTAGCTCTTAATTCATCTAAACGTAGTTTACTTCTCGTGGATGTAGGACGCGGACCAACGACCTTTGTGGTTTTACGAGAATAAGATCCCCTTCAGCGTTGATGGTAAAAACATACTTTTTTGAAGATATTAAGTTAAAGTAAAGAGTAAAGATGTTAAGCACTGGGTTTTTGTCTTCAGGCATTTGCATTGAGGATTTTCACATGCAGTGGTTTGGTGATTACGACAGGCTGGAACACGTGCACTCCTACATTCAATGGTAAACTTCTTTATGCCACAATCAACTGTAAGAGAAATGAGGAACATCCAGGAATAGGAATTTTATATGAATAAGTTCGGGCTTATACAGAAGTGTTTGCATGGTAGACATGTAGACATATTATATGTTGATTGGTGTGAAATATTTCATAAAAACTAAAATTGGTTTCTTGCTTTAAACTTTTTGGGAATCATTGTGTGCGCAAATGTTAAACGTTTATTAATTTTAAACATTCCTCCGCAGGCTATTTCCGACTGACGAGAAAGGAGTGAATGCAAACGAAGGCATGGAAGGAATAAATTTGCTTGACTCAAAAGCAATCAGGGTATTAAAACATTTAAATCCTTTACTACTATATATAAACTTTGTAGAATAGGTTTGGAGATGTGCTATCTTTTAACATGTCAGGGGATCATAAATTATGAAATCATGAATGAAAAGCTTCTGAAGTAAAGTTTAAAATGAAAATGCAACATCTTTGGCAGTTGTTCCGTAGGAATGAGGAACTGAAGAAAAGACTGTTAACATCTTACAAGCTGATGTTGGATTTCTACGGAATAGAACTTGTCAGTGAGAAAACTGGAGACGTGAAACGAGCAGTGAACTGGGAAGAGCGATTCGCAAACCTCAACAGGTAATTATTGTAGTTCTTGCTTGTTTACAGTCTGTGTGAGAATTGAATTCTGCAGTTCACATTTTTTCCCCTTAAACATTACAGAAACACACACAACAACTTTCGCATTACCCGCATCCTAAAGTGCTTGGGATTACTGGGGTTTCATCACTACCAAGCACCGCTGGTTCACTTCTTCCTCGTGGAGACCCTGGTGAAAGGCACACTTCCGCATGTAAAGCAGAGCGTTCTGGACTACTTCATGTTCACAGTTTTGGACACGGCTAAAAGAAAAGAGTTGATCAAATATGCCTTGTTGTATTTTGAACCGAAAGAGAAATTTGTTTGGTGCCCTAGTAGGATTCGAATGAAGTTTTTGAAGGAGGTCTCAGATGCACAGAGAGTAACAGAGCACTACCCAAAATGAAAACGTGGAATATAAGCTTGAAAAGGGGGAACATGCCAAAGTGTTTAGAATGATGAACAGGGGCAACTTAGCAGCTTAGATTTAGTTTAATTATCGAGTGTGCAAGAATACGAAAAAGTAACTTGCTCAACAGACAAACAGAAAGGAGAGGATGGAAAATAAGGAATAAAGAATATTACTTATAAGAGTATATGTACAGTGATTAATGGAGAGTGGAATGGCATAAATAATGGCTGCATTAAGGGGAAATTTAGAAGAAAAAAAAATTATATATATATATATATATATATATATATATATATATATATATATAGGATAGGATTGTGAAGAATCTGCTGTCAAGAAACATTTATGTCTATCATCTGGGTGGTAAAAAAAAAAAAAGAAGAAGAAGCAGAAGAGCATAAAGACACCAGGTAAAATATATACTCTATATGCTTATAGGCTTTTTGATGATTTTCCACTTGTTGTCATTAAAATGGAAAGATTTTGTGGCTTGTTAATACCTGGAGTACTAACATACATCAAGTTGAGGTTTTCACACCAAATAAGGATGGGTTCACTGTTGAGTCCAGTTGAGTCAAGGTTTCTTCCTACTGCCATCTCAGGGAGTTTTTTCTTGCCACTGCCGCCCTCGGCTTGCTCATCAGGGACTATCTGACCATTTTGATTCATACACATTCACATTTCATACAAACTTGAATAATTCTTTTGATCGTGTAAAGCTGCTTTGCAACGATGACAATTGTTAAAAGCGCTATTCAAATAAAATTGAATTGAATTGAATTGAATTGAATTGAATCAAGTTATATGGCCACTGTGTAAAGAGATCTTTGGAAAATGCCCACACCTCTTTAGCTAGTCAGCTGATTAGGTGTCTCAGTTAATGTATGTTTTATGTAAACGCCTTAGTCCTTTGTTTCATTGTGTACTAAACTGTATATGGTTGAAATGAAAATAAAAGCCTACTTGACTTGACTTGTCTTGACCCAAACCACAGAGGTAATCACATTTCAAACATCAGTACCACCAAACAGTCCAGCAGTCAGCGCTCCAAGGTAAAGAACACGAGATTGAGACGGACACTTGATGACATGTAAAAAGGTTTTGAAATTATTTGCAGTTAGGTTATTAAGATGATTACAGCTGTATATCAGATGCACAGCAATGCTGCATATACAGTATGTACAGTAGATATATACTGTGTACTGTATGTCAAAACTCATTATGAGGCCTTCTAGTGGCTGAAACCCAGAATGCTCACAATGCTTCTTAATAAAAAAAATAAAAAATAAAAAAAAAATCAAGACTTAGGAACTTAATAAAGTAAATAAGTGTAAAAACATGTACATACTGTAACTAAAGAAGTACTTCATTTAATACTACTACTACTACTAATGATAATAGTAATAATAATAACAGTAATAACAGTAGTAATAATAATAATAATAATAATAATAAATATGTATGTACATGATAATTATTTACATGGGGTACGTGCAATCTGCAAACTGTAGATGGTAAAACTAGATGATTATACATAACTTACCATAAGTCACATGACACGGGTTTAGAAGTGATTACACTAAACAATTAGAAGCTCTTTGTGTGATGTGCTTTTTCTTTCCCTTTGATAATGACGAGAACTATTCAACGATTTAGTAACCTAAGCCCTCTTCTTTTTAATCGTATGTCTTTTTGGTCCTGTGGATGAATCTTGATAGTCTAAGAGACAGTAAATGAATATGGGGGAAAAAAAAAACTCAGAAAACATGTTAAAAGATTATGACTCGATGTGGGACGACGAAAACGACAATGAGGACACTACAGAGTTTTACTCACTGGGTGTCATTATATTTATGTAATGTGTACTGGTACACTGACTTCCACTGATGATACAGGGCAAATAAAAAAGGGGAATATAAGCTTGGAAAATGGGAGAATGCAAACATGTTTACAATGATAAATCATGAAAAAATTTAAAATGATGAAAAATCCTGAGATCAGAATCAGTTTTATTAGCCATATATGCAAGCATACATTAAAAGTAGCTTTTTATTTGCTCCACAGACAGATAGGACAGAGAGAAGGAAAAATAAGAATAAAGAATCCTCCTCCTCCCCCTACTACTACTACTACTAATAATAATAATAATAATAATAATAATAATAATAATAATATGAAAGTACAAGAACAAGAATGAATGGAAAGTGGTATAACATATAAATAAATAATTGATATGATGTATAGTCCAATGAAGTATGGTACAGGTCAGCTCCATGGGAGGGTGTAAGCATGTTTTTTAGGTAAAGCATATTTTCGTGTACGTACCAAAATTATTTACATTAATCAGGTACCAAATACAATCATATAAACTTTTCTATTAAAACTCATTTGGGATGAACTGAAAGGCATAGGAAAACAAGCACTTGCTCGCTAACATCATGGTGACACCTACACGATAGGACGAGAGTGAAGCCTGACCCAGATAATAAATAAACAAACAACGAAAACAAGGAACTTTCATAATATGGTGCTTCTTCAGGAAAGAAGCCACATGAAAGAAACATAGCGGTGTGAGGTGAGGTTTTTTGTGCGACTGTGCTGAGCAGCACTCATTATCGCTTATCAGGTGGAGGTGCACGAAACCACAACAAACTCATGGCAGGTGCAAATTCCGCTGCATGAATAAACTGCATACAGGAACATAAGTGACAGATACAATGAGAAAAACACTGGCTAATATCAAAAACATACAAAAATGAAGTAATATATAAGAGATGAAGTAGACTAAATGTAATACAGAGCAAATGACATTACTGATTAGATGAAGAGGTCGATGGAGAGGCCTGACACCTCTAGGCAAGAACCAAACCTAATGGCAATTTCGGTGTGGGGCACATAAACAGCAACAATCTGACTTAAAGTTACCTTTTTTGCTAAATCAGTCTGTGTACTGGCTGAAATATAGACTCAAGAGTCCCAACAGAAACAAATGCTGAATGACTAACAGAAGAAGAGATGTTTACCCTGAGATGCTCCATCTCTGAACAACTGATGACAAAGACCCAGAAAATAGGGTCTGCATAAAGAAATCAAGCACCTCCTTGTTATTTTTTACTTTTGTAAATCAAAATCAATGCGAAAGATTAAAAGATAATAGAAAAATTAAATAAGAAAAAAATATTATACTGGGGGACAATATAGTCAAGTCACAGGAACAATGATGTAATACAAAATGGTGGAAAGGTTGGGTTGGGTCACTTGGGGCTTTTATTGCTGCAATAAAAATTTATCTTACTTCATCCAGATCAACTGACTAAATTATAATTTGAGTTACAGCTTATGTTTTAGGACTAAAGTGTAATTTGCATTTAAGAGTGGAAGACAAAACCCACAAGAGCAACAGCATTTAGAACGAAGCTGTTCTGGTATCTGATGGTGGTGGCTTTTCTTGTTCTCAGCCTTTTCCCTGATGGATGCCGTTCAAACAGGGAGTCTCCAGGGTAAGATGGACTGAAGATGATCTTGCCCGTGCGCCACTTGATACCGGCAGAGTGTAGCGGATGAATGCA
The DNA here is from genome assembly GCA_011419295.1 of Clarias macrocephalus. Lineage (NCBI taxonomy): Eukaryota > Metazoa > Chordata > Actinopteri > Siluriformes > Clariidae > Clarias > Clarias macrocephalus. The sequence goes on from JAAGKR010000385.1 coordinate 32,471, forward strand.
GGTCTTGTTTGTGTTGTGTCTTGTTTGGTAGCTTCACTGTACCAGATAATAAGGGATGATGTGAGAATGGACTCCATGATGGCAGTTTAGAAATGCCTGAGGCAGGTTGAGCTTCTTCATTTGCCTCAGGAAAAAAATCCTTTATTTTGCCTTTTTAATTATGGAGTATGTGTTAATGTCCATGTGCGATCCCTAGAAATTGTGATATCAAGGAATTCCGTGACTCTAGAACAGCTATGCTGTTGTTTATGGTGAGTGAAGACATGGCTGGATATAATCTTCTGAAATTTGAGCCTGTTATGGTTGCACCAGATGGTAGGCACTGTCTCAGTCCCAGGCCCTAACTACTTTCCACAATGGCTGCACCAGGATGTTAGGCCATGCTACTTCCTGTCTGTTTTCAGACTTGTCCTCACTCTATATCAAGCCAAGGACGGTTGTGTTATCATCAAACTTTAGAAGTATAACACAAGCTGAAAGAGGCGCAGTCATTGGTATACAGACAGTAGAGAAGAGGGTAAAGCACACAACCTTGTGGTGCTCCTGTGCTGATGGTTAAAGTAGTAAAGGTTGGTTTTTCTAGTTTCGGAAACTGCCTTCGGTTTGTCAAAAAGTTAGTCATCCACAGACAGGCAGCTGGGAAAACTTGGTATGAAGAAGCTTGGATACAATGGTGGCTATAATCAACAACCAGAATCTGGGCATAGGTTTAATGGCTGTCCAGGTGTTGTGGGATGAAATGTACGCCCAGCCTGACTGCATCATCTACAGACATGTTGTCCTATATGCAAACTGCATGGTGTGCTTGTCGGGAATAGGTTATTGTTTTTTCCCGATGGGACAGGATTAATCATTCGAGAACTTTAATGGCCGCAGTGAGTTAGAGCAACAAGCCTGTAGCTGTTAAGATCTGTAATCCTCTGCTTTTTGGGAACAGAGCGACATAGGAATCATCTATGTTAGATGATTTAAATCAGGCCAAAACCATGCAGAGTTGCAGAGACTGATCAAAGGTGCCTGAGTATATAAGGGCGAATTGTTCAGCACAGTGCTTTAATGAAGGTTGGCACGTTGTCTGGTCCAGATGAGAATAGTAGTAAGGAGGCATTGTCTAGTGCATCAAAGTGCCAATTATTGAGATAAAAGTAAAATTCAAGGTTGTAATGACATTCTCTTTTCTAAAAAAAAATAAATAATAATAATAATAATAATCATCAAGATAATAAGAATAATTCATTTGCTAAACAACAATCAATATTTAGTCTGTAATCTATATCCTTCTAAACCAGCTGAGCCAAAAAGATACCTGGAGGAGTACTCTGGTGTCTGGTGTTAATACTTTTGGCCTCCACTGCACCAAACTATAACAAATCTTCAGCCCAACAAAGATGCTCAGTCTAAATGTGGCCACATACCATATAATACTCATGTTCATTCAATAGACACTTTAAATTACAATAATTATCACACCACCAGTGGATACGGCTGCAGCTACTAGACTGCAAAATCATTACTCACAGAGAGAGACAAAGAATTAAAGGCTAACTTCTGATGAAAATGTACACATCACAGAAATATCTCATCATAAACTTCCTCATAGAGACAAGGAGAGTATAGAATGACCTACTTAGGTAGTAGATGGTGGGTTTGCATCAGATAGAACTGAAAAAGAGCAAATCATATATACTGATGTACAATAAACACTTTTTTTTTTATAGTAAATTAATTGTCGGTTGACCAAACTTTTTAAGGGATTTCATCTTAACATGGTACAGATTAAAAACACTAGCACAATTTTGACTTATACTTAATGTTTTTTTCAGCTGCTCCTGTCAATGTGTGTTCATGAAAATTCTAGCAAAGTAGAAAAACATGTTTTTATTACTAAAGTAGCCAGTGTGTATTGATTGTATGTCCTTCGTAAAGGATACACACGTCCTTGCTACTAGCTTAAGGTAACAAGTCTGTTTAATTGAAGGCCCCCTAAAATATACTTCAAACTCAGAAAGTACAATAATTATGCGATATGCTAATCAGAGTTTGCCCAGATGCTACAACAGAACAAAATTTAGTGTAGGGTTTTTTGGCCATATAATTAAGAAATAAAATCAAGCAAAGGTTAGCCACACCATACAGGAGCTTATAGACAGGCCTGGAACGTTATACAGATCACCCAACATAGACGCATAAATCATTATAAACAAATTAACTGTCTGCACTTAAATTCACATTGTTGATAACACTTTGATGTCATGGGTAGTGAACTAATGTTTCATTATTATGTTTTTATGTATGTCTTAATCATAAACCCCAATGAAGTTGCAGGATATTTAATTGGTTGTCATACTTTTTTTTATCCACAAGGTGGAGGTGTCAAACCAATACATAAAACAAATAAGGCCATCAACAAAAACACACGTTATCGTTGTAAACTTGCACTGTGATGAACGTTAAATATAAAAACAGGAATAAATCACTGTCATGCAAATCTTGTATAAAGAGTGGTTTAATAAACAAAAACCTGATAAAGCTTACAGAACAGTTGACTGAGAACTGCCTACAGGCATATCTATTGACTGGTTAACAAGATTTTTACAGACCTTGCTCATGAAGGCCAAGGTTTATCCCTCTGACATTTTTTTTAAGCATTATGGCTTCACTTTCTCTTCTAGAAAAACCATAGTTAAAAACATACATGTATATATACATATACACAAATACATATTTACATGTCTAGTTTTTATGTACTCATAAAATATTTTACCATGTGATGGGAAGCTTGGTATGATTGTCCTAATGATTTTTTAATTCACAAGATCCGTGTCTTAGAATGTAACCAAGGGCACAAAGTATGTCATGAAAGCAGTGGAAAATGTAAATGGACTTTACATTAACCATGTAGAATGTAGCATGCAAATCCAGTTTTAAAAAAAATTCCAAGTACCAAAGCTTGTCAAATTTAAAGAATGTATTGAATACTGTAAAAAAAAAATTAATAATAATAATTAGGACACAATTTCATTATCAGTAGACTTTTCTGTGTCCCTTGAGGTCTCAGGCCTGTCTCTTTTCTCCTCTTTTCTGTCTTTGCTTCTGCTCCTCTGTCTCCTGTCCTTTTCCCGGTCTTTTTCCCTGTCCTTCTCCCTGTCCCTTTCCTTCTCCCTCTCTCTGTCTCGGTCTCTGTCCCGATCTCGTCTATCTCTCTCTCTCCCACGGTCCCGTTCACGGCTTCTTGAGCGTTCTCGTCTTTTGTCCCTACTGTCTCTATCTCGTTCACGGTCTCTATCCCTTTCTCTGTTCTTTCCTCTGTCTCGGTCATGGTCTTTCCTGTCAGATTCTCTCTCCCTGCCACGATCTCGTTCACGGTCCCGTTCCCTCCTCTTGTCCCCATCACCTTCTCTATGCCGATCAGTATCTCTACCTCTACTGCGGTCTCTCTCCCTGCTACGGTCTCTCTCCCTGTCCCTTTCCCTGCTGCGATCCCGATCCCGGTCCCTACTGTGGTCTCTCTCCCGATCTCTATCCCTGTCTCTACTGTGGTCTCTCTCCCGTTCTCTGTCTCTACTGTGGTCTCTCTCCCGTTCTCTATCACGGTCTCTCTCCCTAGCACGGTCCCATTCACGGTCTCTTGTCCAGCCCCAAGATCGGCCTCCATGCGGCCCATCCCGCTCTCGGTCTCTCCTCCTGTCCTCAGACACATCTCGTTGCCTATCTTCTCCATCTCGCTCACGGGGGCCACCATCAAACCGACTTGGCCTGTCCTGTGGTTCAGCGCCCTCTCTAGTTGAGCTGCTGCGTCTTCTCATTTCAGGCGAGTGTCTTCTCCAGTGGTCATCACGATGGGTCTCTGGGCTATGCCCACCCATGCGACCTGGTACGGGAATGGGACCTTCAGAAGGAGTAGGCAACAAAGGGCCCCTTACAGGTCTAATGTCATTTAGATGGTCATTGTGCTGGTAACGTGACGTCTGACTTCCAGAATCATTATCAGAGTAGTGTCCTGGTGGTGGTGCTCTTGGCCCACCAAAATGCTGAGAAGTAGGACCTCGGTGCCTTTCCATATCTTGGGATAAACCTCTCGGCTCATCAAAGGATACTCTATCCTGAGGTGAACCACGAAATTGGTTTGGAGGAGGAAATCTGTGCCCTGGAATATCACCTGCTGAACCAGGTGGGCCTCTTCGTCCATCAAAGTGGTTTGGTGGAGGTCCTCTAAAAGGAGGACCATGTGTGGGTCCCTGGTTGTCTCTATAATTGTGTGAAGTTGTTTGTCCCTGGGGTTGCTCAATACCAGGCTGATAGGAACTTCTGCCATCATTGTCAGCAGGCCCTCTTGGGATATTATGCAGTGGTCCAGGTTCCCCAATGTTATGAGGAGGAGGAGGAGGAGGACCTCTTGGCCCAGGGAAGTGAGATGGTGGTGGTGCCCTGTTGTCAAAATGACCAGGGGGGGGACCAGCAAATGGTGGTGGGCCTCTGGGTCCAGGGAAGTTAAAAGGTGGAGGAGGCCCACCAAATCTTTGTCCATCAAAAGTAGGGGGTGGTGGGCCAGGTATAGGAGGACCGGGAGGTGGTCCTCGAGGTCCTATATGATGTGGGGGCATGTTGTTATTGAATATTTGAGGTGGGGGTCCTCTTTGACCCATTGGTGGGACTGAGGGTGGGGGTCCTCTTGGTGTAACCATTGGAGGAGGGGCTCCTCTTGAAGCATCAAACTGTGAACTGTTTCCCCACTGATTCTGGTAAGGTGCATATGGGCCAGGTGGTGGATATGGTGACAAATCATTTTCAACATGAGGTGGGACTTGAATTGGTGGAGGAATTTGCATTGGAGGTGGTCCTGACATTGGAGGTGGAATATGCATAGGGGGTGGAACAGTCATCGGAGGTGGACCAAGCGCTGGTGGAGGCCCAACTGACAGAGGGAAAGATATTGGAGGCGGAATGTCTGCAGGGCCTCGATAATCAGTCTGTGAGTTTGGTCCAGTTATGTGTGGGATATGAGGGCTTTGGGATTCCATATAAGATGAACTTACTTTAGTTACATCTTGTGGCCTCCCCATGGAAGTTATTGGTGTACTGATTGTTGTGATATTGTAATAGGTTGTAGAAGATTCTGCACACTCCCCAACAGAAGAGATTGGCTCTTTTTTTAAGATGGTTGCAGAATTAGGCCAAATTTCTTCAAAACTCTTCTTTTCTGATTCTAACGGAACATCATTTTCTTTGGGATTTTCTTTAGGCTCCGTATCCAGGTAACTTTCAACTAGATCAGGGTCTATTTTTTCCCCCAATAGTGGAATTTCTGTGGTGTCTGCATCTAGAAAAGGCACCTCTTCACTGTTAGATTCCTCTTCAGGTTTGAATGACTCTGCTTGAGGTTCAGTCAATTGCAATAGTTCTGAGTCAATAATAGCATCTTGTGATGGTGGCGCATCTGTGGTTCCACAAGGTTCTGTTGGTTCAGCATTTAAGGAATCCTGTAATGGAGTGTCTATGACTTTAGGCTGTTTTGATGTTAATGTGTCTAGTATTGCAGCAATGTTAATGGGTGGTTTGTCTGTTGTAGTAGTAGAAGGTGTATCATCTGTATTACTCAAAGTTGTAGTAATAGCAGACATAACAGCAGAAGTCTCTTCCTTCTCAACAGATTCATCTGAGTTTATTCTTTGACTCACAGAAACATGTCTAGGGTCCCTACTTTGCCTGGGATCCCGTCTCTGGTTAATAACTGGGGTAGAAGCTGTGTTTTTTGCAACCAACTGCTCAACTTTTTTACCAAGCTGAAGCAACTGAGCGCTAGCTAAGAGGGATTTGGCATCAGGTATTTGCTGGTCCTGTTCCTCTAGTTGCTTCTTGGAACCTGGTTCCCCCTTAACTTCCTCAAAAATGGAGTCATCTTCAGGATCATATTCAACATCTTCTACCATAACCAATCCGACCTCTGGTTGTGTAACGCTTTTAGAGACCACAGAATCATTAGGCTTTTCTTTACCATACGACACACTGGGATCATATTCTTCTTCTGGGTCATATGGTCTATCATCCTCTTGTTCATCTACTTGTTTACATTTTGTAATGCCAAACTGCTCAACTATTGGATCTAGCAGAGGAACTTCTGTAGAACTTCGATCTGAAGGGGACTGAGAAGCTTCAGGATCCTTCTTCTTTCCAAACAAGGTCTTCAGGATAGTCTGAAGTGGTGTGGCAGATGTGGCAGGAACAGCTGGGGTGGACATAGTTGATGGGGAATTACTGCCTGCACTTGTGGTGACACCAGATGCCTTGACAGAGGACAAAATGGAAAACACTGATGATGTAAGGGGACCAACTAACGACTCAGAACTGCTGAGAGGGGGCGGAGTTCCAGGAGGAGTTGTGCTTATGGAATCCTGACTGATACGCACAGATTTATCAGTTTTGGTAACAATTATTGGTTTTGGGAGGCCTGTCTCATCATCTCGCTGTGTTTTAGAACGCTTTTCCTCACTTTCCAGAGGGGCTCCAGCACGTTTCTTGTCTTTCTGACAGATTAACAGCCCAAGTAGGAGATTCGGTCGAGCTGGCTCGAGACCTATCAACAAAAAATAAATAAATAGTTAAAACTCATGAAATACTTTCTCAATCTATTGTAAATCTAAACAGTTTCAACCAATATATTGATAATCACACTCTAGTTACTGTTCAATGCTAAATATTTATGCATAACCCATAAAAAGAGAATTTGTTCCGTTAATATATTCATGTATAAATGGGCATCATTGGAGATAAATGTATATTAATGGATAGACATATTATGGTCAAGTGTTAATAAGTCAAGTGTCTTGACATAATTTAAGATAATGTCAGGCAGATTGTGTTAATTTTTATATGGTCCAAGCCAATGGCAGGGATATGGTTAAATATCTATGTATTTTCAAATCAATCTATAAGCACACAAGATGTCAGTGTATTTGTGGAAAAGATAAACTGTCCAGTGGGACAAAAAATATTATGATTCAAGTTACTCCCACTCATTAATATTTTACGTGGATGATGTCATGCTCCATCAACATAGTCACCATGGTGTTTCAGGTGGATCCAGCAGTGATTATCATAAGTGTTTTAAACATCTGATAACCAAAAACAGTACCTCATATCTACTTCAACAAAAAGAAATATAATGTAATGCAAGTATGCACAGGCTATATCTGCACCAAAAACTTTTTAAAAAATAATAAAAATTTGAGTAGATTGTTATGACAAAATGTAGCTAAGAAACAAGGCTGAGACAAATATCTAGGGTTGCACCCATTTCGTATGCATGATATGCTTTATTAGAAACACAAATTACATGATACAGATTACAATAAGGAAAAAATAAAAAATACAGCCCAAACTGAAAATCATATATACACACACATAAAAAGCCTTTTTTCAGAATCCCTTGGTGGCATGGAAAATGTCCCCTTTTCATGCAATAGACTGGCACAATACCTACCTGAGCATTTCTCCACACCTGTATTTTTAATAAACATTACAAGATAGTTTACGCACACTGTTAACATCATCTTTCACAAGCTTACCTGGTCCATCAAAAGGTAAGAGTTTAGCAGGCAGCGGATCCTCGGAGCTTAGCGGAATGAGGTAAAGGTCTTTGATTCGTTTGTTGCTGTTGGCCACTACGCCAAACCGCTTGCGGCTGCTGAAATAAGAAAACAGGGAGACGTAGGCAACTTCCTCCTCTTCAGTCGCTGGATGAAAACGAATAAGACAAAGCTCCTAAAAAAGCAACAAGACGCAAAGACGATGTCAGGCAACAGAAGGATCAGAATACATCATTTTACAGAATCATTTTTTTCTTCACTTATTATCCTATTTTACTTATTTATATTAATAGCATTTGTTAACATCTCTTACCTTTGACAGTGAAGTCTTCAGTTTACCAACATAGTCCCAAACCGTGTGTGGTGATATTCTACCACCAATGTGAATGGTATCAGGCAAGTCCTGAAAAAAAGAAAGATAAAAAAAATGATAAACAATACTGTCCTTAGCACGTAATTTACACTCATTGCTAACTGACATTTACAAATACAGCAAGTAGAACAAGGAACAAACCTCCTTGAGATGCTCAAAGGATCCTGAGACCAGGTAAGCTTTGGTGACAAACTTGGCAACAGAGTGCATGTTGACAAACCCTTTCCACATAATCTCCTGTCCTGACAGAAACAGCGCTGTCTCGCCTTCAGGAGTGGGCTCTGTTATGCTGCAGAAAAACATCATAAGTTATTGCTGATATTAAATGTTGTTTTAACCAACAAGCAAAAAAACTGAGTCAAGTCTCAGTAACTTTGGTTAAAAAAAGATGACATTTTACCTTTAGCAATAATGTTCCTTCACAAAAAGACTCACGTTTTAAAATTTACAAATCAGAAGAATATCTGAGTGTTTCAACACCGATATACTGAAATGTGGTGCATTAGGAACAAATTAAAAACCTCTAACACAATCTACCTGGGTGCGCTGGCCCCGTAGTGTCTCGATTCTGTTGAAGCAACTTGTTTTGTCGCCACAGGTTTAGACAAAGATACTGGAGCTGGAGGTGGCATAGGTAACGGCCCCTTCACATCCACCATAGGAGCTTCAGAGGGTATAGGGGTGGCAACAGGCACGACTGGCACCCCAACAGGCATACTGACATCAGGTTCAGTCTGAGCGGGGGGTGCAGAGGAGCGGTGGCTGGCAGTACGAGGGTCTCGTCGGCTTATGGTGACAGAAGAAACTGCTGGCGTGATCATAGGGGCTTGTGCAACAGGCATCGTGCTGTTCTGGTCTTCCATGCTACTTGGTTGATGAGGTATAGATGCATCACTTGCAGAGTAAGAGACATTTGGTTGGTCTGCTGGCGCCTGTTTTGAGTTAGGTCGCTGCTCTGTTTTGGGTTTTTCAGGAGGATCTTGTTTTTTAGGAGTTGACATTTTGGGCTTTTTAGCTGCTGGCTCATCTTCAGCAGACCTCTGACCTGGAATAGATTATGTAGTGATAATGTCAAGCTAATGTAACAGTAACCGGTCAGATTTATTCAGAGTGTATTTTATTAAGGTGCTACCTGTGCAGATCTTGCAGTTAAGGTCAAACAGATGAGCCCTGTGTTCTGCGGTAGTGTCTTTCAACATGTTGCTCAAGATGTCTGGAACAGCACTGCTTTTTGTAGCAGAAGCTGAACTCTGAGGTGTGGATGATAGGTGGGACGACTCCTGATGATCCTGTGAAAATATATACAGACTAAGTAATCAGCTGTTTACTGTAAAAACCACAAGACACGACAAACACAGGAATTAAATATCAGACTGCGCAACGACAAAAATTTTAAAAACAGAAAGGAGTTGAATGCAGCATTCCAAAATTATGCTTTAACTATAGAGATTATAGAGGCCAATTAATAGAAATGTGCAAAAATAAATAAATAAAGAAAGAAGGTAAAATTAAGTGTATGGTTCAAATTTAAATTCTTCCCAAAGGCTTATTAGCACCTTACAAAAGCATTTAATTAAAAATGATAGGAACAGAAACAGAAGAAAAGGGAAAAGAAAAAAACAGAGAATAAAAAAAAAGCCAAAGACAGAAAGCCACCACTTACTGCCCCAGAAGCCAAGCGAGGAGATTGGGAAGTAGCAGAGATACATACATCTCCATCAGACATGGAAGGAGCATCTTCCATGTCTACATCAGGGGGAGCAGCATCCTGTTTGGATCCAGCTTTGGACTGCCCTGGTTGGTTCTTTCCACCAGCATCTAGACTCTTTATAAAAAAATTTTTAAAAAAGAAAATCAAATAAACTATTATTTAACATATATTTGATGAGACCAACTATCTAAAATGCACTTTGCTAGAACTTGTACATAGACGCTATCCAGGTTCCAGTAAACCTTTATCTTCGGTGAATGAATCACTGTTCCAGCATTACCTCAGAAGTACCGGTTTTCCTCCAATCAGAAATCTCTTTAGAGAGCAATTCCTCAGGGCTGAGCCTCACTAACCGAAACGGGCTGACCTCTCCACCAACCACACGATAAAACAAGCCCTGTTAAAAAACACGGCAGACAAATACAATGCATGTTCATATATGTGCTCCAAAAAAACGCTACAGTTATACAGAAACTCAAAACTGTTGACTGACCTTATTTTTAGGGTCCTTTAAGTTGAACATTAAAGACCGATATTTGTTCTTGTACTTGCTGTCTGTGTTCATGTACAGATTGAACATTTCTTTCTCAATGCTGACAGCCAGCTTGCTCACCTCACTCTCAGACATGGAAAGATCATCACTGTCGCTTACCCTAAGGAACAATATAAATGTTACAGATCCTAATTATTCAATAGCAAATTTAAATCATTTATAATTTTACAGTTCGACCCTCAATACTGCAGTAATACCATAAAGCATGTGTAAAACTATTTATTACATATTAAATTAAAAACATTTAAAATATAGAATAAAATCATAAATCCATTGACAAAAATCAAGCAACTTTCTCACCTTTTGTACAGAATATCAGTGAGAGAACGACGGATGTTGGACCTCATCTGGTTGTTAGGAGGTGCTTGCGGAGGAGGAGGAGCTGCCGATGGCACGGGCTTCGATGACGGCGGCTGACTCTGGGAGCTAGAGGGCATGGATGCAGGAGGCAACCTGGAGGCCGAGGAGGGACCAGAACCCGCAGCCTCCTTTACGCCAGACTGTGGCTGCTTTTTGGGGATGGTGAAGGTGCTCTTCCCGACACTCAGCGCTCCAGTGGGATGGAGCCGTGATGATCCAGGTGGACCAGAGGTAGAAAAAACTGGAATGGGTGGTGGGGGTGGTCCTGGTTTTTTCGACTTGCCCACTTTGCCTTGGGATGGAGCCTGTTTTTTCAAGTCTTTGGCACTGCTTGAGGAAGTAGTGCTTGTTTTGCCTTTGGGCATAGAGACCGGAGCAGGCTTGGCCATCTTCAGGGCTGGGGACTTTTTGCCTCCTTTGGGGGAGACAGTTGCTGCTAGGGGTTTCTTCTCGATGGGAGCCGGCTCTTTCTTATCTGGTTCAGGTTCTGCTGTTTTTTCCTCCTCATCCTTCTGAGCAGCTGCTGAAAACAAAACGCATAAGAAAATACATATTTTTAAAAAAAAATCCAAGTAGAACTTTTATTAAAAGCTATAATTACATAGTGAATTTTAAAAAATAATAATAGTAATTCAACAAATAACTGCATGTTTGCAGTTTCCATGAAAATTTTTGGATTAATTTTTAAATTAATTATTTGTGCCTTGCCTTGATACTATTTATTTAGAAAAAACAAGATTTATGATTGTAAACACTAGATGATTAATGGGAGGAGGAAGAAAATACACAAATCTAAAAGTGGAAAAAAATCAAGCATTTATTTGTTTTTGAAAAATCAGTTGCCATACAAATTCCAGATGTGCAGGTCCATGGCTTTAAACAAAATTTACACGGATGTTTAGGTATATAAATAGAAAAATATAATTTGTCTCATCTATCTGTTGATAACTGTTCTACATGAACGAACCAGAGGAACACTGGTAGGAAACCAATCCAACCCACAAATGTTAAGGACACAGCTCATTTACAGCCTTCATTCACATGCATCAAACAATTGATTAACTCAATAATGTCCTAAATTATTATTATTTTTAAAAACACATTTACTTCAAAATAAATGATTCCTGTGCTGGTCTTGAAGACTACACTGCCATGCCCACCTGCTGCTGATCATGCTTGAAAACCTTAATTACACCTAATCTAGGTTTTTTTTGTTTAGTTTTTTGCCCATTGACAAACTTTTATTTTACAGGCTTGGTCTCCAAAATATGTCATGTGATTGAAGAGAAAAGAGCAACCACAACTATTAAAATGCTTCCAACTGTGTGTGTTTGTGCATGATCCCAATGCACAGGTGCTCCCACACAAAAAAGGTTGTCCAAGATTCCAGTCCTCCTGTATGTATTGCATTTTTTTTAACAAGTTTGTTTTCATTGTGAAGTTGTGCTGCATTATATTCATCTATATGACTCTTATTCCACCTTCCACCTGTAGTCATATTTACTGTACACAAAGAAAACACATATTGGTATTTAAATGTCATGCTGCAAAATCAATTGTTTGTGTCAAAATAAGCTAATGAATAGATTTATTCCCAGCAAAGCCTCCTTCATTGGATACAAAATACAGGCTTATATTCATGAATAACAAACTAGTACATCTTTCTAAACTTTATAGCTTGCACTCAGCATTCCTCCATTTACTAAATCAGGCAGTGAAACTGACCAATGAATAAATCAACATATCAAAGATAGACAGACAGCTCATAATCCCAAAACTGCTTTAAATTGATTTTAAGCAAAAGTTAAATAAAAATGCCTGCTATCTGCATATTCTTCTAATTACAGCTTGGCATTTCCTCTGTGTGCTGTACTAATGAGAGAAGAGAATTCAGCTTCGGGGTACTGTCCGCCAGACTGTCATCTTCCAGTTTTTGTAGACTTCACAGTCAGTGTGTCAGGTCTTTTTCTCTCGAGGGCAAATATCTGCGCTGATCAGTTGCTGGCTGGATGGTGATGGCCAAAGCAGGCAGAGGCCAAGAAATCCAAAGCACTCCCAAAAGACAAGACTTCGCTCAAAATTGAAGCAAGGGGCATCAAAGTATTTATCTGTAACATCACTTTATTTAATAATTTTAAGTCAGCGAGTCTCAAAAGAGAATTTCATAAAAAGCAGGGCATGCAAGGCAGATAAATATAAAATATATATTTTTTTTTAATTGTTAGTGGTAACAGAAAGGTGCTCAGAGAAAATCTTCGCCAGGCACCATGTGACCAGAAATGCTGCTCTATTCTTGGTGAGAAGGTGACAGGAGAAAAAAAAGACACCGTGACCTACCTGTTCAGATGGACCGTCGGTACTCCTGTTCTTAAGATACTATTCCCAGATCAGAGCGGAAGTTGGAGGCATTCATACACAATTAAAAATTTCACTTTCATACAAAAATATATTCCACAGACAAAAAAAATGTTATACCAGCAGCATCATGGCAAGGCACTGTACATCTCTTTGAATGTTCTCAAAACTGATCAAGCCAAATCTTAAATTAAATAAATTCATGAATAAAGTGTGGCTTTGAAATTCTATAGTGTTGGCTTTGTCAATGCCCAGAAAACTGGCCATATAAGCATATAAACAAGCAAAAACATTTAATTTTTTTTCTCTTAAATCGGACACCTTTATACAACCAGAGGGAATAATACCTACCATTTCTTTTTACATGTATATCTAAATACTTACCTGTTGTGTAAGCATCTCTGTACCCCTTAAGGTATGCATTTGGGCAACCACTTTACAAACCTCCATGTTTACATACATGCTTTCTTTCACAGCCAGATATTTCATATCCTCAGGCATTTGCTTAATTCAGATTTCTAGTGTTACAGCCTGATGGGGTTTGGGCCAGGACATCACATTTTTTCATATTATAAAAGTTGTACACAAGTCACAGAGAGCCTGAAGATTAAAGTGTGGAAAACCTTTAAGATACATACACGCTTTGTTTAACATAGTTGGTGATATTGCTGTAGTCTTTTCTGGCGCTACTGCAATGTAATTATGGTCGCTGGACCAGGAAGACATGGCTGGGGGTGGTGGGTGCTCCTCTGCGACTCGGTCTTCTTCGTCCTCCTCTTCTTCATCTTCACGGCCTTCCGACACCAAGGACTCCTCTTGAGATTTGCTGGACGAGTCTGTGGACCTCCTGCTGCTCCTTCGCTCAGGACCCGAACTCTTTAAAAATAAAAATAAAAACATGCATGAAAGGTATTAATATAGGATTTTTAAAAAAGCCCAGAGCTTTTTTGTCCCATCTTTTCTGAAATACTAATCACGTTTTCCAAATTATAAAAGGCATATAAAGTATCTACATGCAAAAAAGAACAAGTGTCGTAATCAAAAAGGCTTACTCAAAAGGAAAGGCAGTTACTATAACGCATTCTTAACAGCCTCAAAAGAAAAATCATTGTTATAACCGACTTATAATTTTCACCAGAGCAACACAGTTTATATTAAATGGTTTATATACCTGCACACAAAGTTAATGATTCAAAACATTTCCTAACACCGATCCTGGAATAATACCTTGACTGGTGATATGACTGCAGGCTTTTTCAGGATTTTTGGCTTAGGCTTCTCCTTGGGTTTACTCTCCTTACTGTCAGTAGTAATGGTCTTCATGGCAGCGGCAGCATGCTTCAAGATGCAGTCATTACCGCAGTAGACGGAGTCTGGCAGTGCATCCCTCTCACAGCCAGGACCAATGCACTTAGGGAGAGAGGACTCCTCTGCAGTCGCCATCACCTGCTGAAAACTCATGCTGATCAGACCCATCAAGCTGTGGAACTATTAAAGCCCCAATCAGAAGTCAGTACAACTTTTATCGCTTAAAGAAACAGGTTCAAAATTATGTAGGAAGAGAGTCCTCTAAATATGGGTAAAAATGTAACATCACAAAATAGCAACAAACATGCTACTGTTACAAGCAACAATTTATACAAAAGTGTCATCTGCAATTTGTACAACCATTCATTCTAACTCTAGACCTCAAGTGTCTATAAAGCCATTTCCTATAAATATATAGTCAAATCTAATGATCATCACTAAGACTGCTAAAGACGTCTCTTTGTAGCCTGGTTTTTCCTGATTATAACATTTTATGGACAAGTCACAATGATAAAGTTGTAACCCCTTTTGTTTCTCTGCAAGCTAATTATTAAATCAGGCTTTTTTTTTAAACAATTAGGAAGCAAATCATGATTATGTTCAGATTGTCAGCATTGAGATCAATAAACCTTTCAAAAACATTCCTTAGTAAAGGTTTATTTATAAAACTTGTAAACTACTTTGCAACTGAGCAATATCTTAAATGTAGGATATTTTGAATGCCACCTTGGATGCTAAATTGAAATTATATAAATTACGTTAAATTTAAATTATTAATTATGTAATTTAATGGTCATCAGCTGCATTACTATTTGGTAGATACCATCATACCAAACTAAATATCTCATTATTAACTGAAAAGTGTAGCCTTCATTTGCCACATGCCCCCAAATCATCTCTTATAAATAATCAAAACAGCCAAAAAATAAAGCACATAATATATTGTTACAGCTGTAAATACTTAACCAAGTGGTTCCACTTCATATGGTGGTTGATTTTAATGTTTTAAAAACAAGCAAATGAAATAGTGCAATTTGCAAAAGTCATAGAAATACACATTACATACATTTTATTTTTTTATACCTGGAGGTTATGGTATGCACCACATTTTCCTGTCTTTAATAATTTAATGGTTCTCGAAAGTATCAGTTTAAATTTGCTTGGCTTCAAAAGTAGCATATATAAAAATTTATTTATAATATATAATTATATAAAAATAATTTTAAATATTTTAAATACTTATTAATGATGTGACACTTTTATAGTGCATGTTAAATTAAAAAAATATATAAATAAAAAAAACACACAAACATTAATAGTAATACACATTCTCAGCCTCGGAAAGGGATTGTTTTTTTAAGTGCTTTGTTTCACTATATTATTTTAACACCCAGCAATAGAAATTTCCAACATTTGCGGTTTTGGTATGCAAAATTATATTTCCTATATAAACTATAATATAAAATCAGACAAAATAGTTTCAGGTAATTCTTCTCCATATAATATAAAATAGAGTTTTATGCTCTGATATTTTTTCTTTAAACCAAATTAGTTTTTTTTTAAGGCTCCCGACTGCAGTTACTCCACTGGCGAAACACACAGATACTGTGCAACAACCTACCGGCTGGAAAATCTTTATTTTCTTTTTGCCGCTTGGGTTAGCAGCTTTCTCGATCCTGCCCTTGATGCCGACTTCTTCACCGGTCGAAGAAGCTGTAGTAGCAGGAGGCAGGGTGTGTACATTGGTTTGGCTAACAAGAGCTGGACTGGGATCTGCCCTGCGAGCAGCAGGTTGTTTGCTTGGGTCAGCCCCTGCTGTTGAGGTGGAGGGCTTGGTGCCCTGGCCTTTCCTGCCTGTGCAGTTGGGGCACACGTAGTCCTCACTGTTGCGTTCCATCAGGCGGCCACGTGCCTCCGTAATGCCCACGCAGTCGCCGTGGAACCACTCCTCACAGCGGTCACAGCAGATCATGAACCTGAGCACACATTGCATGCTTGAACCAGGTAGAACAAGGCATTTATTCAACTTACTTCCTATTAAAGTTGCCAGTTACCTTTTTAAATTGGGAACACGCACCCCTGCTTATTCAGAGAATTACCCAATCATGGGGCAGCAGCTCATTGCATAAAGTCATTGCGATAAAGGTCAAGAGCTTCAGTTAATACCAACATCAAACATGAACAGGAATGATATGATTGCATTGACTGATTGTGGCATCATTGATGGTGCCAGAGGGCCTGATTTAAGCATTTTTAAAAATTACTGAGTCTACAGAAATGAAACAGGATGGTGCAGAAGATCTGCGATTGCAAATGACTTGCTAATGAGAGAGATGAGAACGATGGCTGTACTGGTTTGTTCTGATAATAAGTCCTTAGTAATTCAAACCCCCCGCCCTCTTTACAACTGTGGTAAACAGAAAAACAATTTAAAATTAACTACATTTCAAACCCTAAGTAGAACAGGCTACAACAGGTTCTCAGTCTTCTCTCATCAACAAGGTTTCTGCCTGCAGACCTGCTACTCACTGGCTGAGAACACCAATCTGTGAAAATTCCGGGGGAACTACCATTTCTGCAATACTCAAATCCGTGCAAAGCTTTAAACTTCAGGAATGTGCAGGTGGTCACAATACAGTGTGTACTGAGGGTACATGTACTTTGTTTCTATAAGTCACTAACCTTTTGTTGTGTTTCTGTCTGCAGATGCAGTAAAGTGCATTTGGATCATAACCGTCATTATCAGATCCGCTGGATGACGACGACGACTCATCGTCGTCTTCGCATGTGCCTGCTTTAACTTTAGCTTCTCTTTTGGGGCCTGATTTCGAAGGGCTTCTTGAAGGCCTTGTGTTGGCAGGCACTTCCTCCTTGCTTGCCTCTTCATTTAGCTTTTCTATCTCTTCTTGTTTCTCTTCTTTTAGTTCCTCCTCCTCCTCCTCTTCTTCTTTAGCATCTTCTGCACCAGGCTCTACCTCAAGCTTTTCTTGAGTCTCATTCGTGGCTCTCTCTTCATTATCTGAACTATCGTCATCACTGGCTGAGCCAGCCATTTCAGCTTTGGGCATGGAGGTCGCCCTTCCCCTGCCCCTCCCTCTGGTTCTCCTCAGTGGAGACGGTGCTTTGCTTTCAGTCACTTTAGGCTCTGTGCTTCCGTCAAAGCTGGCCTCTGAGGCGGTCTCAGACGGTGGATCTCCACTCTCTAGGTGAGCAGGCGCACTACGCCTCGCTGCTCCTCTTCCTCGCTTTACTGTCACCAGGAATTCCTCAAGCTTATCAGTGCGCTTGGCCTGCCTGCCGCTTCGCCGCACCGGTGCTCCAGGACTATCTGTTATGCCTGCCGTCTCTCCAGCCATGTCCCTTTTTGCAATGGTGGTCCTGCGGAAACCCCAAGTCTTTTTAAGCTCGCCAGAGTTCTTAGCCGATTTCTCTACGTCCTCTACTTGATCTCCAAGAGTGGCATCACTCTGGCCTTTGTCACACTTGTCCTTTTCCTCCTCTGCCACAACAGTTGGAGCTGTAAGATGTTGGTAAGGAAATTAGAAAACACTGAATATTCTGCCTTAACTTTTGAAGTATCCAGAAAATCAAGCTTGATTTGGCAAAAATCAAATGCAACCAAGCAAGAAGCATTAATCACATCAATTCAACATATAGAATTCTGCAAGGCCCAGATGCAAGAGCAGATTTGAAACTCAATTTAGAGTGCAAGAATTGAGTTAGGATATCAGTTTGTAACAACACCCCCAACATTAGAGCTCATTTAGAGTCAGATTAAGAGTTCCACCAAGCTGCAGCCAACCAGGTAAATGAAGCTCTCACTCATACAGAGATCCAAGGTCAGTGGTACCTTGTGAACGGGAATCCAAATCTTGGCTGGACTCAGGCTTAGGGGTTTGAGCTAGCTCAGGGCTCACAATCTCCTCCATAGCTGATGGAGTCACTTGCTAGTTTTCAAACAGAATTATCTACAGTTAAGAGAGAAGCACAACGGTCCATGGACAGTTTGACGAGTATTCACTTTTGATATTTTAGTTAATTGACTTAAGTGTGCAGTTCCGTAACTGATATTTGACAGAACAGTAAATAAAAGAAATTTACAAAAGTGCATTTTTATATCACCTAACAGCTTAAATGGTCACTGCCATAAAAGTAGCAATACATGTAATGTGTGTGTGACCCTAAAAATCACTAACAGATTGTACATCAGCAGGAAGTGTTAAACTTACTGTGCCAGTCATTTATATATGATGCACTTGATACATTTTAGCCATGCTTCACCTAGAGTATCTATGATAATCAGGCTGAAATTTAACCTATACTGGAAACACGAGCTGTTCGTGGGCTCCTACTCCAATATAGGTTTAAGGATGCTTGTTGGATGACAAAATCTGTTTAATCAAATATTCATCTAGCTGAGATCAAATATTTTTTCCACCTCGAGGGATTATATAAATGTGCACAAATTACCAGGAGCATATTATTTTATATATTATTTGACGTTATTTTACCAAGTTGTTTAAATGTCTACATTCCCAAGTTATACCACAAAAAAAAAAAAAGATTTCTTGTAATACTGTAAAAACTCAAGCTATAAAATATCACCTGAATCTTATACCGTCAAGGTGATCTTTCTTTACCTGTAGAGCAGATGTCAAGCGTCTACCCTAAGATCTGTTCTATTATTCCACAGCTATTATTCTTAGCACATGTGTAAACAGGGATTCAAAACAATGTCAAAGTAAATATTAGTACAAACACTAAAACAAGGTAACATTAGCAGAAATACACAATTTGACATTCTGCAAAGATAAATAAATAAATAAATCTCAAAAGGGGATCAACTGCCATCAAACTGTTAATACATTAACACAACGGCTTTTAATCCACAATTGTATTGCATTAGTAACCAAGCAGGAATTGGGTACTGTACCTGTCCAAGTGCCTTTCAGGCTCTGCTGAACTAGGATTAGTGTTTAACAACCAGTTCCTGCTCCCAGTTCACATCACAACGAGAAATCTGTGAGGAGAAAATTATGATGAAACTCAAAACCACACTTCTTAAGATCTTCAGGAAAAAAAAAAAACAAACACAAAAATGACTACAGTAGGTTAACCATACTTATTGACATGTTGATTTTGACTGTGTGTTTTACTTGGAAAGGAACTTAATCACCTGGAGCTGTTATGAATCATTTTTGGACAGCTAGTCACTAATATAACTTTATTTGATAGAGCTCTATCAAACTCAAATACATGACCTGTTCTTCAGATCTGTCTGAATTTATTTAATTCCAGTGCAATCGGATATACAGGGTGGGCCAAAAGTAGGGTTACAGTTACTTCATTATCTGCTTCACCTTCACAATCACGTTTTAGATATAAAAATCATCATCATCAAGAAGGTGGACTCTGAGCACTTGAGATTAAATATTCAATGTAAAATGTCTAATATGTAATTATAATATATGTAAATAAAAGTCAAAATTTCTAATAAAGGAAAAATTTTAAGTGTGAACTGCAACCCTACTTTTGGCCCACCAGGACAAAACTAACATTGACCTCAATAAAAAAAAAACATTATTTGATGATAAATCGCATGCAGCCACAATTTAACGTGCATACATGTACCCAAATCCCTATACACAAATGCACACAACATTCATAATTACATTCTTATCAAACTTTTAAGGCTGAAATAATCAACTTTTGGGGCCAGCACATTTCATTCTACTTTTGTTTTGCTTCGATGTAGAGCTGTTAACACAATCATGTTATATACAGAGAAAAAAAATGCATCAGATTCTAAATATACAAAACACTATCATCAAGTATGTCACAACTGTCAGTCATTCACGATCTAATGCACATTCATGAGGAAGACCAAAAGAGGACCCCGCTTGAATAAACATTATGAATCTTTTTTTTTTTATATATAATAAGAAAACTTAAACAGAGTACACAACATGAAGTAATACCAAAGTGCAGGTGAATTATGCAATCATCTTATTGTATATAGAGGTCACTTAATTGCCTATAACGGCAGCATCAGCTGTATAAATACCACCTTGAAAGTAAAGATCAGAATTAGAGGACTTTGCAGAGATCAGACTGTCACTAACAGAACACCTTCATAGTCATTTTGTCCATCAACAAAAACAGTTTCTTTGTGTTGCAAGTTGTTTGAGAAGACAGGATTAATCTTAATGAATGACCAAAGGAAATTGCACCTTCATATTGTGCCGTGATGCAATTTCATATTTTTTGAATCAAGCGAAAGGCACAATGACAAATAAGAATTTATAACAAACTGATTTGTCCTGTGGACATTTTACAAAATTATGCTAAATTAATCAGATTGAAAAAAAAATCTTTCTCCAATATATATAAAAAAAAAAACACATTCTTTGGTAAATAAGGGTACTATAAGGAAAATACAAAACAACTGACAAAGGATAACTTGGGTCTTGATTATGTTCCTATCGCAGCAAAACGCAGGTGTGTTTCACTGTCTTACTTAACCATGAGAAAATCCAGCACCTTCAATAAAGATTCAGGGATAAAGTGTGACCTTACCCAGAGATAAACACGAATGCATTGTAGCAGAATATGACAACTGAACTTCTGAAATAATAATAATAAAAAGGAGCTGGTCCTGATCATCTCCGAAGTAACAGGTACTTCACTTATTGCCTTATTATATAACTAGTAGATGCCATTTAGTGTGCGTGTTAATTTAGTTAATTTGTTAAGTGTACGTCTGTCCATGTTCTGTAGAAATGTTTGACATTCGAGTTACCCTCGAGTTCTAACCGTTACACGTGGCTGTCTCTTCAAATCCCGTTTACAAATAGGAATGTGATAAATTATTTGTTTTACCGATTCTAGTTTGCTGCGAACCTCTGCAGTTTTATCGAATTATACCAATCCATGAAAACCGCTAAAATTTTCAGAAATTAGCTAGCTTGCATGGGCAACCGATTGATTAACATTTTGTAATGGTAAGGAGAAACCAAAAAAAAAAAAAACAGATCAGAATAACGGTAGAGTAAATTAAGTCTTCGGAAATGAGAACTCGTGGAAACCGAGGAGCGCGTGACCGCATCATCCCTGCTAAACACAGGTATGCTAGCGGACGAAACGAACAGCTCATCTTCTAAAATAACTAGCTCAATGGAATATATTAGCATTTCGATATGCATTAAATCATTACACTCTCTCAACTACATTATTATCGTTATCAGACGCGCTGTTTGTCTATTGTTACAGGGCACGCTAACAGGTTAGTGCGCATGCGCAGCAACCTATCGTTTCGCAAGCGGCTAAACAAACATTCGGTATTTTAAGTCAATTAACAGAATTTTGACTCACGGGATCACTATAATTGATATCATTTTACATTAGTATACATTATATTCGCTAAAAACGGGTCGTTTTAGCTAACTTTGATTTGTTCAAACTGAGTCCGAATCACACGGTCCAACGCCATGCTAGTTTTGCCTTTAATTAGCTTAGCTAGCTAATCACCATAGCGACACTCAACGAACTCCTCGCGCTCAGTCACCTCCATGTATCTGCATGCAATGTACAGACTGGGCGAATTACCCAATAATGTACGCTGTATGTTATTTTACCCGCTGTTCATTGTGCACACAATGTCATATTTGTAAAACGGTGGCCTTCGACCGCGACGCCATTATCGGTGACTGGGCTCGCGCATGGGCTTAGTTATACGACTTTAATGTTAGCCGGTTAATAAAACCTGCTGTGAAAAAGTAAATGTATTATTTCATGCATTTACTCATGATCCAAAACGCTCTATTATACATACTCACTTAGAAATCTTAGTATATGTGCAACGCTTTCAACCAAACATGACTTCCTCCATTTTCTCTTCTCGCTGGCGATACGTGCATCCCGCGCCCGACTGTACTAGTAAAGCACGCGCTGTCAGGAAAGCTACAGGCTGCAGCGCCAGTGCAGGACCGGGGAGGAACTACAGGAATTAAACCTCCAGGGCCCAAGATTGAAATAAACTATATAGACAAATGACTTTGCCCAAACCGGTTAATTATTCAATTCAGGCGTTTCAATCAGGTCCCTTACTCCCAATCAAGAGCAATCTTAATGACTTAGCATATCAAGACATCTTCAACAACTCTATGCGTCCAACTTTGTAGCAACAGTGTGGTGAAGGCCTTTTCTATTCCAACATAACTGTGCACCTATGCAGAAGAACTTGAATGGCCCGCACAGAGCCCTGACCTCAACCCCATCGAGCACCTTTGGGATGAACTATAACGGAGATTTTGAGCCAGGCCTTCTCATCCAACATCAGTGAAAAAGGAATGGGCACGAATTCCCAAAGAAACACTACAACATTTTGTGGACAGCCTTCAAAGGAGAGTGGAATCTGTTATAACTGCAAAAGGGGGGGCCCGACTCCATATCGAAGTATATGTATTTGGATATAATGTCATTGCAGGTTTTTCCCCAAATACTTTTGCCCATATAATGTAGCTACGTTCCCATTCAGCCTAAAAATACAACTGGTTAGTTCAACCGGAATAAAACAAAATAAACCATTATATACACACAGACAACTCTTAAAAACAACTACATTGAAATATATCCAGTTATCCAGGTGGGTAATTCTTCTGTTATTAAATTAAATTTAATAATACCCATGTACACATTACATGTGATTACTTTTACATTAAAATATAAAAAGGTGTTTGTGTTGTGTAAGAAGAAATTAGGCTGCAAAACATCAGGTAAAAAGGCTGAAAACTTTGATGAAACATTTATTTCCCGTGCAGTTAATTGAAGAAATGATGCATTATACCAAATCCATAATGTGTGTATTTAAAGGTATTTTCAAAAATTTCATCAGCATCCTTGTTCTGGACAGTTGAGCAAATCTGAAATTCTGAACAATTTTTCTGAAATCACAAACTCTTCTCCTCAGTGTCCATTTAATAACCACACTAGGATGTTTGCTGAGTCGTGCGGACAGGGTTCAAGTACACGTGTGTATAACTTTAGAGATTACAGATTACATGTAATATGCATGAAAAAAGAGGTTTTATACAGACTTTGTTTTTAAAAGAGTACCAGTTATCAGAGAGAAGTAGCAGGGCTGAGCAAAAATCTGATGTAATACATGTCTGCTGAGTTCATGGCTTTAAAAAAATGTATTAATTAAAAAGTTTAATCTATTTTCCAGATTATGTAAAAGCATGAAATATTGCACTCAGTCTGTCTATGTGCCATCCTGGCATACTTAAGGGGTTGGGTTGCCAGCTCGACGGCAGTTGTCTCTGAGCACTTGGGGGTGAAAGACCTTGCTCCAAAGGTCCAGCAGTGGCAGCGTCAGGACTCAAACTGGGGACCTCCTGATCAGCAGTCAAACACCTTAACCACCACGCCACCCATGTCCCCACAGAAATATTGCATCTATGATAAGATATCGCATCTTTAATGCACCAAAACTATGAATGGGGAGCTGTGTTGTTGTTTGCTTTTTTTAAAGCCATATATAGCAGGTATGGGAATCACCAGAGACCACCTCATACAATATTATCACAATATCTCTGAGCTGTTTCAATTTGTGTTGCGACATTACAATTTTATACATATCCCAAACTGCTTTTTTCAGATTTTGTTCTAAATTTGATTTTTAAACAAATGACACATAATTCGCTCCTAGCGCTACAGTAGCTCAAATTTAATAAAAGGTTAATGCTGGTACAACAGAACACACAGGTCACTACTGTTTTCCTGGTGGCAAAAGAGGGGAACCTACTCAATATTAGGCGGGTGATCATAATGTTAAGGCTGGTCATTGTAATTTGCTCCTTCCACACAGGACGCTGTGCTGCCTGCCAATGTGTGAAGAGCTTAGAGTGCCCCACCTGTAGGAATGTAGAGGAACTGCACCTCAAATGCAAACATACATAAATTAGAAAATTAAGAGTAAAATTTTGGAGTCAGTGTGGCTATACAAAAATTACCACACATAAGAATCGCAATATGTATGTGAATCGATTTTTTTTCTAATATATAGTAAGTACACAACGTATTAACGTGCATTTGAGCAACAATACTCAACAAGAATGAGGTTCAAGAATTGCTTCCCTTACTTTTCAGTTCTATATCCATCTGTTCGGGCATATTAGAAATTGGGTAACATTAATGCACCAAAGAAATACATGTCTACATGTATTCAGTTTTTTATTGATTTATTAAATCAATTTATTTTCGCAGTTGTTATCATCCAAAGAGACTTACTGTACAATGGAGGAATGGTTTTAGGAATAGGCCTTGTCTTGAAGCGTTCACTTACTGTATTTGTTCTAGTGCATCTCGTTTGGCAAATGGGTCAAGATTGTAAAACCCTATTAATCACATTAAACTCATACACACCGACTAAATAATGCTAATACACCGCGTTTTAACACAAAACATCGCGCGCTCTCAGTACACAATCCCACACGACTCACCTTGGATACCGAATGAGACTTAAAAATGCAAAGATGTAAACAAATTAATCTTGGTGTTGTTTTATAAGCTGGTAAAGATAGACAATCGGATATTTATACTATACTCTCATTAATGTAAATCTGCAAATAATATTATCTTACAAGTTAGAAGAACTGACGCCTGGATTTTTCTGAGCCGTCGCCGTTCACTTGCTGTAGTTTTTCTTTATTTATTTATTTTAATGGTGACGGTTGGAAAATTCGCTTTTCGGTACAACATCGCCACCTAGTGGCTGGGAGCGAGGCGCATGTAATAGTGAAAAATAGACAGGTGCTCTTCCAGGTTCCATCAGAAGCAGATTCTTCCTGGTGTTAACGCTGTGCAAAGTCACGATGTAAGATAATTACATCGCATTTGTGCGATAATCTGTGTTTCTGTAGAATATATACGATCAATAATTGTAAAAATAAAAAATAAAAAAAAACCCGTCATGTCATATTTTGGCGTTATAGTTTAACAGCGTGTCTGCTGATTTGGAATCAGTCTGGGTATACATTTTATATACCTACTCTATCGCAACATGTAACAGAAAGCTGACCCTGGATCTGTAAATGAGCCAATCAGGAGACAGTCGCTGCCGCCTCCCAGCTAGCTTGTGGTGCACAGTGTAGGTTATGTAGGCATAATTATCGATGCCCAAAAAACAGTTATTTGAACAGTTGGAGTCCACTGCAGTTTGTTTAGTAGACATAGTTATTTAATTTAATTAGTTATTCGTTTTTTTTTTTGGGGGGGGGGGGTCTCTATATGATTATTTGGTTTTGACTAGCAACACTAATCACAGAGCACAGTGCAAATAGTCACATCATGTCCTTTTTTCCTGATTACCAGTAAATTTTACTATTAAATTATATTCAAAATGTTTCATAGGTGGTACAGTCAATACACTCGCTGCACTCATGTGAGGTCTCACTTTTTTTTAAATAGAGGCCCCTTTATCTGTAAAATTTATTTCATGAAACTCAAATAAAGCTACCAAATTTTAAAATGTTCTACTGTGATAGAACATTTTATAATCCATCAAATCCATCAAAAGCAAAATATTGTCATTTACCCTTATCATGACCATAGGTATGGCAATATTTTGCTTTTGTTGGTTTCTCTGAACAATTCTTAATTTGGGACAGAAAGACTGTGGAAAAGACATCTTTCATAGAAGAAAACCCAAAGAATGTTTTCTAATCTCAACAGATTTTCAAAGTTATACATACAGCGTTAAATATTTATGTATATACAGCCTTCTTGGCAGAATTTGTAGTGATCAATGGAAATTTGTGTTTTTAAGGCATAAGCCCAACTTTTAAACATGGTCCATACATTTTCAATAGAATTGAGAGGCCAAAAGCTTAATATTAGCATGCTTTATTCATTCCACAACCAGCTTTATTGTGTGTTTTAGATCTTTGTCCTATTAAAACACAATTTTCAACCATCTAGATGAAGATTTGTGGTTCTGCTGAAGAATTCAAAGTGAGTCCTCCTTCTTTGTTATTTTCATCTATTTTATGTAATCCATCAGTTCCACTGGTAGCAAAACAGCTCCAGAAACATGATGCTGCTGTACCATGACCATACATAACAGCTAATACACTTTTAGGATGAATGCCTTATTTTTATTTCTCCAAAAATGCCTCTGGTTTAACTTTCTGGTCAAACAAAAAGCTTTTTCTTTGTCCATGTGGTCAGGTGCAAACGTTTGTCAAGTTTAAAGGGGTTAATGTAATGCTTGTTTGACTGTTCTGTAGATATTATAGTAACACTGTTGTTCCAACAGGTCTGTGCTTGGTGCTCCTGACCATCTAAACTGATTTCCTCTTAGCTGGCAAAGTGGAAACACCTCCCAATAAGTTGTACTTACTTACAATTGGTTGAATTGACCTTGGAATCACAATTCCAAGAAATGGCCCACAGAGACACTCCTGACTTGTGTAAATCTACACTGAGCTCCTTGAACTTTGCCATTGTGTTGTGTGTTTCTCAGTCCAATGACTACTGCCAAAGCATCCCTTTCTATGTGGGCACAGAAAAGATACCAACTGGAGTCAATCAAGACTACTAATAAGGAGCTGAAAGGTAATGAACTTGGCAGGTCTGACTTTCAGCACCACTGAATTAATAAACTAAATGTGTATACACTATAAATATAATGTAATGAAAAATATATTAATCATTGTGCTTCAAATTCTAGGGGTTTTCTCATAGAAAAATACCCATTCAGAGAAATCATTTTTTGATTCAAGTCCATGTCCACAAATGTATGTAAACATACAATATAATTTGTTTTAGAGCTATATACATTATATTTCAAAATGTTTAATTGACCATCAGATCCATATGTGGTTCTTCCCAAACCTGTTGCCACATAACCGTATACAATAGAATGTCTTACATGGAGTAGCATTATAATTTCCCTTTAGTGGAACCAATTGGCCCAAAATCTTTACTCTGCACAAAACAAGCTCAATATAGACATGGCTTACCAAGGTTGTAGTAAAATAAAGTGAAAAAAGTGGTTTGCACAGAGCCCTGACCTTAACCCCACTGAACACTTTTGGAATGAACTGGATTTGTGGTTGAATGGACACAGATCCTCTCCGTCGTGCTCCAAAATCTAGTACGACGCCTTCATAAAAGAATGGATGTAATTGTCACAGCAAAGCGAGGACTAAATCTGGAATGGAATGTTCAAGGAGTACATATAAATGGATTTTTTAAACAAAAGTGTTTACTCCCAAACTAAAAGTTATTTACAGACCAACCTTAGCATTGTGGTTTAAGTTAATTATAGAACATATACTCAACTATACTTAACTTACTTATAGTTGCTCTATAAGCCATTGTGTTTTTCCAAAGCTTTAAGGCAAAAATAAATAAATAAATAAACTATGTAGTTTTGTAATAGGCATGGGAATCATCAAGGACCACCTGATACAATATTATCATGATCCCTACTTGCCAATTCAATCTGAATTGCAATTGTATAATCACAATTTTTTAAATATCCCAATTCAATATTTTTGCTCATAATTCTAAACAAACTTAGGAAATAATCTGCTTCTACCACACAGAATGCTGTGCTGCTTGCCAATGTGTAACCAGCTTAGAGCACACCACCTGTAGGATTATAGAGAGACTGCAACATTTTACCACCTCAAATGTATACGTAAAAAAATAATAATAATAATAATAAAAAGATTTTCAAGTCAGTTTGGTAAGGCATGAACTGCCACATAAAAGAAAAGCGATAGGTAAGTGAATAATTTTTTTTCCCTATCTCTAGTTTGCAATGTTACCTAACTGAGTTTACTGCATAATCTGGAAAAAAAACTCATCTTTTCACTGGAAAAAGGCTGATATTCATGACTCATTATCTTCCTAAACATAAAAAATAATAATAATAATAATCAAAATCGCCAGTCATCATTATTGATATGTCACCATATTAATAATTAAATGCCTTTTTTGTTAAATAACAGCGACTCTTTAATAATTCATTATTGTCAGACTATTTGAGAACATATTTGAGACTTTAACAGTGCTGTGATATTAAAATATTTTCTAAATATGTTCTAAATGTCTTACAAAAGTAGCATCAGATATATCACATAACCTATGAGTTGCAAAAAAAACACATTAAGACCACCAAATTTTATTTCTGTACAATATGTAAACATTTTTTAAACTGTAATATTTATATGTATATATATATACACACAGGAATTTTTTAAGAGCTAAGAACGTACTGAACAGTCAACAGTCGATATAAATATTAGGGAGGCTGCTGAAACAGTGTTATTGTACTATAATGACCTGTAATAATGCATCATAATTTCAGTTATGACCTTCTAGCCTCAGCTTTGGTAACTTTGCTGGACTGCTGTGTGTCTGTTGATCACACATGGGTATTATGAACACAAATGACATTGTCCTGACAGAAAATAAAATAGTAAATTCAAAAAGTGTTACAAAACAATCAATCAAAAATTATTTAACGGTACATAAAGATTGAACAGAAAATCAGTAATGAAATGTGACTGTTGTGTGTATTAAGCATGATGAATGAGATGAAAATATTATTATTTTATAAAAATAAAAAAACAAACATATGTAATTAAGGTAAAAAAAAAATAACACAAAAATAAAATTAACCCCAAAGAGTTAAAAGTGCAAGTGAACGCAAAGGTATTTAAATAATAAAAAATAAAGCGTGAGATTATTTAAAAGTAATCAGCCTGGCATCACATGATACATTGCACTTGTATCAAACCATGCCATATTTAATACACATTAATAAAAATAAAAATAAAATAAAAAATAAATAAAATAAAATAAACACCACTTGGGAACACTAATACTACTATATAATCCAGTCAACCTTTTTTTGTCACTCAAAATTGCAAATGTTTTAGTAATGGATGCATAGAGAAAATAAAATATAATGTAATCTTCTGAGTCTCAAATAACTAAACAGAAAGTTGGATGAATTAAATATGAATATAGACAAATATTCATCTTTATAGTTTGTGAAATACAAAAAAATTAAAAAAAAACAAAAAAGTCTCACATTTTTATTCCCAGCCCGCATATAAATCTTATATACTGTATGTGTGTTAGGAAATAGACAACCTGCATTAAAACCCGAACACAACATATCTGTCACTTCAGAATGAGCGTTTACACAGTGAACGATATTGTTTCATCGTTTAAGATATCAGAGAGATCTCTACGGTGTTTCAGTAATGACCCCTAAAACCATATTTTAACCAAATACTTTCAGATCATTAATGTGTTCATATCTCTACTCTAGCTGGTGAGAGGTTTGTTATTTAAATGATGGGACCATAATGTGGTTTTCTATCTCTAGACCAAAATGGATTCTCGTGTTAAGTGAAGCACTGAATGCCAAACACTGAATGTTTTGAATAAATGTACAAAATCCCAACAAACATGGACTGAGCACCAAAGGATTACTGCTTTGTGTAAAAATCCTACATTTGTGGATGTTGATAAATTAAGAAGCCAATTAGAAAAATATTAAAGAGTTCAAGTAAGAATCGAGTTAAAAAAAAAAAAAAACAGAGAGGTCTGGTTGTGTGTCTTTAATGCTATGTTGAACTGAGATCAGAACATGGAACTGTTATTGATACAAATCAGCCTCCCCAGGGTTTTAGATCAGATCCTGGCAAGACAACAACATGAAAAGTATTACGCTGTAGTGATGGGACTTGACTATGTTTTGTACATATGTGCAGTTCTAAGTGCAGTTCTGCAGTAGTTATAGTATGTCTTGAGCTAGGACATACTGACAGTGACAGTGTCCTTTGATTTGTCCGCGTCGCTGTCCTTATCTGTAGGAGGAGCACCTGTAGTCTCTCGAGGGGAGTCCTGACTACTGTTGGGATGCCCGGAAACCTTAGAAACGCCGTCTGTGTTTGACTCAGTGTCTGGCTCTTGCTGTGACGATGTTGCTACAAAAAATAAATAAATAAATAAAAAATAAAAAAGTTTTTAGATCAAATCAAGTGATATGTAAAAGCATATAGTACTTTCACAACTTTATAATTTTTATATTAAATGTATTTCTATACATTATATACTGATATATAGTATAACATTATGATGATATGATAATACTATATTAATATAATATACATCATACTATTTTTCTTTTCCTGAAGTGTATATACATTTTTTGTCTGACTCTGTATATAGCATGGGCAAATTTTATCGTCCAGCCTATCCGTTTTAATTCGGTTAAGTCAGTTCTACAATCAGAAAGAAATGTCTTTATTTATATTTGCATTTGGCCGACAATTTTTCTGTTTGCCAATTTATCTCATTTTCCATGTGAGCAGTTGAGGACTTGGGGTTGCTAGTGCTGGGGTGTGAACCTGGAACCTTCTGAACAGTAGTATAATGCCTCAACCACTGACCTACCTGGGGCATAGGAGTTGTTTATTAATAATAATTATAATAATAATAATCTTCTCAGGTGTGATCTGTTGTCGATGAAAGTATTTGTACTAGGTGCTTTGATTTACCATACAACTGTATACTGTAATGATTAAGCAATTAGGCCAATGCACTGGTGTAATGCTGATTAATGGGAATTACATCACCTGTTTAACTGTATATGCTATCAAACAATTTTGGTTTATTAGTAAAGCATTGAACTTTGTGGAGGCAGCACGGTGGTGTAGTGGTTAGCACTGTTGCCTTGCACCTCCAGGGTACAGGGTACAGGTTCGATTCCCGGCCAGACTCAATTCCTGTCTCTGTGTGCATGGAGTTTGCATGTTCTCCCCGTGCTTGGTGGGTTTACTCTGGGTACTCCGGTTTCCTCCCACAGTTCAAAGACCTGAGGATTAGGCTAATTTGCGTTCCCAAATTGCCCATAGTGTGTGAATGTGCGTGCATGTGTGTATGTGTGTGCCCTGCGATGGATTGGTACCAGTAGGTAGAGTGTACCCTGCCTAATGCCCTAAGTCTCCTGGGATAGGCTCCAGGCCCCCCACGACCCTGAGTACAGGATAAAGCGGTACTGAAGATGAGTGAGAGTCAGTGAAAATTGTGCGGCAGTGACAGTTTTGGAGGTTGACACTCTGGGTTGCCACTGTTGAGTTCCAAGCCTGGTTAGAAAATGGGACAAGAAGGGCATCCATAGTAAAACCCATCTGATCTGATGTGGGATAAAAACACTGAAATTTGTCTTTTTGCTTGAGTTAATTCAGTGGTGAATTCACTTAAATCAATGCAAGCCAGTTGAGTCTTTGAATCACAACCCAGAAGGTTTTGTGGTCAAATCGCAGTACCAGTCCAAATCCAACCTGTGTTGATGGATGTTCTTCATGTGATTGGTGGGTTCCCTCTGGGTACTCCAGTTTTCTCCCACAGTCCAAAGACATGCAGGCATGTGTGCAGTTTCCAAATTGCCTGTAGTGTCTGAGTGAATGTGTGCTTGTGTGCCACAAAGATGGACTGGCACCCCATCCAGGGTGTACCCATAACCCTGTACAGGATAAGCGGTATAGAGATTGAGTGAATGAGTGTGTTATCCTACCAGACTGCGTGCAGGATTTCATGTGTTCTGGCCAGTGTGCTTGCTGACAGGGGTAGTCACAGTAGCTCGTGTTCCAGCAGCAATAAAAAATTGCCTCTTTCTTGCAGTTGGCACACCACTGCTTCTTCTTGGTCTCGTCGACAGCCTGCTGTTTCTCCATCTCCATTTGCTTCTTCACTTCTGCGACCAGCCGCTCTCGCTCCTGCTCCAGACTCTGCCGCATCTCTGCCATGGTCAGCTCTGAGTCACACGCAAAACAGACGGATAAATGTAAATAGTTAAACTTTTTTTTATTTCCTCCATACTTCACATGAGGGAAGTAGCCAGTGCTGATATAGAATTTGTCAGTGTGAGCTTTAAGGAGTTAAACGACAAACCTAAATTGTGTTTCATTTCTGATAATTCCTGTTGATGGAGCCACTGTAGCTTTTCGATTTCGATCCGTAACCGCCTAATCTAAAGGGCAAAATAAGAGTACATCCCTTTGAAATCGGCAGATATGACCAAAATTCCACTTTATTATACGATCACTGTATTCTTTTTCTCTGGATTTCATACTTCAGCTATTGTGTTTCCTGAGGTGCTCTTGGAGAGGTCATTGTATATTTCAGTCATTGTCCCCTTGATTGCATCCATGATCTGTTCATACAAAAAATAATTATTTGGTTCAGTAACATCTCAGTAACAAATTAATAACACTTCATGACATTAGTGTTATAAGAATTCGATCTATCATTCAATCTAAAACCATAGGAGTTATTAGAAAAACCCTCACACCACAAAGATCGTCTTTTTTTCAAAGAGTCTGGAAGAGATCTTGGCGCCTTACTTTGTTGGTGTATTTTGCAATGTCAGCTGCCACATCAGCAGACGTGGTGGGGATTTGTAGATCTCCAGCCATGGACGATGATGAGGAGGAGGAGGAGGAGCTAACAGTGACGCCTGCCATTATGGCTGCAGACACGGGGGTGCTGGAGACCAGAGTGACAGCCGAAGTCGAGGTGCTGTGTGGAGAATCTTTCTGCTGCACAGCTACGAGACATAAAGCAGTTTAGTGTTAATTCTACGTATTGGGAACACTGTAAGCCATTAGAGCATTAATGATAAGGATAGCATGACCAAGACCCACCTACAGTATGTCCACAAAAACACAACCTACATCCTGAATAGACGGCGAGGAGATGTGTTTTTTAAGAGATGCTTGTATATGTGTATTGGATTAATTGATTTATATATTTTGGTCCTTTTTAAGCAACCCTGTGCTCTGTGGGTTTCCTCCGAGTTCCCCGGTTTCCTCCCATAGTCCAAAGACATGCAGGTTAATTGGTGTTTCGAAATTCCCCATAGTAGGTGAGTGTGCCCTACGATGGACTGGCACCCCGTCCAAGTTTGTCCCCGGTGTAGGAATCCCCTGAAATAGACTCCAGGCCCCCCGTGACACTGAACAGGATATGCGGTATAGAGAATGAGGGAGGGATTAGACTCAGTGACTTCTCCTTTAAATCAATTTGCATCTAATCTTCATTAATCACTGCCCTTTTTTAGATGCTGCATCTCAGCTCAGAGAGCCTGCATAGAATTAGTTCTTTCTCATAACTGTAATAAGGAAAAGTTATTATTGTGAGAAAGTTATTAGCCTGGAAAACGCAAAAACATTTAAATTTATTAGCCTACTAATAATGTCAGCATTAACTTAGCAAGCTCTATAGGAAAAAGAAATCTGGACCCCAGAGCTACTCTCAGTAGTCAACAGCTGTTCATATCAATATCATCAACTCAACCCAAACTGCCAGAGTTCCTTAGGGCATATTAGTGTTCTCCACTAAATGTGTTAATAAGTTTGCACGGGAAAGGCGTATCTGTCTAAAAAAATACTTATGCATTTAATTTCTTTCAAATATGATTTAAGCTCAGTCACACTAATCATGGAGTTGTTTGTGTAATTAAATCTGATGTATCTGTTGCTACCTACCCTTAACGGCCTGCCGCGTCTGATATCGGGTGCTAGAAGAAGTCGGGGAAGATGACGCCTGCTGCGTTTGCGATAACGTCTGTGCCTGAGTGTGAGGCTGCGCGTGGCTCTGCTGCTGACGCTGCACCTTCTGCATGTGCCACTTTTGAGACGACGTCTGAAACTTGGTACTGGGGTTCCACACAACAGCTCTCTGCACCACCGGGACACTCTCACGGGGCAGCAGGGGGCGCTGTTTCTTCACCGTGCTGGTGGGGGTGGAGGAGGCCATGGCTGTAGGGGGAGCAGAGTTCGGCAGGGACGAAGAGACAAGCGCAGTGCTGCTTGGGACAGCGGGGATGGTGACTACGTTTAGAGGAACTGCCATAGGTGACTGAGAGGGGTCTTTCAGGCTTGGAGTAGAGGAAGGAGCTGAAGGGGTTTGAGAGGGGGCAAGGCTACCTTGAGGAGGTCCCTTAGCTGGAAAAAAAGAGATATACATAAATAAATTGGATACACGCATAATGCACGACAAAAAAAGATTACATAATTATTCCAGAAAAAATACACTGTATAATATGTATGACCAAAACTCTACCAATTTTACTAAATGGCAGTTTTTTTAAAACAAACCAAAGTGACCGCAATCAAAGGTATAAAGCAAAAGCAGGCTCTATCGGAAGCAAATGCACCCATTTGTGCATGAGCAGCACTCTTCACACACTCACTTGTATGTCTTCTGTATGTCTGAACGGTTAAAAAGGCATCAACTACTGCAGATGGACCGTCTGAGCCGAACCACGTTTATTGTTACCAAGTCGAGCTTTAAAGTTCAGTGCAAATTCATACACATCGATATTAAAAGTCAAAATGAGCTGTTGTCCTCTGTAGAACTGTATAATATAGCAATCATACCCTGCACTAGAGAATAAGTTCAGCGAGGTAGCTAATCAGAGCAAAACTACTTCTTCTAAACACATATTCAGTCTATGGTGAAGAAGTAAAAAAAAAAAAAAAACTGAAACTAATACACATCTAGGTTTAGGAGTAGTTGCGGATAGCAGATTTGACCAACCCACTTTTGTTCATGTTCTAAAAAATGTCTCTTTTTTTTTTTGCAGAAAAATCTTAAATGTTTCAGAAAATGCAATGCATATCTACTGCATGCTTTCTGGTAAATGTTTCATGAAGGTGTGGACAAATTCAGATTTAGGATTCAGGTTTACTGTACATGAAAAATATTTACTAATCCAGAAAATCCATAAGACCGGTACTGACCTTTTGGTCTACCATTTTACATGCTATTGACAGTTAGATGTTAAAGGGAAAGTACAGTAGCTACTCGAACGCTGTGCTGATACAGGCAGACACAGTTGCGGCAATAACTCACCTTCTGTCTTGGAGGCTGCGGGCTCTTTGAGTGCGGTGACAGCGGCCGAGTCTTTCCTGCGCCTCTTCCTCTCTCTTCCTCCGGGTTCTTCCCCCAAATCAATCACCAGCTCTCGCTCTGAGTCTGAGTCCATGTCTACGTCGACAGACACAGCCTGCCTGGCTTCCTCTGTTACCTTGGACTTGTCTCTTGTACT
The DNA here is from genome assembly GCA_011419295.1 of Clarias macrocephalus. Lineage (NCBI taxonomy): Eukaryota > Metazoa > Chordata > Actinopteri > Siluriformes > Clariidae > Clarias > Clarias macrocephalus. The sequence goes on from JAAGKR010000385.1 coordinate 67,856, forward strand.
AGGAGATTCCGGTACCGCTTTAGGCACTTCCTTGTCCGACTCAGCGGGTGGCTTTTCTTTAGCTTGAGGGACCCCACTTCCAACTTTCTGCACAATCTCACTTTTGGTCAGTGAACCTGATGTACCAGAGGATTCTGTGCTGCTTTCCTTGTCTTCATCAGCAGACGATGGCAGTTTGGGCTTCTTTTTAGATGCTTCTTTCTCGATTTTTTCATCGGCCGCAGAGTCCTTGGTGCTCTTTGACTTTTGATCGTTGTCACTGGTGTATTCGCTGTCGCTGAAGTCAGACTTGTCCGAGTCCTCAGAGTCACTGTGTTCCTCATCTTTATACACGTCCTCTGATATCTCATCTATACCTGTTTAGAACAGCGGTAACAAGTAGCAAGTTTTCTTACGTGCGGTTTCTTTCTTTCTTCCACATCATGCTGATAGAACAAATACCTTCTAATACCTAGCTGTGCTTTGCAGCTCTCGATGGTCTTGTCAAGGTTGAGCTGGAAGCGGCTCCTAATCTGTCTTTTTGGGGAAGTTAGTGAGGCCTGAGTGCTGCCCTGCTGCTGCTGTACAGTCTCGCTCAACTCCTTAAGGTCCATCTCGGCTTTACTACGGTCTGAAACGAGAGACAGACACACCAGACGGAGATCATGCGTATGGGGATCGGCTCAGGCTTTGTAAAGCATGACATGGTTTCATACTGGAGCAGTTATACTCTGATTTAATTTATACTGAAACTCAAATACAGCTTAAATTACAGCTTACCGAGGTTAAGGTTTAAGATGCTGCCTGTAGCAGGGGTCTTCTCCTGTTTGATAGGTACAGTTGGCACTGTGGAGTGAAACGGTTTGGGGCTGTCCATGGCGCTGCCTGCAGTACCGGCTCGTGGGGCAGCAGGGGACGCTATGGACACCAACGGGTTGCTTAATTTGGATCTAATAGCATATAATTGATCTCCTCACATTATGTTTTTATATCAGTATTTTATTTTTCGTAGCATCATGTGCAGTGGTAACGTAGTATTGTGTGCAGTAATGTTGTGGTATTATAGTATCATGTGCTGTGGTACAGTGGTCTCGTAGTATTGTGTGCAGAGGTAGCGTGGCACCATAGTATCATGTGTAGTGATATTGTGATATTGTAGTATTGTGTGCAATGGTATCATGGTATCGCAGTATCGTGTGCAGTGGTATCATGGTATCATAGTATTGTGTGCAGTGGTATTATGTTATCATAGTGTAGTGTGCTGTGGTATTGTGGTATTGTATTATTGTATTATTGTGCAGTGGTGTCATGTTATCATAGTATTGTGCGCAGTGTTATTGTGGTAGTATGTGCAGTGGTATAATTTTACAGTATCATGTGCAATGGTATTATGGTATCATAGTATCGTTTGAAGTGGGATTGTGGTATCATAGTATCGTGTGCACTGGTATAGTAAAATCGTTGTGGTATTGTAGTGTTGTGTGAAGTGATTTTATGCAATTGCATTGTGTGCAGTGGTATTGTGGTATTTGGCATATAGGTATTGTTGTACTGTGTGCAGTGGTATTGTGGTATCATAACATGGTGTGCAATGGTATTATCATGTGCAGTGGTGTCATGGTATCAGTATTGTGTGCAGTGGTATTGTTGTATCGTGTGCCGTGGTATCCTAGTATTATGTGCAGCGGTATCGTGGTTACATAGTATCATGTACAGCGGTATCGGGTTAATCATAGTCTTGTGTGCAGTGGTATCATGCTATGATTTTATTTCTGCGCAGTGGTTTTGTCGTATTGTAGTGTCATGTGCAGTGGTGTTGTGGTATCATGGTATCATGTGCGGTGGTATTGTGGTATCATAACATCATGTGCTGTGGTATCATAGTCTCATGTGCAATGGTACATTGCATAGTAGTATTAGTGTGCATCATAGTCTCGCGTGCAGGGGTTTCGTGGTTTTGTGTGCAGTGGTGTTGTGGTACCATAGTCCCGTGTGCAGTGCTGTGGGCTGCAGTGTGGTATCATGGTATCGTGGTATTATAGTGTCGTTTGCAGTGGCTTAGTAGTATCATAGCATTGTGTGCTAAGGTATCATGGTATCGTAGTATTGTCTCCAGTGGTACAGTGGTGTGATAACCTTGTGTGCAGTCGTACTCTAACATTACACTAGTACTACCTGTGCTATCAAGAGACTCTTCTCCTGTGCTGTGGTGTTGCAGAAGTGCTCTGGTCTGGCTCTTTTCTCCACCCTCTTGTTCGCCATCAGAACCAGTATGGGCAGAAGAGTTAGTGCTCATCGGTGATCGTGGTATGTCCGGCATAGTGATCCGCCTTCCAGCAGTCCCTCCGCCACCCATTCCAGCCGATACCATGCCCTTGCCTACGTGCGATGCAGAAATATCAAAGCTGAACTTGATCTTCTCCTGTTTGTCAGGTTTGACTGAGCCAGCGCCAGGGTTTGCTGGGTCGAGCAGCATTTGAAACTGGTTGTCGGGTGTGTAGGGTGTGCGGAAAGGGGCATAATTAAAGACGCCAAATTTTTTCCTAATGTTCTCCACATAAACCTCCATCTCCTGCATGGCACTGTTAAAGATGCTTTTGGTCTTCTTTACGGAGAAAGGAATCTCTTTAGACATGAGGTAGCAGTTATTGATCGGGACCCAAGCCCTGGAAAAAAAAAGGAACGTAGCATAAATGAATGCAGTACAGAAGATGGTACATATTATCAATGTAGATTTTTTTGGAACAAGCTCTATATACCTATCATGCTGTCCAAAGAATCGTGCATCTACTTGTCCATCTTTGTCTCGTAGAGCTTTGGCAGGCCAGAATGGAAAGCCCTTAAGTTTGGCCCACACAAGGGGATGAGGGTTACTCTAAAGTAAATAGGGAAAAGTGAAAGAAACTGACTGTCAATTCATGTTGAATACATTAATAATTATACTGTATATGTAGTGTATATAGTAAGTACGACTTACACACGGCTCACAAAACCAGTTGTCTCTCTTCTGGCAGGCTGAAAGATAGCACTCTGGACAGACCTCAATTTCATTCATCTGAAAACACATAAAACATCTAAACTCTGCGTTTTTAGTTAAACTTTTGCATTTATCTGTAAATTTTTAACCTCTGCTTTACTCACTTCATGCTCACAGATTTTTATGATGACTTTAGCCGTTGTAGTGAGCTTATGGTTTCCTGGAAAATATTAAACAAATACATTTTATCCAAAAAATTAACAACAGCAAAAGAACATAGATCCAGTTTTTTAACAGTTTTATGGCAAACCTCCATTGTAAATGATGCAGTTGTGCAAAATCCACTTCACGTCAGCCAGGAACGCTTCAGTAGAGCCGTACATTTTCTTTTTGATATTCTAAACAGGAATAAAAATTAAAAAAACTCATACATCTCCACTGCAAAACAATCAACATTTTAGTGCAAGATGAGTTTTTGAAAGTTTCTTGCTGACCTTTTCTAATGTACAGAGATCCATGGGATGAAAAATATACTCTGCGTAATCAGGATGTTGCTCGAGACAAACTGGCTTGTGAAACGGTTCAGTCTGAGGACAGAAAGGTGCGGAGAGGCATATGTTTAATTTCTCGAAGATTTCAATTAGCATTCCATCCAATCTCTTAACCGATGATTAACCATGTTAACAATCAATAATCGATTAATTAGTAATGGTTACATGTGCACCCTTTTGTGGTGTACAAGTTAATAGACATGTGAGCTCTGGAGAAATATTTTGCAAAACAAACATCATTAGTTATCACGTTTGTTAATGGCATTTTATTATTGAATGATGAATAATTAACATCCATATTATTTCCTCTGTCACAACTAGTTTTCCTTGTGTAGAAAACCCTATACAGTATATGGTAACTGCAGTTTTTGTTTTTTCTGCACAGTTAGCTAAATGTCCACAATTAGAACGGGGCACTTACACCGGGCTGTTTCATCTTCTGGAGGGCGAATTTGAGAAGGTAAGACAGCTGCTCCAATGTCAGCATGGTCATTGCCTTGCTCTGGGTCTCGATGCACTCTGCGACGGTTATTTTCTGAAAAAGGAGACGCATGGTTTACACTCGGCTCATCTCTGAAACTCATTTATACATTTCCAAGCGATGGCAATGCTTCTTTCAAGTCCCTTGTCAAAGTCCGGGGATAAAACTTCCAAATTTACCATCTAGAAGAGAACAGTGTGAGTTTTCCTTTTTATCTTCATTCAAGAGGGAGTTAGAGTTGCTATCAGGTCTTTCAGAGGATGAATTACTACTAACTTACCCCAAACACACAAAAAAAAAACACTTGGCTTTTTTGTCTCTGAGCAAATCATGAGCAAATCTGCACCTAGAAAGAATGTTTATTATTAGGGATGAGAATCACCAGAGACCATTGGATATGATGTTATCACTGTACCTAGGTGCTAGGTGATAAATGACAGGAGATTAAAATTGATGAAAATGTGTGCTTCTTTTAAAAGATCCAATGCCATTGGTCATTTGTCGAGTCACACCCTCAAAAGCGTACTGTTATCACAGCAGCTATAAACTGCCTATCCGCACTCTTCTGCATTCGTGAACTCATTGAAGCCTGTGATTGGCTTGCCCTGATGTGGGAGCATGGCTGGCTGTGACATAATCATGATTCAAATTGATGTCAGGGTACATACTGCACTGTTATTTCAATGTTAAGTCAAGCTCACTCACTTACTTACTCATCGTCTATACCACTTTATCCTGCATAAAGCCAATCCCAGAGGACTTAGCGCATGAGGCAGGGTACACCCTGGACTGGGTGCCAGTCCATCGCAGGACACGCATACAAGTACACTCATTCACACAGTACGGGCAATTTGGGAACGGCAATCAGCCTAATCTCCTAATCTTTGGACTGTGGGAGGAAACCGAAGGAAACCCACCAAGCACAGGGAGAACATGCAAACTCAGCATGCACACAGACCCCGAGTTGGGAATCGAACTCAGAACCTGTAGGTGTTAATCACGAAGCCATTACGCCGCCTCTTGAGTCCAGTGTAGCTTTCAGCACTTGAATGGAAGATGGGAAGTAGTAGTAGAGTGCAAACAAACCATAATCTTACCTTATTGTTCTGCTTAGAAATATGTACAAAATGCACCAGGCAATAACTCATGACATGTATACAAACAAAAGCACTGTAAAACTGCCACTCTGTCATTTCTACCCATCACTTGAAGTGTTGATGAGTTGCTTACTTTGCACTTAGCAATCTACGCATTTCTGATCTGGCTGAAAAACAGGACATTTCTAGCTTTTTAACACAATGATAAAATAATAAGTTGACAACATCACGCTGCAACAATTCCGTTAACAATATGTGCTGCCACGAGCTTAACATTTTTTACAGTTCATTGTAAAGACAGAGCCGTAGTTTTAAGATAACTATGAATAATTTCAAGGCACATTTCATTTCATTCTGGTGGCGGTGTTGGTGTGTGCCAGTACCTCACACTCAGGACAGAACCAGTCGCCTTCAGGCTCAGCAGCTAGTTTGAGACACTTGGCATGGTAGACGCGTGGGCAGAGCTCACAGCAGAGCACCTGTCCCTCGCGGTGGCACACCCAGCAATAGAAGTCGTTCCTGCCGTCCTGCGGTACAACATCAACAGGGTCTGTGGTGAGTGCGGGCTGCTTCACATAGTAAAAGGGACCATGTCTTAGTTCGGACTGGAACGCAGGTGAGAAAAACAAGAGAGTGGGGGTTTCAAGATAAAGGCACTGCAGCTCAGGACACACAGAGGTAACACCGCAGATGTACATGTTAGAGACCAGGGCAGACGGCCGAAGCCACTGTTCCATAGACGCATACTCTCTGTAACACTGTTCTGAATTTGAATGTTATATGCATTTGAACTGTAATTTATTTTTAAAAAAGCATCTACATACTGTACAGTTTCCTAGTTTTCCAGTTTCTCACACACTTCCACACATGAATCGCATCAAATCTAATCTTCCAAGATAACATCTCATGTATGCAGTTCAAAAGCAAATTAATATTTTTACTATTGCTGATCAGTAGGGATGGGAATCACCAGGGACCAGCCGATAGGATATTATCACTATACCTAAGTGGCGATTCAATTGGTTTTACAAATATCTCGATCCGATATTACTCTTTTTGGAGGGGATTTTGACACAAGTCTAAACAAATCTAGCAAATAATTTGATCCTGCCACACAGGATGCTGTTCTGTCTGCCCATGTTTGAATAGTGTTGAGTGCACCACCTGTAGGATGACTGAAGAATGGCAACGTATTACCATTTTTATCAATTAAAAAATTATTACATTTTTTTATTTTGAAGTCAGTGTGGTGATCTTCTGTGAATTTCCATGCAAAACAATCACAATAAATAACTAAATTTTTCCCCATCTCTACTGAACAGTCCAAGGTTAATCTCTAAGATTGAGATTTTAAAACATTGGGACAACACATCAAGCTTACAATAAGTTTATATAAAAAATTTTTAATTTATTTTAATAAATTAAATATTCTACCAGAAATCACTGAAACTTTCCTTATGTTGTAAAACAATGCTCTTTTTTGAAGCAGCAAAGGTAACACCTGACCACACTGGCTGAATTCATTTTGTCATTATACAGAGAAAACACGACTGTCCTCATCTGCCAGATCAAATATATCAAGAGGAGGCATATCACATTCTTTAATTTGAGTGGCCTGAGGAATTTACTACTATTGCTATTTCAAAATAAAACACTAATCTACAGATACAAATAACATACTCCGTCCATGAAGCGAAATAAATTAACTGAAGAGCAATACTATTTTAACTCTTTGGGGGATTTTATTATTATTATTGTTTTATTTTATTATTATTATTATTGTTATTATTATTATTATTATTATAAGTTTTGCAGCTTGAATATGCAGACTGAAAATCAAGACCAGTTGGTTCTGACATGCTAATATAGCAAACACTTAAAGCAGTAGAACAATAATAGCTGATGTGTAATGCAAATCAATATGTCAGGATTATTGCTTTTAAAAAAGGTTGGTGAAATCAAAGGTCAGCAACTCTATTGCAGCGGTTTGAGAAAAGGACTGAACCTGATCTTTGCTGCTGTTGACAGCTCCAGGCTTCTTCTTCTTTTTGACTGGGCTAGGAGAAGTTTCGGAAGGAGAGTGTCCGTTGGATGAATGTGGAGGGCTAGGTGCTTTGCGTTTCGGGGCGGCGCGCTCCGCTGACCCTGGATCAGACACTGCAGAAAGCAAAACTAAGACAATTAGAGATAATCCAGGTCTACTGGATGTGTGCTGTGAGCAATATAACTAAATGTTATGCTGTTCAGACCTTTGGATCGTGTGGCAATCTCCATTCCTTCGTTCACATCTGACTCTGTCTTCACCTCCTCTTCTGCTAAACTGCCACAAACAAAGGAAGTTTACTTAGAATTTAGTTTTTCATACTCATCAGAATGTAAGGAGTCGAAGAAGTCATGGTCAAGGTAAGTCAAGGTAAGTGCTTTCTCAAGAATGCTAGTTTCCCACATGGCTATTAAATATTTCTTTTGAATTTCTCTCTCTCACTCACACACTCATCGTCTATACCACTTTATCCTGTATAAAGGAGGCCTGGGGACTATCATAGGAAACGGCATGAGGCAGGGAACACCCTGGACAGGGTCCCAATCCATCACAGGGCACACAGGCATACACACATTCACACCCTCATTCACACACTAGTCTGCATGTCTTTGGACTGTGGAAGGAAACCAAAGTACCCGGAGGAAACCCACCAAACACGAGGAGGACATTCAACCTCCACGCACACAGAGCCAAGGTGGAAAGGTGGAGGTGCAAGGTGACAGCACTAACCGCTATGCCACCATGCTGCCCTTTGGAAATTCTATAAAAGACTTGAGTGCTCAGACGTTCTACTCTAAACAGCATGTAATATTTGTCTTTGTATGTCTAAGAGATGCAGCAAGAGCATTTGGAAGCTGGAAATTTAGTCTGGAAATTGGTATGATAATACACTGCCTGGCCCAAAAAAAATTTCAGAAGGGTCAAACTATTTGCTTGCATCAAGCTAAGAAAATATTAAAATGACTGGAACTGGGTTTAAACCATTCCAACACACTATTAAAACCTGGAGGGATAGTGAAGATCTGTCAACTTCACTGAAGAAATGTGGTCGGAGAAAAAGTCAGTGATTGGAGATCACTTAAAGGCTTCAAGTTGCATCATAAACTATCGACTGTAGAAATCCACAGCTATGTTGAATAGTGACAGCAAGAGCATTTCCACACACACACAATGTGACAAGATCTCACAGAATTGGGACTAAACAGCTGGGTGGTCATCACACACAAAACCACTTGTTCATGAAACTAACTGGAAACGAGGCTTAAGTTTGCTAAGGAGAATAAAGATTGGACTTTGGACCAATACAAAAGGTCAGGTGGTCTGTTGAGTTCAGACTGACCCTATTCCTAAGCGATGGGTTCATCAGGGTAAGAAGAGAAGCGCATGAAGGGATGCTCCTATCACGAATAGTGATTATGGGGTCTTGATTTCGTTGCTCAGATCTAGGCTCAGCTACGTTTTGTGGCAAAAAATGAAGTCACCTGACGACCTCAATGTACCGAATGACCAGGATTAGTTTTTCCCCTGAGGTCCAGGACTCGTACTCAAAGCTAAAGGTGGTCAAGTGCAATATTTGGTCAAGTGTGCGACTTTGTTTGGCCAAGCAGGGTAATTAAAGATTGGTGTACAGAGAAAATGTCACAAAGGAGAGCACTTCATTTCTGCGAATTCTGAGACATAAACCCTGAGACATATTGTATGTAGTTCCATCGGGTCTACACTTGGCCTCTGCGTCAGTCGAAGTGTAATTCATAGCACATTTTTTCACTGACCACTATCTCTGCATGCTTTAAACGATCCTAACATTTTCAATATGAAACGTGCAAAGATGACAGAATAGAGCACACATGGGAGTCACCAACATGAGCAGAGCTAAATATGTTCCCTGACACACCTGATAGTTACGGATACTAAGAATGTTACTCAATTTTGTAAAAGAACTGGTTTCTACAAGCACCGCAAACATGCACTCGTCCCTGATTATAATAAATGAAGCCTGCCGAGAAACAGTCAGAAATGTTAGCAGTTTCTCAGTTAATTTTTAATCGGCAGATTGAACAGGTTGTGTAAAAGTGGGGGCAATTGGACAGCTAGCGCAAGCTTTGATGCAATCAAGAGGTCTCGTTGAATTTCGTCTTCTCCGGTTTATTATTTCCACCGCTTTGAGTGAGAGAGAGAGAGGTTTCTCAGTGAAAGAGCCTCTTTGACAGAAGCCCAGGGTTTCCCTCAGTGTCACCGCAGGAGGCTTTTCAAAACAAGAGAGGTCTGCAGTCCACGGACAAACAATGAAAAAAAAAATGCATGCTGCTGTCAGCTTTAAAACAAAAATTCAAATAAGCTACAATGGACAAAGAGGTGTTTAATTTGCATGTGTTTGATCGAAGGCAAACTTCTTCGCCCAACCTTACTCAAATAGCACATGAAAGCATGTGGTTTCCTAAGAATTACATCGAGGAGGTCATGGCTCGGACACAGTATCTGGATCCCAAAATAACCTGGATCCAGGTTGTTGTTTTTTTTTTAATGCTTGAAGTGAGAAAAATTTTAATTAATATGATAAAATCATAATCAGTGTAGGAGGCAAGTATAGAGTGGACGATGGCGGAAATGAATAATGTATCCATAGGGTGGGGATGATATTGGCTTCCCACACTCTACAACACCACCAACACACAACCTAATCGCAAGGACAGCTTGAGGTAAAAAAAAAAGAAAAAAAGAAAAAAAGAAGAAGCTAGCTTATGTAATGCAGAATCATTGTGCTGGAAAAATCACATGCATGCAAGCAAATCTATTTCTGTACAACCTGCAAAGTGAACGGAGGCCTTAAACATGAAGCTATGGAGCAAGCTAGTGGATATTATTAGTATATAGTAGAATAACCAATTAATTCCCAGACTGGTCCGAACCATGACAACAAAGGTGCTGTATGTTTATTTTATGAAATGCCAGCCGTTGGACCTGTGCTGTATTCCACCTAACAAAAAAAAACAAATCCAAACCATCCGGTATCAGCAGAGCCTGTGCATTCATCCAGTCTAAAAAAAATGCGATGCCTATTTCTTCTTCAAATGACTTGCGAATTTAAAAAAGATTTCCTTAATAACATGGTGCCATAAGGATCTTTTGGATACGGAATTCCAGTTCCAGGATAATCATCTTCCTGTTGAGGCAGCAATATCTTTCCCTTCTCATGCTGCCTGGATTTGTCCTCTTTCTCCCCCTCTGCATTTCTGAAGGAGAAAAATGCAAGCACACACACACACACACACACACACGCACGCACGCACACGGCAACATTCGCAGAGGCCGTGCACTTGGCATCTCGGCCTCCTTCTCTTGTCCCCCCTGCATGCCCCGCCATCCTTCCTCAGCAACAGCCATTTCCCCTTCGCACAATCAATAGCACAACTTCTCCTGGCACAAAACCTTCGCACAGCAAGGCAGCATGACAGACGTGTAATCATCTTTCTCGTCATAAAAACTGACACCGCACTAAAGCATTGCGATAAGTTAAACAATTGATGCATAATAACAGCATACCTTATTTTTCTTTACGTGCACAGTGAACAGGTTCTTCAGGCAGGGCCTTGTTTGTTAATATATTGTTTTTTTTTTTGTTTTTTTTTCGTTTTTTCTTCAATTATAATAGCTGGTAAGGGATGAGACAAAGATGGGTGCAGAATTTTCCAGAAGGGCCTTGCTCTCTCTCCCTGCCGCTCTCGGTGCAATTGTCAATCTTTAACCTCAGCTGTGGGCTGCCGATTGGTTTGAGAGCCACACGGAGGCGCGTGATTGGGCGCTCGGTGCTGTGTGGCACGCTGGCTCTCTCAGCTCTGCTCTGATCCACTGCTGCAATGCAGGGAGGGCTGCTGCTGCCATCCGCCATCAAAAACACACATCCAAATCACACTACACTCCTTCTTTAAGCCTTCGCTGACAAGCCGACATGCGTGTGTTTCTTGGTAGAGCTAGGACAAATGCTTCAGATTATGCACTTTCCTCTTGCCTTGTCTAATTGCTAAGAGCAGTGACAGGCATCCATTTTCTAGAGCTTTCTGTGGCAACTGTGAGAACGCAAGCTTTGCCAGCAGAGCAGTCCGCAAGAATGCACAGAGGGCCTTGGACACACACGCACACACACACCGAGAAAATGTAACATTCTTTAAAGGAAAGAGCTGTTCTTGCATTATTATCCGTTCAGATGACTTCCGTACATAAATACACCATCAGTGATTCCACATGGCATCCATATAAATAATACCGATGCAGATTTCCTGAGTTCTGTTACATAATAATATACAGTTAGCCTAAAGGTCCAATGTCGTCTTGTTCCCATAACAAGTTAACGCAGGTCTCAGAGCTCTCCCAAAGCATGTGTGTGTTAATGCATCAGCTGCAATATTTCTCAGATTGCATTTTTATACTCCAAACTCCCTTTATTTCACTCCTGCTCCAAATGCACCATTTCAGTGTTTATGTAAATGAGCTTCAGCTGTGCCACACGCCTTCAGAGAACAGCAGAGCTGAAAAACAAGACATGGGAGGGAATCCACTTATATAAGGTCACAACTGGTGAAATTGGAAGAGGAATAGGTTTCGTTAAACCAACGGAATACAAAAATAGGAAAAGGGCAAAAAGCTGGACACTATTTTCTCTTTGTTTCTCACGTCCTCTGTTTTTACACACACTGTAGAATAAAGAGTGTTTTTTTTTTTTTTTTGCATAATAGGTCCCTTTTAATCAACCACTGATTGCCCTGTTTCAATGACATTGATTGATCTAAATACTACATTTGACCAAATGAAACAAAGCCTATCATTTAAAAATGATACAATCATCCTGTCTGTTGTGAAAGCCAGAATTTTACAAATTGTACAGTATTTAAAGTAAAGTACTGAGCACTGAGGTAAGGAAGTAATATTCTACTTAAAGCCTTATTGACTTATTCTTTTCATAATTACTACAGTCTTATTTAGCTGCTCCATATACTACAGTGCTATAGCTTCTGGTTATTTTTCCTAGAGAATATCAATGTCTGCACACAACACCTCAATCTTACATTATTTTTTTCGATATTGCAATATGTACTTTTAACATGCATTCGGGAAATACATCACACATCACTCAACGTTCATGACTTGCATTTTGGAAACTCCAATCAGTCATTCCTATACATTTCTAGCACTAGCATGGTGCGTGGGACAGTTTTATGTTGCCAGTAATGCTTTACACGTTAAAGACATATTGAATCAACTGCTGGAAATTGACAAGTCTTATTAAAAAAATGTTTGAAAGATGTGTTGTCAGAATATTAGCGTGAATACGAGAGAGAATATTGTGAAAAAGCTTCCTTTTTGTCCGCAATGCTAATGCACAAACAGAAACAGTGGTAACAGCTGTGCTGAATTAGAAACCTGACCTAACGTCTGAAAGTGTCTAGGCAGAGTCTAGCAAAAGAAATCAGTGTTACTGTTATGGGCTGTCATACTGTCGTTGGGCAACATTGCACCACCAACATACATACTATATATTATTGTTGTGCAAAAGTCTTAAAAGGTATCCTGTGTTTTTAGTACAAATTTGTTTTCAGGACTTTATTATTAAGTTAGTAAAAAATCTAATCTTTTCTGATTTTCAAACATCAGTATTCGGCCACAAAATTAAAAGTTTAAGAATAATAATACTTTGTATGCAGTAAAGAAAGCAGCACATTATATCCTTTTCAAACAAGGAAGCTGCTGGGTCTTTCATGCAAAAATGAAGCAGGTGCAACAGTCAAGTGTGGGTGGTTCTGCAGGATGCTGAGTAAAACTTTGATGCTAATTTCCTTTTTCCTAATTTCCCACTAGAGGGGTAAAACCAAATGCTTGCTTTGTTTCATTAATTATTGTTTACTGGACTTTATAGTATAGTATATAGTATAATATTATACACACACGCATATATAGACCCACACTACAACTTATAATACTACTATATATTTGTTAACTTCTAATATATTCCTTTCCTTAATCAGACATTTACTCAGAATGAAACACAATGCTTTCATTAGTTATGCCAATGAAGGTGCTGTCAAACAACTGAAACGATTTCAAGGACATTGGCCATCTGTGGATGGAAAACAGAAACCTCAGGCCAGGATTTTAGTCTTGAAAAACATGCATCCAGACTCACATTACTGCAGCAGCGTAGTACAGTACATGCAGCCAAATCATATCTACTCATATCAGCTTCCTCTAAGCATAGGGCTTATTAGGGCTTCATTGTGAGTACATTTCATAAAAACATGCAATATATTAAAATCGACAAAACCCTATATTAACGCCACACAATCTCTACCTACTGCAATATTCATAGCACTTTCTTAAAAAAAAACATTGCTGATGTGAAGTAGTTTCGGCTTCAGTATTAATCGATGTATCTATCTAACCATAAATTTTATGATCATATGAAGGCCCTGATGTATGTTTCACTATGAAATGCTCTTACTGTTCAAGAGGTTTCAGCTGCAACAAAACATTAAGAATTTCAGGCCATGTTGCATCCTTGAATGTGTCAGATCTAAGAGCATCCAGTATTGATTATCACTGTACATACTTCCAAAGCTGTTTCCAAAGTCCAGACACGACATATCATGATACATTTTGAACGTAATGTATCTTTAATTTATAACACATACTGTAAGGCACCTCTTCAATGACACACTAATTCTCCTTTATAATAGAGTTTCCGGGGAAAATAAGTAATCCATCTTCTTGTCCTTACTGAGTATATGAAGTATAAAAGACCAGGCCCCAGTACATGGGTGAAAAAGGGAAGCTACCTGAAATGGCTGCCAACACTTTCATCCATGCATTAACAAAAACAGTGCCACGGTGCCATCAGTGCACGGCACCACAAGCCAGGTCCATGGACGAGATACAGTGTCGAATGTGTGTCGAATATAGGCCATTTTCAGTTTTGTTGGCAGATGATTAACACCTTCAAAGCAAACCACTGCTCTTCTTTCTGTATTACTAGAACAAAAGGCGAGATCAGCAATAAAGTGCAATTTGCTTGCAGTGGTGTTTACAATGCAAGCCATTCTGCAGCCTGGGTTTCCCCTTACACATACAGGGCCTTCCATTTTGAGAGTCTAGGCCTACGCCACTCCTGTATTCCTCTCCTTGCTTGATCAATGCTACAGCTGAAAGAAAGCACAGTCCATTCTCGTCTTGGGTACACTCATAGCTTAACAAGAGGTTATGCAAACAGCAGAGACAGACAGAAAATGAGAAACACTGCTGTTGAGTCCTGTCTCTGTCAGGATCCAGCTCTGTGCTGTTGGAATAGGATTTTCCCACCTCCCCTCCTCCAGAATAAAAACATCCCATTTCTGTGTTAATAACTTATACAGCATTAGCAGATTTACTAATCAAAAAGGGAAAGCATAGAAAGCAAACTTACCTCTGTGGATGCATGGCTTAGAAAAGACTTGTGTGTAATGTCAGTGCTTATTAAAACATGGAGGACAGCCCTCAGCCCTCTCTCACTGCATAAGCACAGCCTCGGCACTCTGAGGCAGCCGAGCCAAAAGCGTGCTGTGATTGGACAATGCTCGCTGGCAAGCTGGAAGGCGGCAGGTGATTGGCTGAAACGCTTCCTGGCTAAGTGTCTTTTGTTCAGCCGAAGCTGGGTTACGGACACGGCAAGAAGAGCTAGGCCTTGACTAAGGAATCCATATTGGACAAACCAAAACTGATCGAGAAACAAGATCTTTTCCGTCGTCTGAACTGTAAGGGAATTTTTTTGAACCATTACTTAGGCTGAGTGGGTTAAAAAAATAAAGAAATAAAAGAAAAAAAGGATCCCTTTCACAAGCTCAAAGCAATCCACTGAAAAAGGCCATTGTTTTCACACGTCCAAGATAAATAGGACACCAAGACAACATCACATAGTTACCACTATTACGTATCTGATGCTGATACGTAAAGTATCTGTACCAGTGTAATTACATCATAACACTTTGGGTTTTTAAGGACTCAGAGCCCACAATTCATGAGTGACACAAGTAGTCATTTTACAGAGAACAGATCTTTAACCCTTTAAATGCCCACCTCAGATCTTCAGATACTTACAACCTAATTCCTCCCCTCCACTTTTTCCACATATTCCTCATCTTTCATCATTTTCATCATTTCGCCAATTAAACAGTGGTGAACAGATGTTTTCACACTATAACAGAATTTTGTAATGATTAAATAAATAAATTACCAGCATTCTCTTTATTAATCTTCATCGATCAGAGGTATTTATACAGACTACAATGTGTAACCTATGATAGGTCAACAATTAAAATCTAACATTAATATTAATGGAAAATCATGGGAAACACACAATCATGGGATCGCTTCAAATACAGATTTTATACTTATATGATACATTAAAAAGTGCAAAAATATGTTATAGCAGGCCATCAATCATCATCTATGCTTCAGGAAGTAGAAAGCTGTAACAAATTGACAATGCCTATATACTAGCCATATCCACGACTGATTTAAACCAGTTTTGGAAAAATAAGATCAGTACAGTGTATTAGTGTTACTGATAATGATTCCAAAAGTACAGCGCAAAGGCATATCTACTATCTAGTGTTAACAAGGCAGGCCACAATAGATAAGTATAGATTACAAATAGATTACAAATGATTAATAATAAAGACAATGTGGCATAAAAGTGGCCTTTTAAAGATTTTTTTTAAAACATGTTGGCCACTAATATAACCAAAGTGCTTGTCTATTGTAACTGTATCTGCGTCTCTAATGTACCTAAATAGTTTGCAAAGTGCAAGAGAATTGCTATTTTAAAACATTACAGCACAGTGAGATGTACCTGGGTGTGTAGAAGGTATCTTGATAAACCACAAGCAGGAATGAATAAGTTCTGGACAATGAGGGGTTTGACATTTACAGAAGACTTCAAGCACAGTACACTGATGAGACTCTTAGCCGCAGTGAAACATTTGAATGGTGCAAACGTTTTAAATGAAAGTCATACATCCTTGAATGATGGCTCTGCTTGAGGTGGCTCGGAGCCCACTGCAGTCATTAGCATGAACATTTAGTGAGTAAAATGCCTGATTCTTGAAAATTGACGGGTAAATTGCCGTCAACTTGCGGAAAGGAACGCATCTGTCTGTGGGAACTGTACACGCATTCTATTACATATTAATAGTGTAATATTACATTAATATTGCATATTACAGGAACTCGGCTGGAGTTTTTGCCACATCCACTGTACAGTCCTGACCTTACTCCAAGCAATTTCCAAATAGTTGGGCTATTACAGTGGTTCCTGGGAGGCCAGGGTTTCAGACATGAAGCAAGCAGTCAGATCATGGCTCTGACATACTGAGAAACCTTTCTACCTTGATGGTTCCAAACATGAGTGAACGCACACATTAGTGTAAAAAACACACATATTTGTTTTTTTTTTAGGATTATATAGAGAAATAAAGGTGGTTTTACTCTCATAATTGTGTTCTCTTTTTCTGTGCAATCAAAAGTCCTGGTTTGACTTGAACGCGCCTAATATTATACTGTAATTCATGGATGGAATAAAGTCCAAAATCTGACTTCATCTTGGACTGGAGTCTCTATTTCATGGCTGGACAACCAAATCTACTTATATAAAACAATAAAGATAATTGTCCTAAAGATTAACTGTATTCAAACTCTCTCATTATCTCATACATTATTTCTATCACTCTACTCAGGTAAAGGTTATGTGTTGAGCAATAGCTTTATAGAAACCCTGTGTAAGAGAAGAGAAGAAACTGTCTTGCTACTGGACATCATGTAATAAATTTTGAAAGCTTGGCAAGGATGTCTATACATTTGTATCATTGTATCTTTTGTACTCAACTAGCCAGCACGATGGATGGTGAACCAGCTACCCATGTGGTTAGTAGGGGTGTAACATTTTTAAATTATTTGAAATCCAATCCAATGCAACAATCATAAACAGGGCTATTGTTATTGAAAAAGAACGAACAACCGATGCCCGGAAAGTGATTGTTCTGTAGCTCTAATACTTGGAAAAGAGTCATCAAGACGTCATCATCATTCGCAAATTAACAGTACGCAGCAAAATTCTGAACAAAGTTGGTAATGTATTGATCTAAGGCTGCTAAATGAAATTGCATCGAAATCTGTTGTTTTATGAAATATTGAATTGTTGCCTGATGAATTTAAATTTGATACTATCTTAACCACTCTGTCACTCCCGGTGGTCCATGACCATGCACGTGTTTTATATAGTCAATTCCTATCACGTTGTTGATTGTCAACTACATTCAAAATTGAGTCAGTGAAGAACTACTTTTACTATGACCGAAACCACAGTCCCTAACGAATTTCTTTTGACTAATTTATGACCAAGCCGTTTTTTTTGTTTGTTTGTTTTTTTTTTATGTCATGAAAAAATATCTGGCAGTAAACATAACTGGTCGATTATACATATGTGCATTATAAAAATATAGCAAAAAAAAAAAAAAAACAAGGACAAAGATGAAAAAGATGACGTAGAAAATAACCAGACATAAAGCCAAACTGAGGTGTAATTTCAGTCATCTATTCAATCTGAAATGCTTGCACATGTTTAGCATAGTTATCACATATTCACAATCTCGATTGCCCCTCTCATTTCACTGATTTTAACTGAAATTCATGTGAAACAATTAAAGAACTCCAATAACTTACATCATTTACATTTAGGGATTTGACAGACACACTTATCCTGAGCGTTTTAGAACAGTGCTTTGAAGTATCTGTCAATGGATAAATTCTTACACTGGTTACTAGGTTACTAATTAGAATTACCCTAAGTTAATTTGAACAAGTTGAAACTTTATTTATTTTATTTTATTTGGGGGGGGGGGGGGGTAACCCAAGTACTTGAGAAACAGGGTAGGTCTTCAAGTTCCTTGCCATATGGACATGATTATTTCATAAACCTCATATTGTAAAAACAAGTATGCATTATGTAAATTGTAATGTAAGTGATTTTAGTGTAAGCAAAGAAAATGTCCAGTAAATGTGACAGACTTTTTTCTAAGTCAGCAATTTGGGTTCTGTATGCATAAACACACACACACACACACACACACACACTAAGTTGTTTTTCTCCATACTTTGTGTCAAATAGCAAGAATTAAAATTCTGAATATTGTCTGACTTTTTATAGCTAACTTCTGGTCAAAATTATTAGCATTACCACAACCTAACCTCTACCTAAGAGCAGAATGAAGGTGTCACGAGAGTGATATCCGCACGCGCTAGTGTCGCGTACCCTCCGTGCGCGCGCGTGCGGCTCGTGACACCTTTATGTTTTTGCGCACTGACCAAATAAACTCGAACACTCTTTAGAGACGCTTCATCTTGATCGTTTGGACACAAACCTGCGGTGAATGTTATGTAGTCGTTCTCTGCCCTCTGGTCCACGTGCACTGCGCTGATTACGGCATCCCGCGCTCCTCACACACCTCACTCCTTTCATCAGCTCAGGAAGCCACTCACTTTAGGATAATAAGTACAACGATCTGTGTCTTTGCAAAGTGGGTCCTTGGAGCATGATCAGGGTTTGTTACAGTAGTAGAAATTGCAACCCATATCATTAGTTTATTATTATTACATTTATTCCTGAGTTCTTAATCTGTATGATGTTTTCCCTCGAATACATCAATCAAAGTCTCATAACTCAAATGTAAGTCAGGCTGAGAATACATTTTACATGCATCTAATGTGTTCTGTCAGTGGCAAGTTGCAAAATAAAAGGTTCCCTAGTTCTAATAAATAACCAGAGCATTAGGATATTGCATGCACAAGCCTAATATTTGGAGTGGTAAATGATTTTACATAAAACTTTATTGAGGGAAGCAACTCAAGGGTTAGTGGTTTGTATCTTGCCTCCCTTCTGTGTGTGTGAGTGTGTGTGTGTGTGGAGGTTGAATGTTCGTCTTGTGCTTTTGTGGGTTTCCTCTGGGTAATCCAGTGCTGTCCACCAGTCCAAAGACATGTGTTGTTCCCTAAATGGTCAGTATGATATGAGATTATATACTTTTCTGAGATTTCAAAGGACACCGACGGCACTGACGACAGGTGGCATATCTGATTCGATCCGGGTCTGAGTATGTCAGATCGTTCCTGGGACCACCTTTTCAGCAGACTCTGGAACACGGAACAATTATGTTCTCACTGATCAAAATGAACCAGACTTTGGGGTCTACTCCTCTCAGAAACGATAGGTAGTAAGCCCCTGTGACATTTCCTGGTCAAAGGAGTTGCTGGGTGAAATAAACTGAGAACCGTAGCGCTAAACATGCAGATCCATGACCAAAACTGAGGTATTGATTTGATTAAAATTTTACAGTGGTAAACATTTTCTTGTGGTCGGATATGTTTGGTACAGTAATCATTTTACTCGGGTACTTTATGGTTAGCATATGTTAAATAAGAATAGCATCATGGGTTATACAGGGCTTTATATTGATTACGAAGGTTTTAAAGTTTTATGGTGGTGTTTGATAAAGTTTTGCAGTAAGGAATTTCGTTAACTGTAAAGTACATTTTCTCTTAGTTCCATTTCAGCATAGATTTCAGATGTACTGAACTTAATACAACTATTCAAATATTAGACTAATTATTTGAATGTTACGGAATTCCCATTTGTGAAATAATTTCATGACCACAACTTACTAAGCTGTAGCAACAAGATACTATGTTGTGACTTACTAAAGCGTGGGAACAAAATAGTATAAATAGCATGGCCAGAAGATACTACGCTGTTGCCACAACTTGTTAACGTGTGGAGATGTTATAATGCATGGTTATAAGATACTATGTCATGGATGCAACTTAATATCCTCATATCCTATGAACAAATTTAAATAGATTTTCTTTATAACTGTTGGTATATATGTATGTATGATTGCTTTTATTTACTCACTATTTAAATACACACCATAATTCCAAAACAACAATCATCCTGTCACATCTGGGACATGAATTATCTAATTACCATACATTCTTAAGTTATGGCCACAACTTAATATCTCATGGCCACACATTATACAATTTTTTTTTTCTCTCACCTTAGTAAGTCGTGGCCACAGCATAGTATCTTAGTACGTAATCTTAGTATCAAACTTTTCAAAGTAAATGTTTGACCATTTGGTGTTATTAGTTACAGGCTGACTAATAGTTGAGTTATTGAAATGTGGATGAAACTTAAGCTACCAGTCAAACAAGCTAATAGGAAAGCCCCGACTTTCAGGTGACTTAGTTAAAAAACTGAATATCAGAATTATGTTCTTGAACATGACATTGACATATGGATTTACTGTGGTTCCCATGTATCATGTTGTTATTATTATAACTACATTATTATAGGCAGTTATTTAAAGACTTTGTTGATATTTACTTTTTAATGTTACATTTGTACCTTATTCGTACACTGCAAAATTCCCAGTGTTGATTTAACACCCCAAGTGTTTATATATGACCTAATGGTCACGAATGTACTCTGAAAGTGTCTTGTTCATTCAAGACTAAGGCTTTTGCTGTGTAGTCAATATTTAACATAGTTTGGGCCAAACGTGCCCCAAAATCTGTTTTGTTATAAATGTAACATTAAGTGCACAATTAAAATATAATAAGATATAAGATAAGCATATTATTAAAAACGTTTCTGCATTCAACTTCCCCTTTGAGTTTTGAATTGAATTGTAGCCATAAATCTCTGACATCATAATACCCGAACTATAACCATGGTTTGCATTAAAATAATTTAAATAAAATAATCTGAGTTTGCTCAGATGTGGGTAAACCAGCAAGGTTTTTAAAAAGAACTTTTGACTAGACTATAAATAAACTTTGACCTGATGGTGCCTCCCTGTCAAAAAGTGCAACACGAGGAAACATCTGTGTCATTTTACAGCCCTCGAGGGCTGCTGTTTGCTCCGCATAAAGGTATCAGTCCACTTTTTTTGTCTTTATATCTGCCTGCTTATCAAGACAAGCACATTTGTTTATGAACACTACAATAAATCTCACCCAGTTGCATTACACGACAGCCCAGGTTGGTGCTTAAGTGACTTCTGGTATTTTAAGATGACCACTAGAGGAAGCTGTTCACCTTGTCAGCTCTGTCAGTGTGCTGTTTGTAGAGGACAGCTGTCTGTGAGACTCCCCTGCTGCATTAATAAATCAAAACACACACACACACACACACACACACACACACATACACACACACACACATGGGAGGACAGGGATGCAGAGAGAAATTCATTTTGCCTGCCTTTATGTTAAAACTGACATCTTGAAAATGTTTAGTCATTTTCTTGACATATTTTTAAATCCCTGCCATAAAAAAATGCAGTTCTGTTACACCCTGTCAAATACCTCGTGGGGCCAAAGGTTGTGGTGTGGCTCTCATAAAAATAAATAAATAAATAAATAAATAAATAAAAATAATAAAAAAATTACACAGGATGATGGGTGCAATATTTCATTCATACACGCGCACACACCAGCAGTGAAATTTTATTTCCCACAATAATCCTTTACCCACTTGATACACAAGTCTCTTCTACGTCTCCATCAGGGTTAGATGTGAACCTTTCAAACCTTCAGCCGGGGGTGGGTGAGGTAAAACAGAGAGCCGGGTGATTGGATGCTTGCAGGTAGACGATCTATAGACACACAGACGATTAGGGGCTATCTCCTGTCCTTTCAAACCCCAATCTCTTGTCCTTTTCAAAGGCTGTAGAAAGAAGTGGGGGGGTTGGATGTGCAACGCATCTCTCACTCATGAAGGGGGGGGGGGGGTGGTAAGGGTCTTTTTGCTGGCACGTGGGGGAAGGGTACAAACAGGTCTATGGGCCTCTGTTGGGTGTCTGAGGAATGTTATTGAGGTGTTCTCACTCGTACATTTAGAATTTTCTTGATTGTTTTTATGTTCCAAAACTACAGGTATGAGAGGTGTCCCATTTTCCTGCAGCGCTGCGCCTCTATTCCTTATTCTTTTACTAAACATTCTTTGGTACGGCTCTTCTTTAAAAGCGTTCTCCTTGGAGACCTTTACGTAGAACTTTTAGATTTGACCTACAACTTGTCTCCAGTCGTCTATTCTGATTTGACTCCAGTCTAAATGAAGATATGATTTAAATTGTATTATCTTTTTTTTATTATATGAACTATATTGATAATAACCACCATCATGTATTTGGAGCTCACCATTGGTGGGAAGTTTTTTCTCTATATACTACTCAGTCCACATGAAAAAACAGCTCATTTTGTCATATACCGATAGATAGATAGATCTTTTGGATCTGGAATAGTACATGAATGAATAATACTAAGAAGTGAATTGAAGTGAAATGCAGTGCAACCTTGATGTGCAATTGTATTTATGACAAAGTGACAATAGTGCAAATAGTAGTAATTGTGCAAAGAATGTAATAATTGTGCAAAGCATGAAAGTGACACTGACTGAGTCAATGCGTAATGGCTTACTATGTAATACTGAGAGTAGTGAGCAGACCATGAAGCTAATATTCCATAGCACAAGTACTGTATGTGCAGTATATACATGAATAAAGTGTAGAGTACAGAATGGCTTAAAGTACTAATAGGTGACATAGTGACATAGGTGACATAGGTTCATCAAACAGAATACAGCAATTTATTTCTCGCCAGAATTTCATGTCAGATCAGTGTATGCAATTTGCATGTCCACACATCCTTGCTGAAATGTGATTAGGGGCCGGTGTTGCAGTCATGACAGGAAACAGCAAGCAATGAGCTAATTACAACACCCCCCCCCTTCTTTCTTTTTCTCCCTCTCATCCATCCCTTCCCCCTTCTGTGTCCAATGTCCACTCTCTTTCTCCCTTCCTCCCTCTTTAGCACTGTCTCCTTCTTCCCCAACAGTTGAAATTCTACACCGAGTATGCCTGCGAGGTCACCATGGAGACAAGGCCACAGCTATCTTGCGTCTCAGGGCTTTGCAGGGCACCTACAGCATCCTTAGGACCCTAGATATGATAGATAGATAGATAGATAGATAGAGAGATAGATAGATAGATAGATAGATAGATAGATAGATAGATAGATAGAACTGTTGTCAATTTGTCATAAATACAATTGCACATTTATGCCTTTTAATATTATTACTTGTGACATATAGGCTTTGTTTAAAGTGCATTGGTGGCTCAGTGGTAAAGGGGTTGGACTAATGGTCGGAAGATTTCAACTGCTAGGGTGATGAGAAAAAAATGTAAGTCACTCTGGACAAGAGCGTCCGGGTTCAATTCCCAACAAAACACAGATAAAATAGGAGGACTGCGTCAGGAAGGGCATCCGACGTAAAACTTGTGCTAATTGGATCGCATGGTTTTCTGTGGCAACCGGTCAACAGGAGCAGGTGAAAGATTAACATAATAATGTAACAACAATAATATAAGCTTTCCATCCACATAGGAACCTCTGTGGTCAAACTAGGGACCATGGAAGCTAGTGCTAACCATTGTATTTATTTATTTCATTTTCACAACCGTGGTTGAATGGTTAACATATACACACACACTACAGGCAATTTTGGAATGCCAGTTGGCCTAAACTGTATGTCTTTAGACTGAGGGATGAAACCAGGGTACCCAGAGGAAACCTACCAAGCATACGTAGATCATGCAAACTCCATGCACACAGACCCAAGGTGGGAATCGAACCCCGACCCTGGAGGTGCAAGGAGACGGTGATAACCACTAAGCCACTGTGCCACTAATATAAGCTTTACAGAATTCCAACAGCTGTTAAAATAAGAAATTGATGGGTTTGTTATTTATATTTGCATGTTTTTGTGTATTTGAATTGCAAACTGAAGAGAAAAGACAACTGCAGATTAAATGCTTAATTAATATTCAGCACATAGTTCAACAAGTTCAACACACACACAGAAGGGACAGCCTGAGCCTACGTGCTCCTCTGGGTGTGCTAAAAATAAACGTACTATATATTTTTTTCTCTAATATCGCTACAACTTCCTATCTCCTAGTTGGCTGTTTGTGATCTGAAGGGGAGCTCGTGAACTTGTAGTTTATCCTCGCGAGTCTGCGCGTAGACTCCACGACCCGAAGAACCACATTACCCAGAGTGCACTGCGCCCCTCGGTGCTAGGCTTCTCTCTCTCTCGCTCGCTCTCTTTGCGCTCGGGGAGTGTTTCCCATTTAAACAAACACAGCTCGCGCGGAAGATGGCGGAGCGTTTCGAAGTGGCTTAAACGAGGAAACTGCTGCGTGTATGTGTTGTTTATTTTATGAAGTGGACACGATATTAACCCGGTAAGTGTGTTTAAACATTTCGTACGTTTCGGTTGCGGTCTTCACGAGCGCGTTTAAGGCTTGTTGTTTATTTTTATACGTCGCGCGCGAGCTCTTGACTCACAATGTACTTGCTCCTCTTCTTCTTCTCTCTCTCTCTCCTCTTCTTCTTCTTCTTCATCTTGTCTTTTCACTCTGTTTCTCTCTGTGTGTCTTTATCACAGCATTAGATTTGTATTTTCCTCATTTGCGTGTTAGGAAAAGTGAAAGTACAAACTTGCTTACACTCTTGTCTCGTGCACGTTTCTGATCTCCTTTTTTTTATTATTATTATTTCCTGAAAATCATCAAAGCACCAACACACTCCTCAACCTTTCATCATCATCATCAAAACAATTTTCTTCCTTCCTTCCTTGCCAGATCTTAGATTTTTAAATTGAACGATGATCAGTCTCGACCAGGAAGTTGCTCTTTTTAAAGCGATTTAAAACACACACACACACACACACACACACACACACACACACACACACACACAATCAGGATGAAGAAGTTCAAGTTGTAAGGAGCACTATAGGCTCTGATCAGTCTTCTAAACATGACTAGGTGTAGTTTTGTAAAATTGCTTTTTATTAAGATGAAGTTTTATTTTGATTAGGCTCTTAAAGGAATTCGAATGGATTTGTTTTTTAAACATGACTTCCTGTGTCAGGCTACACACACACATGCAAAAGTATCAACAGACTTACAGAAAGCCTCGACTGATGCATCAAAATTCATTATTATTATTATAATTTTTTTTGATTAACTTTGCATTGTGTGATCGTAAAGACATGTGACCGATGTTGAAGAAAAGTGTGTGTGTGTGTGTGTGTGTAGTGGTTTAAAATATATTATTTAATCGATCCGCATCAAACTAAAATTCGGTCACGCGGACATCCTTAGAATGTGTCAAGTTTCTGATGACGTTTTGGTTCTCATAATAATCATCATCATCATAATCATCATCATCTTCATCCTGTTTATACTGTACACGATACCATTATTAATATTTCAGTGTATTGGTTCATTCTCTCTATTATTACTATTTCAACCTGCTGGTGCATCTTATGTACAGTTTCGGTCCTGCCTGTATATACAGTCATCACGATTGTGTATATAGAAATAGTATATGTTCGTATTATTTGACAAAATTCTTACCGCATTAGTGCATCTTAAATTTTGAACAGTGTGTCTTAGTTTTTATTTTTATTTGTTTTAATAACTTTACCTACTTTATTTTTGCTTAATTGTCATATAACTGTGAACTGGCTGCAGTAACGATACAATTTCCCTTTTGTATTAATTAAGTTAAGTACTCTATCTATCTGTCTATCTATCTATCTCTCTATTTATCTATCTATGACAGTCTTACACAGTAGTAGCATGTGTACGATTCAGTAGTTAGTAATAAGCAATGACACACAGTGTGTTACTAATACACACTGACGTGGAGAGGGTGTGTATTCGCAACGTGTGCGAGGTATCACACAGCAGTGTTGTGCTTATACAGTACATAAGGTTTGCTTTGCTTTTCTCTCCCCCTCCTTCTCTCTCTCCCCCCTCTCTCTGTCTTTTTCTCTCTCTCTCTCTCTCTGCATGCAGTTGTCCGTCTTATCAGTGACACATGGAGGTGCAGATAGATGACGCCTCACTCCTGTCTTGAAAGATGTACAGGACTTCTTTTTTTTTTGGTAGATAGATAGATATCGGTGATTCACTTTGGTTTTCAGGATCGTGCTCGAATATACATTTGACTAATGTGGGATATTATTTTGTCACTTATAGGGAGAACATAACGACTAAATCCTGCTAGATCCTTTAGGAGGAGATGATCTTCCTGTCTAGTGTGTTTACTTTTGTAATATCTTGCCTCTTGGGGTAAAAGTTTTAGATCAGAGCTGAGTTCAGTCTTGGAAATGCATTTCAGCACTTTTTCCATTTGTTGCTATTGTTATTGCTATCACGTCTGAAGGATGAGATAAAAAAAAAGGAATTGTGATTATCTTTCCACATATGCACGCACGCACGCACGCATGCGCACATGCGCGCGCGCGCACACACGCACGCACAGTGAGCCATGCGCTTCTCTCGGTGTGTGGGAAAAGACCCTCTGAACTCTTCCTCGCACTGACCGCAAGCCGAGCCCCCTCCTCCCTCCTTCTCTCCCCTTTATCTTCTCTTTTCTCTCCGTCTCTCTCACACTCGCAGGGGTGTCAGGCTGCATTAACTATGAATCAATCTTGTGTCAGACTCTTTGACTGTAGCTGGGGGTCGGTGGCTGAGGGCGTTCGTGGATATAGCGTCCTCCCTCCACCTCCGTGCGCTTTTTTTTTTTTTTCCGTACGTTCTGTCACTCATTAACGCTGCGTCTCTCTCTAGGGACTTGCTAGGTTTCAGTGGTAGTTTCAGCTTGCAGCAGACAGACCAGTTTTGTGGTGTTGCGTCAACACGGCAGGAACACACCCGCTCGAAGTGGAGCACCGGTCGGTTGTCTTGCAGCTTAATTCGGCACGCTAGGAACCCCGCAGAAGATCCGTCCCGGAGTTCGATTAGCCGTCGCGATCGTGATTGTGCCCGAGGACCAAATAGAGTGCAGTGTGAAAAGTGTCTCATCACCTCTCTTTGGCACACTGTGTTTTTGTCGACGTACGCTTTTTTTTTTTTTCTCCCACCAGTGCCGTTCGAGAGCTTGAATCGGTGGCATTCTTTTAGTGTGCAGTCAGAGCTTGTTTTCGTGTGTGTATTTGTGTGAGTGAGTGAGTGAGTGAGTGAGTGAGTGAGTGAGTGAGTGAGTGAGTGAGTGAGTGAGTGAGTGAGTGAGTGAGTGAGAGAGAGAGAGAGAGAGAGAAAATAGTGTGTATGTGAGACAATTGCTTCTAGAGAGAAGAGCATATTAGGTGTGTGTGTGTGTGTGTGTGTTAAAATTAGGGTGTGCAGTGTAGCTGCTGATGACAGTGTGCAAAAACAACAGCTTGATTGTTGCCCCAATTGAAATCTGATACCTTGGCCTTGGTGGTGGCTTTTTTGCCTCAGGCTAGTTAAAGGTGTTGCAGAGTGCCATTGCTTCTTAAACTCCTCCACTCAATGTGATTTCAGTCTTTTTTTTTCTTTCCTTTCTTTGTTTAAAAAAATGTACACACAGTATCAATACACAACGTATTTGGTGCACACTTCCACTGCGTTTCAAAGTAATAAAAAAATCCCTCATGTACGTGTACATGGCACAGACAGCATAATTGCAGTTCAGAAACTTTGCTACACCACTAATGCTTTAGCGCGAAAAAACCTTCTCAGAAAGTTATTATTACATTCCTGTCAGGTTCGGACCCGATAAGCGCCGCATATAATCTCATAACGTGGCTGGAACGATTTTCCTGCTCTGCACTCATTTGAATGTTGTCTCTAGTGATGCACGTCACGCGTGCAGTTTGTCACCGAACACACACACAGCGCACATTGAAATCACAACTGCTTCCTATTACTACACAGTGCGGTATGACGAGGTAAGCTTGCAAATTTCAAGTGTCACGTGACTCTTACTGGAACTGAATTTGCTTACGCTTCCTGTCTGGACATCGCATAAGGACATGTGGGTGGGGCTTGAATTAGCGGAGATATGATTGCAGTTAAATAGAACATATAAATAAAGCCTGGATGACTGGGTCATACTGTCTGAGTGGATGTCTTGTGTTGCGTCATATCTTTCAAAATTGCAATACTGCTACTATGGGTGTCAATTGATTTAGGTCCAACTACTCGATTTCCTCCCTGTAAAAGAAGTGGATAAAGAAATAACATGACTAAATAGCCATGAAAGTGAAATCTTTAAATGCTTAATAACTTTTAACCATAACTTACCACTTTTTCTTTTGTCTCAAGCTACAGTGTTAACGAATTAACGAATCACAATCTTGTCTACAATACTGTGCAACAGTCTTGCGCCACCGTCATTTTTCTTTTTCTTTTTTTTTATTTTATTCTTTGCTTCCAAAGGGACAGACTTTTTAATATTTTAATAAGTTCTCCATGCTTGAAGGACACTTTTTGGCACCTTAGCATGTTTCAGAGGAATGTTTTTTGTTTGATATGCTACATAGTTACATGAATAGTTACCTCAAGCATTAAAACGGGCATCTAACCAGTGAGCAACAGGTGCAGATGATGACAGATGTTCAGGCCGGTGATTAGTACACTGCTGATACTGAATGCTGAGTGGTTGGAACAGACGAGAGTGGAAATGAGGTCGCTGCTCATAAACAACCCATTTTTATATATTGTAAATTTAAGTACTGTGCAGCCTCTGACAGTAAAACATTTGTTCCTGTTGCTTTAATTTAATCTACATCATTTAGAAGAAATGAGTGAGGCGGCACAATGGCGTAGTGGTTAGCACTGGTGCCTGTCCAGGTTCGATTCCCACCTCAGGTCTGTGTGCACAGAGTTTGCATTTTCTCCACATGCTTGGTGGATTTCCTTCGGGTTCTCCCCCACAGTCCAAAGACAAGCGGATTATTCCAACGAACTGGCATTCCCAAATTGCGTGTGTGTGTGTGTGTGTCTGGTGTATGTATGTGTGCCCTGTGATGTATTGGCACTTGGTACAGGTTGTACCTTGCCTTGTGCTTGAAGTTTTCTGACTAGGCTTCAGGCTTCCTATGGTCCGTTATCGGATAAGCGTATATATAAGTTGAATGAATGAATTGAGCAGTGGTTCAAGACTCTGAGACAGTGCTGTATTTACGTCTGATTGAAGAATCTCCAGTTTCAGAAGACACACAAATTTTAGAAAGCTAGAGAGTTTTAATACACTGATTCTTTTTTTTTTTTCCTGCAGTCCTTTTGGAGTGTTCGCTTCAATCCGATGCAGTGAAATACCTCGCCAGTTAAGCGTCTGACCAGGCTCTTCCAGTTGACACACATTCTAGTAGCACTGACTTTAAAGAATGTTTGCGTCAGAAATACCTGACACCGACAGAACTTGTTTGTTAGCTATGTTGTTTGATTACAAAGACAGTTAATCGAGTGCTGGTGAACACATCATTATGCCACATAAGACTACTGATCTGTAATCTGCAAGAAGGCACACAATTTAGCTTGCAACAGAATTATTCTGTCAAATTTCTGTCATGTTAGAAAAAAAAACATTGGGGGAAAAAAAAACAACTATCTAGCTAGAATCAGGTTTTTGTACCACACAGTAAGGCCGACACTTATCAGTAGTTGGAGTTTGATAACATTCCTACTGAGCGCAATGAAAAAATATAAATGAAAGTTATCTTTTCCTTGCTGCTTTATTTCTTTCTGACTAACACCGAATGCTGTGTAAAACTTAAATCCAGACGGTGAAGCTTCTCCATTGTTGCTGCTATTATCAGTGTTTACTCTTAACACTAGCCTTGCGTGAGAAAGAGCCTGCAGAAAACTCCACCCACATTCACAGGTACAGTTATGCAACTGGAAATGAACGCAGACTTTCAACCAGGGTACAGAAAGTTCTGGATTTAAATCATTTTCCCTGCAATGCCACACTTTCTTAGGGGGGAGGCAGGGAAACGATACAAAAGCTTATATAGCTATAATGCTAAAAGAAAAGGAAGGAAAAAAAGACTATTCATTAGCACTAGGTGGACATGACTGTTTTGTTTTGTTTTGGTTACGTTTGATTCTGGGTAAGAAATCACTAAAGCGTTTTATTTTATGACTATATTTTTGAGTTGGTACAAAAACATTTCTGATTTCCAAACATTTGCATTCAACACAAAATGAAAAGTTACAAAATAAATGATTTGAATGCCAAAAAGAAAGCAGCGCATTATATAAACAACCACTTTTCAGACAAAAAAACAAAATGGATGCTGCTGGGATTTGCATGCCAAAAAGAAGCAGGTGTGACAGTCAAACTTCTAAAAAAAAAAAAATAAATAAATAAATAAAAAAGGCTTTTTCTGCAGGATGCTCAGTAAAACTTATTGTCCCTGAAACTAAAGGGTCCTCAAAGAAAAAACTACGTTTCATTAATTACTTTTGCTTTCAACTTATGCTCTCTTCTCTGACTTCACTTTATTAGGGCCCAATCACGCAGGACCCTCTTGTCTTCCTAAAGATTTATTTTTCCAACCTTTTGGGCTTTTGGGTGTCTTAAGCTCAAAAACACATGAATATTGGCAAATAGGTTGGAATCTGTTGCCATTAGGATGCTACGAGAGTCTCATGGTCCGGGGCCTTCAGGGGCCCCCAAACAAGATTTTGCTGCATAGTTCATACACACTTGAACGTAGGCACACGAAACTCGGTACACATTTAGAGCTCGTTGAGCCGAACAACTTTCGGATTTTGATATACTCCTCCTAGGGAATTTATACGATTGCCACCAAACCGGCCTGATGTGATCTAAAGACATTGAGGATGCAAAATTGCAGAGGGATTTTTGATATCTCAAACGGGTCAGCCGTGATAATGCCTTAAACTTCTGCTGAGAAACGATTAATAATGTCACGTTCAGTGACATCACTTTGAGTAACATCATAGTGTGATGCGTTTTTTCCAGCATCTGTGGCCTATTGCACACATACACATCACAAACACTCACACTCACACACTCACACACACTCACACACTCACACACACACACTCACACACACACACACACATTTATCACACACATGCACACATACATACACACACATTACAAATGTTAACACACACACACGCATACACACGGGACACATGCACACACATACTTACACGCTCTCACACTCAACACACACATTAACATACTCAACAAATATTTAGGGCTTAAACTGACATCAGCCCTATATAGTGTCTGAATTGTGCAAGTTGTGCGGTGAACCCAGGCGGCGATGGCTTTTTGTAGGTCTTAAAACGCTCAAATAACACACAGGTTGTGCGGTGCCCCCGGGGTGGCAGTGGCGCAGGGTGCTTGGGCCCGTCATCATTGCTTGCAACTATATTTCAATTTAGTATTGCTTTCTTCATATAGTGCACTAGAATTTGGCCTTTCCAGAATTTCAGACTGTGGGTTTAAATCGAAAGGAAATCCAACCTCTTCTTAGGTTGTGGGATAGTGGATAGTGGAGAACTAGTCATGAGGGAATGTTTCAGTAAATGCGGCAGTATCTTTCCAATTACAGGAGCAGGTCTTGGACTCACGTCTCAGTTAAATTGCTTGAATCTCAAATCTCGTTCTTTGATTGAACAAAAGCTCAGAGAAAACCTAACACCCAAAATGTCTTT
Organism: Clarias macrocephalus; assembly: GCA_011419295.1. Lineage (NCBI taxonomy): Eukaryota > Metazoa > Chordata > Actinopteri > Siluriformes > Clariidae > Clarias > Clarias macrocephalus. The sequence goes on from JAAGKR010000385.1 coordinate 99,644, forward strand.
TGATTTTAGATGCGCCGTGACCAAGAAGAGTCTCTAGTAAAAACTGTAGAAATGGGGGGGGGGGGGATTCTTGCATCCCACTGAAACCAAAATTTTAAAAACAAATTTTACGTTTATAATAGAGATTAAACAGTGAACAGAATTAGTTGGTCTTCTGTTTGATTTTATTGTCAAGTTGACGTGACCTCTGTAATATTTATATATTTTTATCCCATGTGTTAGGAGTGAATTATTTGCTTAGTTTGTTTATAAACAATAATTATGGCTAGTGACATACAGTAACATACAGATATACGAGTTGCTCAGTAAAATTGTAGCTTTTTGTTTAATTTTATTTTAAGTTTAATGTTAAACTCTTGCATTTGAAGTTAGTGTGTATTTTTTTTTTTTTTATGAGAAAATGAATGTTATAAGAAATGGGATTTATTTAATAAATCATTAAACTTTTTCTAAAGGTTTCAAATTCTAAATTTAACATCGAATGGGGGTATTTATAAAATCATGATATTTGTAGAATCTACATTTTAATCAAATCGGCTCCAAGGTATTGTGATATCGTATCGGGAGGTGACTGATGATTCCAGTCTCTAAAAGACACTGTCCTAATTTCACCCTTTTGTTGCTAGCTTCAGCACAAACGAAGGAGTAGTAGGAAAAATGTGGTAGTTAATGGGGTAATTAGCGGTTAGTGTGCAAGAAAACAAATATATTAGCATAGACAAAAGCTGAAAGAAAGAACAATCGCAACAAAATGTTCCAGACAGTGTAGCTTTTCTATTTCATGACAAAATTGTTTAAATCTTAGCGTTTTTTGTTAATCACCTCCAAGACGCTCCAGAGTGCTTAAATTAATGTGCTTGCAGTGCATTATGGGTAATACAAAGGGCCCTTGTGTAACTAACTGAAAAAAAAATACTATTGAGTCTCGTTTCTGAGATCTGGCTTTTAGAGCGGCTCATAAAAAATGACTGATGTTTTAGTGAAAACGCTAATGAGACATGACTTCGAGGATTTGTGACAGGGCAAAAGTTTACACTTCATTATAAAAAACTAAAACAAAACATATATACTGTATATAGATGCCCAAAATTGGTTGGAAATTTGAGTCACAGAGTCTCTCTATGGAATCTGTGTGTGTGTGTGTGTGTGTGTGTGTGTGTGTGTGTGTGTGTGTGTGTGTGTGTGTGTGTGTGTGGAAGTTTATGACTCTTCTCAGTGCACAACAGTTTTTAAGAGGAATGTGTATGTTGCGTCCAGCTGCGGTTGCTTGTGTAAAGTCCCGTTGCCATGACGACACTCCTGCGTGCACAAGTCAAGGTCATCAGGTTTGTGATGATGAACTGGATGGGGCTTATGACAGATCACACACAAACACAAACACTCACACAGTGTTTGTCCTGGTATCGTTGTGATGACCGTTCAGTGGAGTAATTATTAAAACAGATAATATGCAGCCTTTGTGGGGACCAGATAAATGTTCAAATCTTTTAGATATTCCTAGCAAGATATGTGCCACAATAAGGAATATTAACCTACAGTAATGATTAGAAAGATGAATTTTACTACTTTGGTCTTGTTGCTGCTTAAAAAAAAAACTATCTAGATGTAGAGATGAAGTGTATTTGTTTGAATGTCTTAAGAGTCATTGTCAGGTTCATCTGTTGTAGATTAAGCCCTGATGTATCCTGCATGTGCCGTGTTGTTTAGCGCAGACAAAAACCGCAAACACAACCCGCGATGGAGCCAGCGAGTTTTTCGAGACCGAGGCCTTTTTTCGTAGCACGTCTTTGTAAATATCGAGCACAACAGTTTGTTGTTTATGTTCTAAACCGCGTCGTGTTATATTCTGGACCGTGTAGCGAGAAGCGAACAATCCCCCAATTCTTCCTGGCTTTCTCAGTCTCTCGTTTTTCTGCTTTCTCTTGCTCTGCTGAAGAATGCTCGTAAACTTAGTTTACCTGAATGAGTCCCTAGGAGGGGTCCGCTCCTGTTACTGCTGTAAAAAAGGTAGCTGTGTGTTTGTGTTATGTTACAGGCCCCCTAATATAAAAGGAGAGAAAAGCTCGGTGTAGCGACATAAACGTTACCAGATGCTTTCTTTGTCAATCAGTGTGCGTGGAAAGAAAGAAAGAAAGAGAGAGAGAAGGAGAAAGAGTGCGCGTCAACTCTGGGTGAACTTCTGAACTGCTTAGTAGCCACCTTGTTTTCATTCTGCCAGCTTCCCCACCCCCTTCATGGTGCTCCGGCAGGCTCCGAATTTCACTCCGTTAAAACCTCAGGTCCTCTGATCCAGGTCGGAAAGTAACTGAAGAAGTTTTAGGTAGCTTTTCGAAGTGCGGGTTCGTTTAAAAGTCTTGAAAAGTCTTGACTTTGTCATCGCTGAGAGTTATGATAAGTTACACAAACAATACTACGGTCTGTACACTGGTTCTTGATAAAAACCGGTTAACTTTTTTTTTTTCCTGTTTCATTCTTATGGAATTTTTTCTCTGGTAATGAATAATTAGATGTTCCTGTTTTGATAGTTTAGCTGGGGCATTTTGCTTTTTTTTTTTTTTTTAAACATTGATGGAGTTGCCCCTGAAAACTGCACTTCGGCCAGAGCAAACATAGCATTCACCAAGCTGATATGTTAGTCCACTGAAGCGGAAAATAAGTTGGACATGATGGACAGTAGAGCTGTGCGATTAAAGAATTAATGCAATTTAATCCTCTTTTTTTTACTCATGTTTTAGGTGATTCAATTAATTGATTCCTTGGGTCGGTTTTCTATTTAGAATTGATTCACATTTCTTTAAAATCTACAAATTTATTTTAATTATATGACTATTTTCAAAGAAAATGTAAACTGTTTGCATCTCTTGCAAATTCTCATAGTTTAAAATATTATCGCTTCTTTTTTTCCTGTTTTTTTTGAGTGTGGGTGGTGCAATAATGTCACCTACTGGGCTGGAGTGTGGAGCAAAAACTATTACGGCTTTGTATGAGTTACACAGCATTTCAAAGTTTTTGATACTTAATATTACAAAATATAAATATTAAAAAGAAATATAACAGTTTAAAATGAATTAGACAGTAAACCTGACATTTAATGGCCAAATAATCAATAATGATTTGCTTCTGGTAGCAGGTATCTTTTTGTTTTGCTCCTGTCTTCTTATCTAAATAAAGTGGAGTGTTGAACTCTCGAGTCTTCTTGAGGTTTTCAGACCTATTAAAACCAAGACAGAAGTAGGCCAGTTTTCTTTTGTCATTTCAAATGGCGGAGCTGTTAATCGGTATGTAGTAGTCACGCAAGATTTGTTTGCCTTTCTGTTTGCTTACAGTTGGTTGGAACACATCCAAAAAAAAAGTGCCTTGTCATTCTCTAACATACACTATCCTAACTAATATCAGCGTTGGTATCTCTGACTAGTCGTGCATGTAATCACGGGTAACAACGAATATCTTTTTGTTGCCTTTATTTTTTGGAGCAATTATTAGAGACGGGGGGGGAAAAAGTGTATCGTGTTTCTTTTGTGTAGCAATTCATGCATTGGCACACTGATTGCAAAATCGATTTTATTAATGTTTTTTTATATAGTTATATATGTCTGCATTTGAGTTGGTAAAATGTTGCCTCAGTCCTACAGGTGTGCTCTGAACTATTCACATGTTGCATGTGAGCATCCTGTGTGATATATATGAGCAAATAATTTGCCAAGTTTGGTTAAAATTGTGACAAAATGTAATATAAATAAATAAAATTGGGATATTTACAGAATTCCAATACAAATCGTTGTTGTTTGTGATTATCATATCGGCTGCTCCCTGGCGATTTCCATCCCTAGTGATTATCAGCGCTGAATTTTTGATTGTTATATTCCGTTCTTTTTTCACCAACTAAAACAACCAAGCACAAAATAAAGACATAAAGCATATGATAACATCTAAAATACAAGTAAAAACAGCTTACTTGGAATTACTGAAATAAAGAAGTAGTTGGAAAATTAACAAAATTATGAAACAGTTCTACACAACATATAATAAAATCCTTATTATTTGCACTCCTTTCCATGCTGTTCCTTTCATCTCATGTTTTCGGCAATCCACAGTAACTCAGTTCTGTTCTCTGTATTTCCCTATGTACCAGAGATGCTTCGTATTAGCCTGGAAAGGCATTGGTATGAAATCGGACATCGGATCTCGGTCTCAAACTGGTCTTACGGTTATGTGTGTCATCGGGTCAACGTTGAGTGACACACACACGCACACACACCCACATGCATAGACAGAATGCGGTTGCATTGTTCCAGGAAGTGCTAGGCTGCCAGTGGCAAGTTTTACCAGGCAGAAGAAGTGTTTCCTCATGATGATGCTTTCAGATCTTTGCTGTTGTACATACTGTTACGTGGGTTTCTGACACCATTATTAAAGCTCTAACTAAATCAAGAGTGGTCAAGACATTTCCATGAATAATTAGTGGCTCTTATGCCATGTTATGGTCCCCTTCTGAGTAATTGTTAACTTGAGAAACATTAGTTTTGTCTGAAACTTAAAAGAAAGGAAGTACAAGAATCGTCCACCTCCTTTTGAATCCCTGTCTAATCGAAACTTTGTCGAATCAAAGTCTGGTTTCTGTTAAAGGTCAAGTTAAGGCTAAATTAAGAGCCATCCAGAAATTTCCATAAATAATTAATGCCACTTATTTTTAGACTGGTGCATGTCTTGTCCCGGTTTGAGAATTTCAGAAACGCTATAAGCTTGTGTTTGGGCTTAAAATGCCCTAAATAGTATTGCCTTTTTTTACTTCTGTAAAAACAAAAATACGTTTTACTTCTTTAACAAAGAGATTCAATACAGTGTTGTTGAATAGTATATGAGTATCGTATGCAAGTAATGACTAAACTGCGTATCGTGGTCTGATTGTGATTCTGCTAAGCCATCATCGTGATCTGTGCTGCTAAGAATAGCCCACGTAGCCCATCTGATAGGTTGCACTGTGGTAAACAAGACTACTTCCTGGTCTAATGTCTCTCGTTACGTCGGCATGGCTCCATGATGTCACTCGTGTGTGTGGTCTGTTGTCAAGGCAGCGAGCGAGCGAGGCAGACGGTGCACTGCGCTCCGCGATTTTAATTAAAAGGAAGGAAGTACAGAGATCGGCCTACTCCTTCTGAATTCCTGTCTAATCGAAACGCCGTGGCACTAAATAAAATGTCAGCAGATTATATAGGCTAAACATTACCGAGCCTCGATTTCCAGATGAGCAGAAATTGTGGAGGATTATAGGTCTCCCTCTGTAGGAGTGTTGATCTCTTTCCAGCAGCTCGTAGTTCCTAGAAGTGTAATTAAGAAAAAAAACAAGGTGGGGATTTCAATAGAATGCCTATGTATTTCGAGAATGGTTCTGAGAAGAGTTAAGGCGGGACTTTTTGTTGACAACCCACTGAAGAGATTTTTGAGTGCAATTAACATCCAGACAGCCTCGCAGATTTTCAGGCGTCTGGTTGATCAGAGTAAACATCATGCTGTCTTTGAGATAATGTAGCACGGCGTACTCCAAAACACCTTGATGTACATAATGTTATATGCTGCTCTTTGATGTGATTAATTTAAGGTATATTCATGATACAAAGCATGTTGAGTGCTTACAAACATCACAGCCTCTTCTGTGTACCCTGTCGCAAAATATATTGATAAAGCGATTGATTAACTGAAAAGTTTGGGTTTTTCAAATCAGCATTGTATATAATAAAAGCTTTAATGTTTTCTATCAAACCAAGCAACGAAAATGAAATTGTCTCTCATTCAGCAAACTGCATATGATGAATACATGTATTTGTAAATCATTCACAGGAGCTTTTCCACACAATTACTTAATTGAAAGATTTAGTGTGTGCTCTGCTTAGGAGGCACTGTTTCACCTTTTAGCCCACGTAGTGTCATATTTTAAACTCTGCGTGAACTTTGGCCCTTACAGAAGTTTTGTTACATAGTGAAGGTGACTAAGCTCTGCCATGAACTTGCATGGTCATTCATGGGTGATTATGCCATTCATCAGTGTACAAGCATGACTGCAGGAAAATCAGCGATACAGAAACGTTTGTAAAATTTTCAGGAGTATTTAGGGCGTATTCACATTAGGGCCCCCAGGATCGTTTCCAAGAACACTAGACCCCCCTCCCAGTAGGAAGTACAAAGATCGTCCACCTCATTTTGAATCCCTGTCTAATCGAAACTTTGTCGAATCAAAGTCTGGTTTCTGTTAAAGGTCAAGTTAAGGCTAAATTAAACCCCCCCCCCCTATTTTTTATTATTATTTTTTTAATCAATGAGAACACAAGTGTTTCTATGCATTGTGCCTGTGAGTCCTCTGGGAAAGATGGCCTCCGGGCCACGGATCGAATCAGATATGGAAGCCAATCGTACCTGAACAAGGGAGTGGACACGACGTCATCAGTGCCGTCTGTCTCTGGAAACGGTAGATGTACATCAATCCTACAATGAAAACGCCCTTAGATATTACCTAGCTCATTTAAGCTGTGTGAACACTGTACTATGTAATCAGGCACAGTTTGAATGAAGTCTGAAAGCTAACTGAAGGAAAACACGGAAGTGGGCTATTATTTAGAAGTTTGTTCTTGATGTGTATATTGACAACTTGTAAAGCAAATTAGTTAGTACTGCCACCTACTGTATCGGAGTGTGTGCTCCCTCTGTTGTACTTGTGCAAAGACCATTAGCATTACAAAGGTGAACTCTGGGCTAGTGAGGGGGTGCAGTTGTATTCTTGCACGGTAAGAAGCAAACATATGTAACGTAAAACAGCCTGAAAACAAAAGGAAGAAGAAAAAAAAACAAGGTCCAATCTGTATATCAACAGATTTTGGATTGAAATTATGCATTAGTAGACCATATTGCAATTTTGTTTTTTCATATAATTGAATGTTTAGCAGTGGTCAGGTATATTATTATATACCTATACATATTATTATATATTAGTATATTATTATATATTTTTAACTGCTGTTTTTATAATATATAGCACATTGACAGACCATTTTAGTTTTAAGCAGCAGTTTAACCAAAAAGGAACCAGCATCATGTATTATACAGTATCATACGCTGTTACACTTCATTTCTGGTACACTGTACTCGTGGCGTCAGTTTACTCTGGCACTTATTAGCTTTTCTGCTTAGATAAGAACACGTCTTGGCTTTAAAATATAGCACGGAAAAAAAAGTGTTTTTATTCAAAAAAAATTTTTTATCTTAAAAAAGTCTTATCCAAACTCATTGTTCATGTACTGAAATTAAGCATATATTATACATGTAGGTTGTGTGGAATGAAAATGGCAAATTGTTATTATTCATGAATTGAATCGTCAATTTTAAAATAGACGACTGATATTGTCAAACAGTGAGTAGTTTAATAGTATATTTGCTTTAAACCTTAACATATGGGTGTTTTTATATTTTTCAACAAAAGTCTGCATTAATACGACACTTTGTTAGATGTTTGTTAGATGGCAACCTCTAGTTCTCAAGCAGAGAAAACCTCAATCGATTTTTATTTTGGCTGTTTGAGATCTTTCAGGTACAACAAGTTTTGTGTCTAGGATGTAAATAAGTAAGCATCCGTTGTTAACGATGTGTCCAGCCAGGTCAGGATAAAACACTATAAAGCAGTGTTAAGATTTTAAAGCTGTTTTTATTCATTACTATTAAATTAACTTATTAGGAAAGTCAGATTACATTCATATAAAAGATATTTGCGCAAAGAAATAAAAAAAAAAATCACCTATGAACTAACACTATTGTTCTACGTCACGTAACAGCTCAACAGCGCATGCCTAATTGGTGTTTACATTCTCAATAAAGTTCCTCTTCACTCATCATCTCAGGACCCTTTCTTTGTTACAAAAGTGATCCATTTAAACCCAGAACAAAAGCAAGGTCCACAACGGTGGCAACTGACCTCCCGACCCTTCACCTGGGCTTGTCTCGATCTGCCATCTAACCAAACAGCGCCACAGCTCACTTCAGCAAGCGTCCAACCCTGCAATGTCAGCAGCGTGTGTCTCCACCAAGGGTCAGAGGTTATCTTGAAGAAGAGCAGAAAAAAAAGCCCAACAAATCCACTCGCCCTTTAACCCGCCTCATTATCTTGGCAGATTGTGCTGAGTGGTGGCTGTCACGTCACAGCTCCTGTTAGCTCCGGAAAGCTCTGCCGTTTTTCTGCGAACTCGAACAAAACATGCCGTTATGCAACTAGCAGTATGGGCGTTTAGGAAAAAGCCCAGTCACTGGACAAGGTTCAGATGAAGCTTCATTTTAGCTGTTAGGTGTTATTGGTTTATTAATAACTATTTAGTGTAAATGTTAGTAAATCAGTTTAGAAATCTCTGGAAAGAGGTCAAATCAGCATATGATTGTTTTAACATAATCTCATAAAGAGATCTCAAAATGTATACCAAGAATGTTTTGCTTGACTGTATTTTTCAGTGTACTTTATGTATTTGATCAGAGATCTGTTGTCTTTGCCTCAACACTTAGAAATTATTTAGTGTAGTGCAGTACAATACTAGATGTTGTAACATTTATATATTACTAGAATAACAGTGAAATAACTAATAAAACAGAAATAATATGTAAAAAAAAATAGTGTCATTAATGGTAAAACAAAGGACTCAAGAATCATGCAGGATTACTTAACATAGATCTATAGATATATAACCTGGGTTGTTTTAGGACAGTTTTTTAGTCAGTACAAAAACCTGTCTGATTTTCAAACATCATTTGATGAAAAAATCAAAATTAAATTAAAATTAAAGAAAAAAATGTATGCCAGAAAAGAAAGCAGTCTATTACAAGCAACCACTTTTTTTTTTTTTAACACAAAAACATGAATGAAAGTTTGTGGGTTTTGCATGCAAAAAAGAAGCAGGTGCAACAGTCCTCAGATGAACTGTGGGTGGTACTGCAGGATGCTCAGTAAAACTTTTTTTTTTTTTGATAATTGCTTGTTACTAATTTTATATGAAAGCGCACAAATTGTATCTGAGACTAAAGCGTCCTCAAAGCGCTGTCACGCTAAATGCAAACTTTTTCATTACTTACTGTTTAGTGAGCTTTATTATTATTATTATTATTACACCCCCCCACACACACACAGTGCATCTTGAAAAATTATAATATCATAAAACATTTTCAACAGATCAATTACTTGTAAAATTACATATTTCAAGTCTTTTTTGTTTTAATGTTGATGCATTTGCTGATGGCTTACAGCTCATGAAACCAAAGAATCCAGCATCTCAAAATATTAAAATATTTCCTATGATCAGTCAAAAAAGGATTTGATTGGAAGTCTGAAAAAGTCTGTCAATTTATGTACTTCAATGCAGCATGGCATGAAGGTAACCAACCAGTGGCACAGCTGAGGCTTTATTCAAGACCAGGTTGTTTTAATAGCAGCCTTCACCCAGTCTATATTGTTGGGTTGACAATCTTGAGAACCAGGTCAAGCGAGTTGGCTGGCCAATCACACACAATCATATAATGCCTAGTAAACCAGTTAGTGGCATTTTGGGCACTTCAGTGGATGAAAGCACGAATCGCTTTAAAGTCTCCCTGTAGATGGCTGCATTGACTTTGGATTTGAAAAACACACTGGACTAGCACCAGCAGATGATATGGCATACCAGATCATCGTGGATTATGTGTCTCTCGACTTTTCCTACAAACTCTGGGACCATGATTTCCAAATGAAATGCAAAAATTACATTCATCTGAAAAGAGCAATTTACATTACATAGCAACAGTTATTTTCCTCCTTAGCCCAGGTAAGTTGTTGTCTCTGGTTTACAGGTGTCTTGTTACTAGGAATAGAAATGTTTTAGCCATTCCAGATGTCTGTTCATGGTGACTCTTGATGCACTGACTCCAGCCTCACTTCACTCTTTGTGAAGCTCTCCCAAGGTCTTGAATTGGTGTTCCTTGACATTTTTCTTAAGGCTGCAGTCATCCCTGTTGTTTGTGCACTTTTTCATACCACACTTTCCCCTTCCAGTCAATTTTCCTTGAATATTCTTCAATTCAGCACCTTCTGTGTTTTACGCTCCTAGTGAAGAGGGTCCTTGATGATCATCTGGACAACTGTCAAGTCAGCAGTCTTCAGCTCGGAAGGTCCCAGGTTCAAATCCCATGTCCACCAAGTTGTCCTTGTTGGGCCTTTGAGCAAGACCCTCAACTGCTCAAATGTATAATGAGTTTTTAAAAAATACCAAATGTATAAGTAGTAATTTATGGACTCGAAATTAAAAATATATATATATTTTTAGAAAAATCTTTGAAAATATTTCACTGTACATGTTATGAATCAGTATTATTCATTTATAGTTTCATTTATAAATTTAATCCTCAAAGAAAATCAACTCTTTTCAGGATATTCTAAGTTTACAAGATGCACTATTACATCATAGTAAATAGATAGAACTACAGTGCTGTGCAAAAAGTCTGAAGCCAGACATTATTTCTTCTTATAAATTAATTAATGTAGATTTAATTGGGAACAAATGTTTAACTGTTACATGTTGCAAAGTGCCTAAAGTTACGATAAAAAAAATTAGCTGTTTAAGTAACAGCCTCAGCAGAAACCTCATTTCCCCTCTCGTCTGTTCTTAGGCAGAATGCCATTCTGCATCACCAATAGACTAATCACCAGCCTGATCATCTGTTATCATCTGCACCTGTTTCTCACTGTTTCATGCCTTTACTTAGATGTTTGTTTGTTTTTTTGCTTGAACTCCTTCAGGATGTCTGGAGACCTATTCTTCAAGACTACATTAAAAATACATGAAAGTTTGGCTCTGTGGAAGCAAAATATGAAGAAACGAGGGGTGGGCTCAGAAAATTTTCACAGCACCATATATATATATATATATATATATATATATATATATATATAGAAAGAGAGAGTTTGTGTTATTGTCACATTACGGAAATGCCCGATAATAATACACAATGGAAAGAAATTCCTTTTGCATGAGCTGGATTATTAAAAAGAATCGTCAGCTGTTTTTAGATATTATAAATCCTTTGGAGTTACAGACTTTAGTGTACGGTTAGTTGTCCGGTGTTTTGAAGTAATATGTCGAGTTACACAACAGCAGTTTGCGTGTGTGTGCACATGTGATCAGTACAGCGTGTTAACCTTTGCTTAACCCCTTCCGCTCGAACACATTACGGCCATATGATAAGAGAATTACAAATTCCCCACTGGTTTCTGGAGGTGCACTTTGCATAGCTTTGTGCCAGCTGACTGCGTCCTCATGGCTCAATTAATTTCCAAGCAGGACCTAAATGCACCCTTAAAAGGTTCAAAGAAACCGTTTAAAGAATTTCCGACCATATTGGTGGTGTAAACTCGATTCGGTTGATTGTTAGTCACCGTAGGCCGTGTGTTCGGAGGCTGTGGATCTGTCACTCGTGTTCCCGAGGGCTCCTGCTCCTCCGACCCTTCTGCTCGCTCAGCGTTCATAAGTCATTTAAACACGCTTTTAATAGTGTTAGCCTGCATTCGAGCTCAAGGACAGAGGGGGGTTACGGGCTGAGGTCACTCCCACAGGGTCAGCGAAGGGCATTCGACTCACTTCGCTATGAAAACTATATAATTCGATTTGTGAATAGGGAAGATAAAGAGCTCGGAAGCACATGGTCGGGGCCCACGCTGGAGCAGCTGCTGAAAGAGATAAGAAAACAAACCCAACAGGGAATAAGATGAATATGATCTTAGGGCTGCAGGTCTTTTTTTTTTTTTTTTCTTCCCTCCCCTAATCATGATTAAAAAAAATATATGAAAAAGTTACATGACGCTATCAAGGTGTCCGTTTATCATAAATCATATCTTAGTCATAGGTCTCAGGAAATAAATCGCAATTTTATTCTGTCATGAAGCAACAAATAAGTTGTAGTCATGTGGCGAAAGCCGTGTACCCCCCCCCCTCCCCCCCGTCCCTCCCTTTCTAGTTGCTTCAAAACAAAATGTGACCTTGAGCAAGAGAAAGAAACAAAGTGCTAAGAGAAAAGGTAAAGACAGCGGTGGGTGGGATGGTTTTGCCAAGGAGCGAGAAATGAGAGAGAAAGAGAGATCGAGCGCACTCTTCCTGCCAGTCGAATTCTTTTGCAAGGGGTCAAAGGTTGGCCGCCTCGCTGCTATTGGCTGAGGAAAGGTGAAATTAAAACCACGGTAAACTTTTGACCCTGCAGGAGGCATGCAGGAACGCCCAGCGCCAGCGAGGAGCCGAGGCCACGCTCCCTGAGAGAGAGAGGGAGAGAGCGAGAGAGAAGGACAGAGTGGGAGGGTAAGAAGGGGAGGGGAGAGCGAGGAATCGACACAACTGCGCTCCGAAATGAATAAGAACCTTTCAGCACCGGAGCCGTCAACATTGACTCTATGGAAAAAAGAAAAAAAAAA
>JAAGKR010000385.1:112123-214635 GCA_011419295.1 Clarias macrocephalus
TCCTTTGGAGTTACAGACTTTAGTGTACGGTTAGTTGTCCGGTGTTTTGAAGTAATATGTCGAGTTACACAACAGCAGTTTGCGTGTGTGTGCACATGTGATCAGTACAGCGTGTTAACCTTTGCTTAACCCCTTCCGCTCGAACACATTACGGCCATATGATAAGAGAATTACAAATTCCCCACTGGTTTCTGGAGGTGCACTTTGCATAGCTTTGTGCCAGCTGACTGCGTCCTCATGGCTCAATTAATTTCCAAGCAGGACCTAAATGCACCCTTAAAAGGTTCAAAGAAACCGTTTAAAGAATTTCCGACCATATTGGTGGTGTAAACTCGATTCGGTTGATTGTTAGTCACCGTAGGCCGTGTGTTCGGAGGCTGTGGATCTGTCACTCGTGTTCCCGAGGGCTCCTGCTCCTCCGACCCTTCTGCTCGCTCAGCGTTCATAAGTCATTTAAACACGCTTTTAATAGTGTTAGCCTAGAATAATATGTCAGAATAATATGACATATTATGTCATATAATATTATGTCAGAATAATATGTCAGAATAAATTTGTTACCAAATTTATTCTGTCATGAAGCAACAAATAAGTTGTAGTCATGTGGCGAAAGCCGTGTACCCCCCCCCCTCCCCCCCGTCCCTCCCTTTCTAGTTGCTTCAAAACAAAATGTGACCTTGAGCAAGAGAAAGAAACAAAGTGCTAAGAGAAAAGGTAAAGACAGCGGTGGGTTGGATGGTTTTGCCAAGGAGCGAGAAATGAGAGAGAAAGAGAGATCGAGCGCACTCTTCCTGCCAGTCGAATTCTTTTGCAAGGGGTCAAAGGTTGGCCGCCTCGCTGCTATTGGCTGAGGAAAGGTGAAATTAAAACCACGGTAAACTTTTGACCCTGCAGGAGGCATGCAGGAACGCCCAGCGCCAGCGAGGAGCCGAGGCCACGCTCCCTGAGAGAGAGAGGGAGAGAGCGAGAGAGAAGGACAGAGTGGGAGGGTAAGAAGGGGAGGGGAGAGCGAGGAATCGACACAACTGCGCTCCGAAATGAATAAGAACCTTTCAGCACCGGAGCCGTCAACATTGACTCTATGGAAAAAAGAAAAAAAAAAAAGCAAGAGAGGGAAGAAATGCAGTGTTTTTAATTCACGCTATACCCTCTGTGCCGTTCTCACCCCCCTCCACTTTCTCTCTCTCTCTCTCTCTCTCTCTCTCTCTCTTTCTCTCGCTCTCCTGAATGGGTTCAAAAAGCCATGGATGTTTTTCCGAGTGAAGCAAAGCTCTTAAAATGGGCTTTTTATGAGGAAAATGAGGCCCACCCTCTGCCTTTTCCATTTGCTTGCCAACGTGTGTGTGTGTGTGTGTGTGTGTGTGTGTGTGTGTGTGTGTGTGTGTGTGTGTGTGTGTGTGTGTGTGTGTAAAAGAGGTAATGCTACATTAGCTCACTGGGCAAAACTGAAGCAAGGCGGTAAGCTTGCTCTTTTTGAATGCATCATTCCCCTCTCTCTCTCCCCCTCCTTCTTTCCGCTTTCTCTCTTTTTTTTTCTCGTCTCTCTGCCCTTTTCTCTTCTGCCTTCTCCCATTCCCTCACCCTCTCTCTCTCTCTCTCTCCTCTCTGTCTCTCTCTCTCTTGCGCTCTCTCTCTCTCTCCCTTGCTTCTTTCTCCTGTCAGCCTGATGAAAGCAGGCTCTGTCATAGATTAATGAATGAATCTGCATAAAATAGACTCTTGCCTTTTGACTCCCCCCTCCTTTTCTTCTCCTTCCATCTCTTTATCTGTCTATTACTCCCTCTCTCTCATGCAGAGGTGATTATACCAGAGGTTGCTTCTCTCATTCTCACTCCCGCTCTCTTTCTCCTTGCTTTTTTTTTTTTTTTTAACTTGCAGTCTGCAGTTTTAGCTTGGCTAGGAGATGGGAGGGAGGAGAGACCAGCATGTGGCTTTTCAGTAGGGAGGGTGAAGGAGAGGAGGCGAGAGAGAGAGAAAAAGGGGGGTGTTCTAACTTGCTTTTTATGCAGGACCAATCAGTAGAGGGGGAAAAAATGGATGTGAAATGTTTACCTCCTCTTTCCTCTTCTCCAGATGCAGACCTCTGGCCGCTAAGGTGCATTTTTTTCCTACAGTTTTCCTCACTAAATTGCAGACACGCGTCTGAGTGAGCTCAGTGCGTTGCGCAAAGCTAACACTCAACTCTGGTTAGTCAGAATCCCATCATTGATCCGGTGACTTCGTTTTCTACAACAGGAGCTCTCACAACAGCCTACAAAGCAAATAATAAAAACAGGTTCATGTTAATGCTCTCGGTCTGATACGTTATCGTTGCTATGGTAACCAAATATACAGGGACTTGTCTAGTGGACCAAAATGTGATGGTTCATTTGGTGCAATTTTCTGTGAAGTGAGGTTTATTCAGCATTTATAGAAATAGAATCAAGTGTTAGTGTTTTAAAAGGGACCTACTGTGCAGGATTTATTTATTAGTAATTGTTAGATGGGTGTTCATATATATAAAAAAAATTTTTTTGTATGTTTTGGTTCTTGTTTTCTTGTTATGTTTTAAAAAGCGCTTATAAAAGCCAATTAGATTTCCCCCCTAATGTGACCTCATAGAAGAAACCCCTGTCTCGGATTGTTGCTCAGCTCAGCTTGTTGCTGATGTGGCTCAATGGTAGCTCAGTTACAAAGACACTGAAATGGTGTGTTTTGGAAAAGGAGCGAAATAAAGGGAGTTAAAATAAAAATGCGTTTTGGTATTTGGTATAAAAATGCATTGATTGATGGGGTTTATGGGTTGGAGCATTAACAAACACATACCTGTGTTGACTTGTTAAAGGTACTTTCCAAGGTATCGCGGTAACTTCAATTTCCATCTTCTGTCTTTAATGTTTTCAACTTTAAAAATTCTTTTTTTTTTTATTATTATTTGTGGGGGTGTGTTATAAGCAGTAACAAGAGCTAACAACATGGATCATGACTACAAACAGACAAAACGCACATCCTGTTTAAGTACATTAACCCCCTCCCCCAACCATGCACGATTATTTTCCTGTAACAGCAATCCCCTGAGAGTTTTATTGGTCTTTCGCAGGATTTGTATCACATTAAGCTGCAATATGCAAATAAGCCCTATAACTACATCGATGTATTGTGTATTGTTGGTATAAGAATCCTCATCAGACTCAGACCCTCCACATGGCCGTCTACCGCTTTTGAAGAATCACCGCATTCACCTGATCCAACAACTGAAAATAAGTTTGCAGTAAAACACAGGCCAGTCTGTACCACTGTCACATCAGGGATTCACCGTTCTGGTTTTTAATATATCGCACAACATATTGCAGTCACTTTAACTAGAAATTAGAGGAGTGAATCTGTTGGCACCCCAAAGTTTAATTCAGTTTTGATTATTCTTTTTTTTTCCTCTCCCCGTCTTGATTTGTCCTTTTTTTTTATTTTTTTTTTTTTAGAATCAATGTTAAGAATATATATATTGTTTTCAATATCACCACTTGCTGCTTTTGAAACACATCATCCTTCTCATCCATCATGAAAAAGAAAGACTTGGCATACTGGTTGTGTGCTCGATGTCACCATTGTGCTTAATCTGTGTTGAGCTGTAGCGCAGTAGGTAGAGTCTGAAATGGCATCTGATTATAGAATGATGGATTGTGATGATGGAACTTTATGATCTGTCGTTATTATTTGAGGCTTGAGTCGAAAGCGTGAGTGTAACTCCCGCTAATGTTTGTTCTGTCTGTAGTAGTGTGTAATTCTAGGTGAATATAAACAGTATTCAAAAGTTAACTGTATAGTATTTTAGTATGCATTAATTATTTCCAAAAGGTAACTATGAATTTAAAATCGTGAGGTAAAAGAATAGCAACTGTGGCCTCGAGTGTGTATTGTTTTTTTTTCCCATTAAAAATGTTTATGTAAGGCGTGAAACATTTAATTATTGGTGATGTTATGGTTTGATGTCACTCTAAAGAAAAACAGGGGCGTTCAAGTCAAACCGGGACTTGTGATGACATGCCTCGTGAATGAAGTCGTAAAACAGATCGACATTTAAAGAAGACTTAAAACACCTTAAGCAAACGTTTTAAAGAAGGCCAGTGAACATTTAGCAGGTGGAACGTCTGATCCTTGAAAATTGATTAATAACTTGTGGAAGCGATGCATCTGTCTGTGGAAACTGTACACACAATCATTCATCAACACCACTTAAACATTACAAGAACTTCGCCGGGACATCTTTAGAGATTTCCACATTTGTGCGATTGAAGGAGTTCCTGGGAGGCCAGCATTTTGAATGTAGGCAGTTCAATCGTGGCTCCAGTGTACTGAGAATATTTTTCTACCATGATAGTCTCCAGAGTTTTTACTCCCATAAATGTGCTCTGTTATTCTGCACAATCAATAGTCCCGGTTTGAGTAGTCCCCCCATATTTTCCTATACAGCGTTTTGTGTTGTTTTTATACCATGGTAAATTGGCACTGCTAACAGCTTTTTTTTTTTTTTTTTGCCACGTTAGACACCTTATGCATTTTATTCCTCCATAGCTACAAGTAATTTTGCAGAACGAACGTCCAGAAAACAAGTTTGTTCCTGTCACCATTTATGTTATGACTGTCAAAACTAAGTGACAAATTTTTTTTTATTGATAAACCTTTCAAGAGAATGTGTTTAGCAAATCAGTATTTTCAAGAATAAAACACTAGTTTACCTCTATAACAGTATTTTAGCCTTTTTAGCCTATGTTTTATGTGTCCTTATTGTCAAAGTCTTTTAGAAAAGCCCAGAGCACAGAAGAAAAAAAAAGTTATTAGAGTCACAGTAGTTAATTTCATGGAATTGTTTCGCTGAAGTTAAACCTTTCCTGCACTTTACACTGCCAGTTCAAGTTTGGAGGTTGTGTTTGTGTTTGTGTTTGTGTGTGTGTGTGTGTGTGTGTGTGTGTGTGTGTGTGTGTGTGTGTGTGTGTGTGTGTGTGTGTGTGTGTGTGTGTGTGTGTGTGTGTGTGTGTGTGTGTGTGTGTGTGTGTGTGTGTGTGTGTGTGTGTGTGTGTGTGTGTGAGTGTGTGTGTGTGTGTGTGTGTCCTGTAATTTCAGTAGTGGAGCCATTTTACAAGCTACTCCTGCACACACATGCTTGGCACATGTTGGCGTGTCAGCAGTACAGTCGGTTGTCTTTTTTTCATTACCTGCTTCAATCACCCCCTTCCCATTGTCCCTTCTTTTTTTTTCTTTTTTTTTGACGAGAGATGACAGAGTGAAATTTGATGAGGTATCCAATGTCTGTGCCAAACTCTGTCCTATTTTTCAACCTCTTGTTTATCGTTCTGTCCGATTTGTTTGAGACGGAAAAAGACGGAACATTGTTTCCAGAGGTTTTGCCTGAGGATGGTAGTTTTTGTGAGCGTGTGCATGTGTGTGTGTTCATGTATGCATGCATGCGCGTGCATGCATGTTGAGTGTGTGTATAAGTGTGTGAGATGTTTGTTGTTCAGAGAGTGTGCTTCAGCTCACATTTCATGCAGTATTTCAGGCTCTGCCAGAATGTCCCAGTTATTCTGGGCCTCAATGAGCCACTACTCCACACCACAGCAGGACACACACACACATTTACACACGCGGGCACACACACGGCGATACAAACATTTTCCCCGTCCTTTTTCCCCCCCTCCATCTGATTCCTCTCACTTTGAATTATTCACTCTTCATGTCTCTTTACAAGAACGAGGCCTCACATGTGGTACGCATGTGCTGCTCATGTTAATATTCGGTATAGCTGATGTATGATTTACACCATACGACAGTAATACTAAGCTCGATGGTTTGTAATGGCGCATTAGTCCCATGCGGTCATACGGAGCAGACATGAGTAGTTTGCTAACTTTCATCCATTTTTTAAAAACTTTTTTTTTTAAACTGTTTTATGACACACCACAGTTTCTGGTTCTTATTTGTTCTCCACTTTATCGTAAGTTTAACAGTATGTATGTTAAGCACATACTCCGAGCATGCAGTTATTTAAAGTGGCCCCAAAACTCACAAATGTCACTTTTGACTGGTGAACTTCTTGTGGATTTCTGATCAACTGGTGTTTTGTGTTCTGTACCGTTCCTCAAGTGACTTTGAGTGTTGAATCTAGCTGTGAATCATGAGTATGCTCTTGATACGTGGAAGAATGCAAGCGGATTCTATTTCCTGCACAACTTTATACGTGTGTCAACTTTATACGAGTAACAAATTTTAGGGAATTTGTCATTTTTAATTCCGTAAGTTTTAACATTTTTACGTTTGCCTAAATAGTAATTTAAAAAGTTTGAATCAATTCTGAATTGAAAACCCATCTCATCGGTTCAATTAATGAATTAAATTGCATAAATTATTCAATCGCACAGCTCTAAAGCTTTAATGAACAAAAGCACCAAGGCTTGGCCAAATCATGACCAATATGCAGTTTAATTGAGGGCAAAATATTTTAAGAATCTTAAGCAATAGCTAAATCATTTAGATAATATCAATGAACAAAACCGTGGTTTCTCAACAATGTTGCAATAGCATTATTTGCTAACTGAGAAGAAGTCACTGGGACTATAAAGCTCGTTTTATAAAATTTCCACACACTCAATCTGTGAAAAGGCAAATTCATAACACGTTCGCTTAACGCATCTTTCCTCTCATGATTACATTATTGACACAACCTACTTCTTACGCTTAGGTGTTAACACCAAGCTAGCAGCAGTCTGCAAATGACTAAATAGTACAGTAAAACGTATGAAAGGTGAACTGTTAAGAACACACGTTAACACTAATGCACACAGACTTAATTAGGAAAAAAATTAAATCTGTGTCCCGTCATTATACTGTTTTATGTAAGTAGTGTCCACTTCTGACACATGAGTGATTTTATCCAAAATAATTATAAATTTCTAATTACTTCATTTAAAACAAACAAATAAATAATCTTTTTTTTACGCTAATAATATCAAGGCTAGCTAAGACTGCAAGCTTTTAATTAAAGTAAGCTAGACCGCTAACTTACTTAGGCATTGGTGGTTCATTGATAGGTTTCTGACCTGCCATGAGGAAGGCCCGGGTTTAATTCCCGGCCAATGTCCAAACCCCTGTCATAGGGGTCCCAAGACCGAGTAAAATCTGAGGTTTCTGGACATCCAGCGTAAAAACCTGTGCGAATCGGACAGTCGCTGTGGTGACCCGTCGAACGGGAGCAGCTGAAAGACTAACAACAAGCTAGAGAGCTAACTTGGCTAATGTGCCAATTGTCAGTGTTAAAAATAAATAAATAAATAAATAAATAAATAAATTTAAAAACAACAACAAAAAAAGGTTTTTGTGGAATATTCTGACAGATTTTATGACCTTTTCAGATGGATGCAAAAAAAGATAACTATTAAGACTCTGATGATAAAATCTGGTTTGTAGCATAGTTTCAGAGATGCTAGCTTACAAGCTAGCTGTTTGTGACAGAATGATAACATGATGGCTTCGATTAGCATATAATGTATATTTAGATATCTAGGCTTTTTTTGAAAATATATTTTTTTCTATTTAAGGCTAGTTTAATCACTTCCTGGGCTTTAAACATAAACAGTATATTATATTCATGCTAATCAAAAAACGGCATCAACATTTTTTCCCTCTTTGTCATTTATTTAATATTAATATTTAATAACAGTATCAATACTTTCACATCTTGTCTGCATGAGAAATGAGATTAGTTTTTTTTTTTGTTTGTTTTTTGCCCTATATATTTCTGAGAAGTACATACTCGAGCCACATGTACGTTATTTACATATTTTGTCCATATTTGCTCCGGTAAGTACGTTTCAGGTCATGTCTCCTCAGTATTGGAGCTCGGTGTTCTGGCTGCGCGTGGCCTGTTGGAGTGCGGCAGCAATCTGCTCCCGGAAGCTCCCTCAGGCATCTAGGGCTGCGTGTGTTAGCATAATGACAGGAACCAGCTCCATAAATAATGCAGGTACGCTCAGTATGGGACAGCGAACGATAGGAAACGAGGACGTAAATGGAGGTAACGCAGACCTCACCCTGGGCACGTCACAGCTCGGTCAGTACTGTAACAAAGTACAGTTACAATTTTGTAACTCGTCATGACATCGAGCGGTTTGCGAGTAAGCAGAAGCAGAAGCAGACTTGGGGAAAGTAACATGAACCAGAAGGCACCAGACAGTCGTGCAGCTCAGTATGCGACCACGGCTGTCTACGTAGCTCGCACGCTTTTAATAGAAGAAGGAAGTGATGACGCCAAGGTGTGTATGCGTGTGTGAGCAGCGAGTGTGAAGAGGACACAAACAGGAAGCCTGCTTTTACTCCATCCTGTTTCGGCCGTTCTAGATAACTCTCCCAAGAAAGGCAGCTGTGCAAACTGAAACTGTTTCATAACAAATGAAAAGTTGTATTTGAATTTTTATTTTTAATATCAATCCCAAATGACAAGCACTAGAGATTGTGGAAGGGTTTGTTGCGGAGTTGAATATAAATTCAGTTTATTTAGATTTTGTATTTTAGAAAAAACTAGAGTAATACATTTTACACCACATTATGGTATAGTATTTTTACTATACCATGGCATTTATGTGTATTCATTATTTTTATTATTATTATTACTTTATTATTAACCTTTTTTTGTTGTTTTTGTTTTTTTACACTTAGGGCAGGTTTTCTCAGTATTGCTACAAACTGGTTTGGTGAGAATGAGTTTCACGCTTTAGTCTTTGGGTCAAATTTGTTACCTTGGCATTTATTTGTATTATTCATATTTTTTCACATTTAGGGCAGGTTTTCTCAGTACTGCTGCAAACTGGTTAGGTGAGAATGAGTTTCAGCTCACATCATGACTACACAAAGCTTGGGACTGAACACATAGAAGATAAGAGGGTGACGTGGAACATGTAAATTTAAGGCCCTTGAACTTATATGCTAGGCTAGTGGATCTGTTAGATAGCTAGGATAATATTCAGAATAAATACGGTGCTATGCAAAAGTCCTGAGCTGCCCCTCATTTCTTTGTCTCTCTGGAAGCTAAATATAATCTTTCATGTAGTCTTGGGGCATAGTTGTCTAGGCTTCCTTAGGGACTTTTTTACCACTCGTTTTTAGTTCAGTCACTGTACTTGACCAGATTGAGAGGAATGTTTTTTGTTTGATAAGCCACACAGTGGCTTATGGATCATTCAACCATAAAACATCTAACTTAAGGCATGAACAGGTGCAGATAATGACAAATGATCAGGCCGGTGATTAGTTTACTGGTGATGCTGAATGCCGAGTGGTTGAAACAGACGAGACGGGAAATGAGGTCACTGCTAAGGTTGTTATATAAACAACCAATTTTTTAATTGTATTTTAGGCACGTTGCAGTCGCATTAAAACCATTTCTTTAATTTAGTCTTCATTTTTATTTCATTTCATTTAATATCAAGAAATGAGGGGTGATTTAAGACTTTTGCACAGCGCTGTATACATTGTTATTAAGGACATTTTTGTCATACTTTCCTTTTATAGGCTTGAGTGTTTCAGGCAGAATTAATATTCAATTATTCTAAGCATTATTTATACAGTTCTAATATTTGAACATGTGTGGAAAATCATAGAAAGCATTAATCCATGAGCTTCTGCAGTGCCACCACGTCCCACTGTTAGTCTTAATTTAATTTAAAGCATCCTCGCAAACATTGAATTAAGACACGTTTAACTAGCTTAAGATATCCTTATCATAGTGACAGTTGACAGAGCATGAGTGTACGCCTGGTTATGATCGTATACCACAAGTTGTACTTGGATCAAACTCGAACTTCTGTAGAAGTAAATCTGTTGTACTGTTTAGATATGGAGGGAAAGAAATATAACCATGTAATTTATTCTGTGCTACCACTGCATTTCATTCCAACACTAACCGGTTCACTAACCATTTTGTTAGCTAATTAACTAAGCAAGAAGCTCTTTATTATTTTTGCAAATCAAGACAGCTACTGAAATTTGCGTGTGACAAATGCAAGATGGTTCATGCCAAGACCCATGAATAAAAATGAAGTATTCAATTTGCAAATGCTCTAAAACCAGCCTAAGTTTGCTGGTTTGATCGTCTCACTGGTCGAGAAGTTTTTCTTTTTTTAATATTTTATTTATTTTATATTTTAAGATATAATCATTTCTTTGTGTAAAAGAATATCTTAAAATAATCCAGTGTTCTGTTACTTTAAATGAATAAAATTCCATATTCATGAGGATCTTAAAATTCGAAAGTCACTCAAAACAGTAAAATTACAGCGAAACCTCTGCATACGAATTTAATTTGTTCTGAGCGCATGTTCTTAAGGCGAAAATTCCTATTGTGATATAAATTTTCTCACAAGAAATACTGTAAATACGGACATTCTGTTCCAGCCACCCAAAAATATTACCAGTATTACCAGTTTCCAACACTATAATCATATTTTTGCATATAAAAACAAACTAAAAATTTAGAAAAGACCTGTAAATTAAGCTAAATATGAAATGGACATTAAACCTCTTTAGAAATAGACATTGAACTTAACTTTATTTTATGATTCCTCTTGGCACCGGCTGCTTTTTTAGCGATGATTTCTTTTTTACTTTCCACTGAAAGCGGCTCCCTTTTCTTCTTGTTACCATCCTTGCTAACTTTCTTGGGACCCATAGTGCTGTGTCTTTACTAAGTTTTGTAAACGTGTAAACTTTCTGTAACTTGTAAAATGTGTAAAATTCGTGAACCTGCTGCGCTTGGCTTTCCACTGGCCCCAAAAACATTTGAACATCTCCCGGATGTGTGCAACTTTATCTGTTCGGTGCTCTTTTTCTTTTTTTTCATTCGTATCCCAAAAATGCTTCGTATGCCAGTGCAAATTTCTTGCAAAATTTAAATTCTTAATGGGAACATTTGTAAAACAAGGTTCCGCTGTATATCTGTATTTCTCTTTATATTCCTTACAAATAATAATAAAATATTACTACCAAATAATGGGAAAAAAGTCTAAAAGGATTAAAATTGTGCATTTATTTGAAGGAAATGTGAACTTCCTTTAAAAGATACCTAGAAGTGCTTTCAGTAGCCATTGATATAGTGTTTAATATGTCCGTCTTTCTCTTTTTTGATCTTTTTGCAGTGGACTCGTTGAAGCCGTAGATGCCCTCTGACTGGGTCTTTTAATTGGAGCTTCCACGTTGTCACTCAAAGGTAAGATGAAAAAGTATGATGCACTGTTTATAATCATGCAAATGTTTTTGTTTTGTTTTGTTTTTTGTGCTGATCTAGGATCAGGCTTTGTGCTGATCTCAGTCAGAGCATAGCTACTCTAGAAACAGGTTATATAATGCACTAATTCGTTATCGATCATCTGAGCAGAGGATCTGAAATGAGCACTGAGGTGCTCTCGTAATTGTGTTGGAAAAGAGTTTTATCCTGCCGTTCTCGTTGAAACCGTATCCGTCCAGTGACTCTCGGCGTCTGTTTTGCAGGATGTGAGGTGGAACGGGGTGGATGTCATCATTCTCCACTGCTGCAAAGGTGAGGACGGGGGAAAAAAAAAGAAGAAAAAATAAAAGAGGAGGGGGCGGGGAACGGGATGAAAACGGATGGATCAGGAGACAGTATGCAGGGAAAGATAGAGATGGGGGGATGGGGTGGGGAACAACGATTGAGAGTTTGTTGTGTGATATAAAGTGTGCGTTGCTGTGTTGCACATGTCTGGGCAGGCACTGCAGCGAGCTGCATAAAGTCGCCGTTTCGTCCCGAAGTTCGGCTCAGGAATGATGAGCTCATGCAGGAATGCGTGGCTCTGTTTGTGTGGAAGGGAAGGGGAAGGGCGGGTGTGCGTCTGTGTGTATGTGTGCGAGGCCAAGGGGAAGAGTGTGTGACCCGATGGCCTGTTCTCAGAGGTTTCCGCTGAACTCTAAGAGGGGTCATTCACGAGGCAAGGCTATGCTAACAACACACGCGTGCGTACACATGAACACACGCATACACACTGATTTCTCTTACCGTTCCTTTAAGGATGTTGTAATTGCATGCATATTAATTCAGCTTGTTAGTGCTGTACCAGCATGAGAGTCTAACCTCAGAAGTAACCAAAACTTTTGGCCTGCCTGTCTATCAAATTTTTTACAAAAATAAAGGTTTTGAGGACCAGTCACATGTCTAAACCTTCCTATACTTTTGGTTCTTTTCAACATGTAAAAACATACACACAAACATACACACACTTTATATAAAAAGCCAGACTACAGTGGTGGTCAAAAGTGTTAAAACAGGTTTTAATGACCTTGTCAATTTTTTAAAATGATAACCATCAAGATAATAAGAATAATTTGTTGTTTTATGCTTTGAAAATTCTGTACAACAAAACCTGCTGGATTTAGCTGGGCACAAGGTCTAGAAAGACGTCTGCAGTGTTCCGGTGTCACTCGCTCAATCCATACGTGCCTTATTGTTTCCTGAACATCATGTACAGAAATCTACCACAGGAGTATGCAATTCATTTGAGTATTCCCTAGTTTTAGTTAATTTTGTTGCCCCGGCTTCAAAAAGTAAAAATCCAGCCATATATTTGTTCCATCCAATAACCAAACCAACTGATCCTAATGAACACAAGTCTTCAGCCAGAGAGGCGAGAACTAATTATTGACATCACCTTGACATTTTGTGCATAGGGCATACGCTGTCTCAATACTTACTGTCTTAATACTACTACAGTAGATGGCAAGAGAAAGATATATATTTATATATATATAGACCAAGCCTGTCCAATTTCCTGTATAAATTATTTACAGAAAATTTATGAAGCAGTAACTGAACTTTGAAACGTGGAAAAAGAACCAAAAAAATCTAAACATCTTTCTCTTTTTTTTTTTTTTACCTAAATTTTAAGTTAGGTGAGTGAAAGTAGAAGGTGTATTTAATCTAATCCTCCTAAGTAAAGAAATGATCTTCTGATAGCCCTCATACAAAGAAGAGATTAGGAACAGAGTTTGTGCTGCTGTCAGAATGATTCTGCAGTGGGAAGTGAAGATGTGCAGGTGAGAGAAAAGAGAAGAGAGAAAGAGAGAGAGGATTGTGCGCAGTACTGAGGCGGAGGGAGGGAGAAAGTGGCGTGTGTGATAAGAATGGTAGTAAACAACACAATTGGCCGAGTGCGTACGTGTAATACGAGACCGTGCGGTGATCTTGCAGTCCTGTTTGAAGATAAACAGAGCGAAAGCTCTGCCAATTTTGTATGGTTTCCTGAGAGCAGAATTATTGTGAACCTTTTTCGCTCCTAAGTCAGGTCCTGTTATTTATTTATTTCATGAAACTGCCTTTTAAAATATATCGATCCCTTCGACTTTTACCTCATTATGAGAATCCACGCTGTGCTCTAGCTTCCGGAGGGAGAGTATTGACCCTCTGTGTGTCGGTACTGCAGAGAAACACACACACGCACGCACGCGCACGCACAATCTGAACGAGGGATGACCCATTTCTCCCGGGGCCCTGCTTCACTCAGTCATCATCGGTGTATACACACACACACGCACACACACATGCTCACTCGCTCGCATGTCTCCCTCAGCTGGAACATTCCACTACTTTCAACTAAATGTGGAAATACTTAGAAATAGGCTGAAATAGATTCACACACATACACACTCTTAGATCGTTTCCTAGATGCCTGAGCTAATTCTGTTGGATTTACATTCCAGATGCACAATTAACTGTGTGTGTATGTGTGTGCGTTTGTGTAGGTGCTGATATGTGTTGAAGATGAGTGGACCAGGGGACAACTCTCTGGAGTCATTGGGCTACGACCGGAAACGTAAACTCTCCACATGTGACACACCAGGACTAGGGTAAGAGTGTGTGTCTGTGTGTGTGTACAAGTGTATGTGAGAATGGATATGAGCTAAAATTCCACTCCAGTCTGATAAATTTTTAAATGCACCTACATGTCCGTATCCAGGTGTGATAAGCGTCGGAGAGAACAGGAGTGTAAATACATCGAGGAGCTCGCCGAGCTGATCTCTGCTAACCTCAGCGACATCGATAACTTCAACGTCAAACCGGACAAATGTGCCATCCTTAAAGAGACAGTACGCCAGATACGACAGATTAAAGAGCAAGGTCAGGCAAGACTTCTGCAGCTTTGTTACTTATCACAGTGCTGGCTTGTTGAAAATGTGGATCTTTTTTTTTTCCTTTTTTTTCCCCCCCCCAAGACATTTCCTGAAAAAAGGCATCGAAAACTATTAGTGCTGCCATCTGGTGGTGGTTATACATCAGCAATTTGAAGCAACAGATGCGTGCCAATTTTCTGTCTCTTTTCATTTCCCTTTAAGCTGAGAGATTATCAAAGCAGTCACGGTGATGACAGCAGCGACTACATCATCATTTATTTTGGCAGGGAATATGTGCAGAAATGTTTATATTTGTACATGATTTAATCAACTTGTAATGAATTGCAACATTAAAAAAGATTTTTTTACTTTTTCCATCAACAGTGCTGTAAAAAAATATTAGCGATCCGATTAATTGTAATGAATCCATTCTTGATGACAGAACGACTAAATAATTACTTATGTAATTTAAACACTACGAGCATTCGTGAAGCTGGCAGGACCGGGAAAGGAAAGTTGTTAAAGCTGACGTTTGTGAAATGAAGCACTTTCACAGATCATGAAAATGAATAAATAAATGAACATTGCGTCGCTTTTGATATCATTTGTGGGGGGGGGAAAAAACTAAACAAAAAATGGCACCAACATATGAACTTCATGTCTTTTAATTATAGTGCTGTTGATAATAATAAACATGTCAGTACTTTTTCTTTACTTGTCTTTTCATGACCAGCTGCTTGACTATGCTCACTCTTATTTGTGCTTATGCTTTGCAGGAAAGGGTTCATGTGGCGACGATGATGTCCAAAAGGCAGATGTATCCTCTACTGGTCAGGGGGTCATCGACAAAGACCATCTGGGCCCTCTGCTGTTGCAGGTTAGCACGACCGCTGGAACATTGACCCGTCATGTTTGCATTTTTGTGTCCATTCTGTGTCCTCAACCTCTCTCTCTCTCTCTCTCTCTCTCTCTCTCTCTCTCTCTCTCTCTCTCTCTCATTCCCTTTTTCTTTCAGGCGTTGGACGGCTTCCTGTTTGTAGTGAACCGAGAGGGAAACATTGTGTTTGTGTCTGACAATGTGACTCAGTATCTGCAGTACAAGCAGGAGGATCTGATCAACACCAGTGTCTATAACATCCTGCATCAGGAAGACCGTGAGGAGCTGCAGAAAAACCTCCCCAAAGCCAGCGGTACACACCTTTCCCTTACCCTATACCTCCTTGGTATACTTGTAGCCTTGAAATCTCAGAGCTAAACTGTGTTGCTTGTGGATGTGTATAGGTGGGAACGGTGTCTCGTGGACTGGAGATGCATCTCGTCAGAAAAGCCATACCTTTAACTGTCGGATGTTGGTAAAGTTCGGGCACGGAGGTCCTGGAGCGGAGGACGGAGCTGGAAGGCCTCGTTATGAGACCATGCAATGTTTCGCACTTACCCAGCCTAAAGCCATGATGGAGGAGGGAGAAGGTGTGATTCTTCTATAAGCACATACACCTTACTAGACAACCGACCACATACGATGTTTAATATCATCTGCGCTAATGGAAGATGTGCTGTGATAGACTGACATCCCAGTGTTTTCAAGAAGAATGCAATTTGTAAAAGATAGGGAGACTGAAACATTTACCTTTACTTTATTGGTCGCTCCTTTCTCACAGTCCTGGAGATTAAACTAATATGTTAAATTGTGTCTGTGTGTAGACCTGCAGTCTTGTATGATCTGTGTGGCACGGAGAGTGACCACAGTGGAGCGAATGGAGAGATTCAGCACCAGACACGAGCTCTCAGGTGAGCATGGCTGGTCATGTTCAGTAATTCATTTATAATTCAAAGCGCTGCAGTAACCTCGGGGATCCTTACACATCGCTCTGGTTACTGGCATGTGGATCGGCATCTCTTGTAAAACTGTGTGTGATTTTTAATAACAGGTAAGCTGATTGAGATCGAGCATCAGAACACCTTACACACCACTATGCGTCCCGGCTGGGAGGATCTGGTGCGAAGGTGTTTGCAGATGTTCCTGCATCACAGTGAAAGCCAGCCCTGGTCCTGCAAACGACACTACCAAGAGGGTAAGAAGCCAGAAACAGCATAAAGGACATTTTACATAATTATGACTCATTTTGTACTAGAGGAGTTGAAAATGTAGCTATTATAAAGTGTTAGATGTTTATGGTGCATTACTCAGAAACCATCATGGCATTCCTTGTGGAAATTATAAAACTTTTCTGGCTTGGAATCATGAGTAGTGCTTTCATTTTCCCTCTCTAGCTTGCATGCGTGGTCGAGCAGAGACTCCACTGTACCACTTTTCCCTTTCCGACGGAACTCCGGTGACTGCGCAGACACGCAGTGAGCTCTGCCGAAACCCGACTACCAACGAGCCTCACAGCTACCTCTCCACTCACCTACTGCAGAGGTATGCTTTTGTTTTTTATTATTCTCTTCCTCAAAACATGAAAATACAGGATATGCTCTGTAAATGTCCCGTCTTTTAGATATGTGTGCACTTCTGCACTTTTGAATAACTGTAAAATCATAATCATGTGGTTGTGTTGAGAAATTCATTAAAGTGCACAATTTGTGAGAGCAGTAATATTTTCTTATTCTATCGTTATTTATTTAAAGTACTGTATTCCTCCCCTCCCCTTCCTTAAACCTTTAGTGTAGACATTAGTGTGCTTTGCTTTCATCCGCGTATTACAAAAGCCTCACGCCTTTAGTGTTCACTTTCCTCGTACACGAGTACTGTTAACATCTCTTGTGCCCATTTATTTATTTGCCAGAAACTTTGTTAGCGTTTCCATTAGTGTATTGTCCATTGATCTAATTCTTTAGGGTATGTCTTGAATATAACTTAACTCAATGGACGTATCAGTGGTGTTGTAGAAATGTAACGTATACATCCGCAATTATTTATAGCGGTTCTATTTTTGCCGTACTGAGACCCTGCGCTAGTTTTAGTCACCTACACTTTTCTTTTTTTTTTTTCTTTTTTAGGGAACCAAATGGTTACAGGCCAAACCAGGGAGGTGTAATGCGTTCCCAAGCAATGGGTGGTGCCAACCATAATTCCCAAATGAACATGACTCCTGGTGGGCAGATGGGCATGGGCAATGCCAGAGGATACAGCATGAATGACTCAGGCCATATGGGGCCCAGAGGAGGCCCGATGTACGCCCCTGCGAACAGAATGAATCAGATGAACCCGATGCACCAGATGAATCAAATAAACCAGATGAACCAGATGAACGCAATGAACCACATGAATCAGGTGAACCACATGAATCAGGTGAATCCTATGAACCAGATGAATCAAATGGGTTCAATGAATCAGATGAATCAGCTTAACCCTATGAGTCAAATGAACCAGATGAATCAGATGGGGCATCCCGGAATGAATCAGCACCCGCAGCACTTCCATAGCGGAGGGTATGGGCTGGGCATGACAAGTCCATCCCATGGTAGCCCAGGTATGAACCCGTCGCAGCAGAGCATAATTGGATCTCCACGGATACGAGGAAGCCCTAAGATGGGAGCCAGCCCCTTCTCTCCAGGAGGTATGAGCTTGCACCTGTCCGCTGTATTCATCATGTCGTTAGCGCTGCTACTAAATAAGAGAATTGTGCCGTCTAGTAGCATTCTGTTTTTCTCATGTTTTCTGTATCACTACATTTCTTGCACAGGTATGCACTCTCCTATGGGGCCTGTTGGAATAACTGGCAGTAGTGGCTCTTCCGGAGGTAACTCTTTCTCAAGCAGCTCCCTCAATGCGCTCCAGGCCATTAGTGAAGGAGTGGGCTCCTCCCTCTCCTCTACACTCACATCGCCTTCTCACAAATCAGACAGCTCTCCTAGTATCAACTCCACCCAGGCCGGTCAACCAAACCAGCCTGGGCCCAGTAAAGGTCCTAATACGGGTGAAACGAAGAGCCCTGCCAGTACTCCTTGCACAGGGCCGGACCAGCAACACACGCACACATCAGAAACCTCATCAGATAAGCCGGATAGTCAGTGTAACAAAGAAGGCCAGTCTGGAGCTGATGTGCAGCGGAAGGGTGCAGAAGGAAAGGGCCATAAGAAGCTACTTCAGCTGCTTACATCTCCACCAGAGGAGATTGCCATGGGAGCAGGAACTGGCGCGCCCCCTCCTGGACGGGCTTCCACTCCAATTGGTGCCGACTCAAAGGAGGCAGGAGGTTGCATGACGAGCCCGACTTCCACAGGTGTATCATCGTCGTCGTCTGCTTCATCAGGAGGCCCCGCAGGGCAGCACGGTTCTGGATGCGTGTCATCTACGGGCTGCGTAAGTGCCCACCTCCCTTCTCATTCACTGCAGGAGAAACACAAGATCCTCCACAAGCTCCTGCAGAACGGCAACACGCCGGACGAGGTGGCGCGCATCACGGAAGAGGCCACGGGGAAGACCTCGGGCAACGGGGGTTCGGGGCATCAGGGCTCAGACGGCGTAGGGATAGAAATAAAGCAGGAGCAGCACAGTCCAAAAAAGCAGAACGCTCTGCTCCATTATCTCCTGAACAAGGATGATAGCAAGGAGACGGGCATAGACGTCAAACCAGGACTGGATGAGCTTGAGGGTCGTGGGGTTGGTACTGGAGGAGCCACAAGCACGGACTCCATCAGCCACAATAGCAAAATCAAAATCGAACCTGATGAGGTACGTAAGAGTGGAGTAATAAACCATTACAGCACTTCCTACATCCAGTGTGCTGCCTTATTATACACACTGCAAGTTCATATATGACCAATCTTTTCTTGTCTTGTCAAGTCCTGACAAGACAGACATCATACTCAACTCTAATTGCAGCTTATATACTGTATTTAGAGCAGTTGATACAGATTAGTCAAATGTTCCTATTTTTCCAGTTGCAAAGCCTGCAGAGCATTCTAGGAGGCTTGAAACCTGGATCTGGGATGTTCGCTGACTCTGGAAGCACAGATGGAGAAAATAAGAAAGGGATTGGACCCAACAATGCTCCACATGGTAACTCGACTCTGTAATAACGATGTGTACAGCAGATAACCACAAGCGATATTAATAATACTAGGAGATCAGAGAAGGTTTTTAGAAGCATATTCAACTGTAGACAAGGTGACCCAAGTAATTAATGCTAAATGTCTTCCCTGGTGTAGATCGTGAGGGTGCAGGGATGGGCCCAGGGCCTCGAGTGCCTTTCCAGAGAGCAGTGTCCATGGATGGTAAACCATTTACTGGGGGAAGAGGGACGGGGAGAAGAAGCGCTCCCTCCCCTTTCATTAAACAGGAGAGCTTGGACAGCCACATAGGCATGGGTAATATGTCTTGCTGGAGTTTTTATTTATTTATTTTATATACATTATTTTGCTCAATGAACACTTTTCAACATCATCTCCTTATCTCCTGCACTTCCCACAGGAGGTCCTAATAGACAAATGAGCATGAACCAGATGCCACCTGTGATGGGGCCAGGTGATTGGAGGATGCCAGGATCTGGAGGGAGTCCAGGGGGCGCTAACGGCCACCCCGGTATGGGTTGTCCGAGCATGGATCCAAATCCCAAAGGAATGATGGGAGGTCCATTGATCAACAGGTCAAAAAGTGTACCAACTACAAGGTCCATACTACAGCAGCAATTAATGGACATGGGTGTGTTGTTATTCTAATATATATATATGTGTTTGTGTGTCATATGATGTCTGTGAGTTGGTGTGTATAATTATCATAAAATTTTAGTAATTTATTGATTTGTTTCCTAAGACCATAAACATTTTTTGTGTCTCTGGGAAAAGTTTGTTTCTGTGTATTAAATGTGTATGCATGTTTGCAGGTGCATCTCAAAATGAGATGGGATTGAACACATTCAGAGGGCAGCCACACCATCCTCAGTCACCATCATGGCCTGACTGTGGCATGGGTATGGACGGACCGCCTAATGCAAACAGGTGAAGTTTTACATCAGTTATCCGTCTACAGCATTATGTGTTAGTGAGTGCATTAGTCTTGAAAGCGGTTAATTGCTAAATGTGGGCAAGGACACCAGAAAACACTTTTTTCATTAATCCAATTACAGCTGTAGCTATCGAATATTTTAGCAATCGAGTATTCTACCAAAAATTGAATTGATTAATCGAGTAATCGGATAAAATTTACTTTTGCTTAATTAAACAGTAGTGTAAAATATATAAGAAACAAAGATTTAATTGGTTTTCTTTTTAGAAAAAATCTACTTTTATTTTTTAAATGCATACAGCATTTTATGAAAAATAATTTTCACAATACACATTTCACACATTTTTCACAATACAAGGAATAGCTTAAAGTTGACTGAGATGAATCAAGTGCAATACTGTGCCATACATTCTTATTTTAAAGCCTTTTCTCAGATGCAAAAAAAAAGAAAAGAAAAAAGTATTTCAAATGACTTTAAGTATCAAAAAAACTAAGGCACACTTAAAAATTTTTTTTTTTTAATATATATATTTTTATCGCTCTCTTCCATTTTGCCGCCCGCAACAGATTGCGCTCCCTCAAATTTGTGGGTGACATAAGCGCTTCTTCTTCATCGGTGTTTACTGGCGGCTTGCATCCGGAAGCTTCGAGGCAGAAGATTTTGCTTTGAGAATTTTTTGTAATCGAATTACTCAAGGAATTGATTCAGCCCTAAATCCAATGACTAAATTTGTGAACAGGAACAGATCGAGTCTGAGAATGAACCGAGAACTGGCTGTTCTATATATCGTTCTTTCACTACTATAGATACACTATCTACTTAAGATACCTAATTTTTGTATATATCTTTTGGATATTTGCCTTTGCATTAGTACCTGTACACATTTGTAATATATATATATATATATATATATATATATATATATATTTATATATTTTTATGTTCTTTTTTTTTTTATGTTCCCGTTCAGCTTGCAATTCGGCAACCCCCTGGACGATCTGCTCGCTCCTCCATCCACCAGTGATGGGCAGAGTGACGAGCGAGCTCTGCTTGACCAGCTCGACTCCCTGCTCAACAACACCGACAACCTCGGCTTGGAGGAGATCGACCGAGCACTTGGGATCCCAGACCTCGTTGGCCAGGTCTGAGAACAACGCCATTGCGTAGATATGTATAACAGGGAAATGGGGGATATTGGAATGCAAGTGCAGAACTGTTGTGTTATTAAACACAACAAGTCCATTTGTTTACATGGAAACATTCTCATCGACAGCACATTCCTGTAGTTTCATAAGCAGTATCTATAAAGTTTAGCCTGAGACACAGAAACAAACACACAGCTGCATACACTCCTCCCGTACAGTATGTTTGGAATGTACCAGGAGGCATTTCTCTTGATTTAATAAAATTTTACGAATCCTGATACTGGTTTAACACATCCTCAATTGTCTTTTCTCACAGGGCCAAAGCACAGAGCAACCATCGACCCCTACAGATGCTTTCCCAGGCCCATCTCCTGATTCGTCCATGAGTATGGAGCCTAAGGTCATGTATGGAGCTGGTTATCCTGGTCCACCTTCCATGGGCATGCAGGGAAACTTTGGGCCTGGGCCCGGTCCTAATCCTGGTCCTGGTCCTGGTCCGGGCCCGGTCCCTGGCCCGGGCCCCATGCAAGGCCATCCAGCACCGGGGTTTAACCCAATGATGCAGCAGATGGGCGGAATGATGGGCATGAACCCCCGCGCTGCCATCATGCGCCCACGTATGATGAACGCTAAGCAGCCACTCAGACTGCACCTTCAGCAGAGGCTTCAAGGACAGCAGGTGAGAGATTTAGATATCATGCATATCTTTTTGAATGTATTTAACAAAAGACGAGACACTTGCTCTCATTTCGCCGAGTTTTAATTCGGAATATGAATTTAATTCGAAATACGGATTTGTGTTACGCGTTCATGTCCATTTTCTCAATTGGGAAAAAAATTTTCATGTGCAGTGGCACCAGAATCTGCGCTCTAATTCAGTATATAGGTAACGGTGCCATATTGGCACTGGGTTTCGGTACCCAACCCGAAATTATTAGTAATGCTTAATATTTATTAACAAGAAAGCTTAGAGCCATAACATACTGTAAGCTGACAACACAACCAAGCCCATCGTGTTTTTTTTTTTTTCTTTAAAAAGCACTGGTCAAATTATGAGTGAAAATAATGAGTGAAACTGCATTGTTTTTGTCCAGTTTATGAACCAGAGTCGACAGAGCATGGTGATGAAAATGGAGAACGTACCAGTGGCAAACCCTGGAGTGCGGCCTGGCATGCAGCCTGGCATGCAGCCTGGCATGCAACCCGGCATGCAACCCGGCATGCAACCCGGCATGCAGCCTGGCATGCAACCTGGCATGGGAGGACAGGTATCTCAATGCTCACCCAACAAATAAATTAATATAAAGACACTGACACTTAGTCATAAATAGATAGAAGATTTAATTTTAAAAAGAAATTTTAAGTTCTTTTATGGTCATTTGCATGGGCTTGAAATAAGCCTCGAAGTTAAATAATAAAAAAAAAAACTTGCGGACCGCCACACGATCTCTCTCTCTCTCTCTCTCTGTCTCAGTCTGGTTGTGTGAATCTGAATGCTCAAATGGTGGCTCAGCGAAATCGAGAGATGGCAGTGGCATTGAGAAGGCAGAAGATGTTGCTGATCATGCAGCAGCAGCAGCAGCAGCAGCAACAGCAGCAGGTCGCAGCTACACGCTTCAGCCCCCCTCCAAATGTCACTGCTCCCACTAGCATGGACAACCCCATGGGAGGGACCCCCATGAACCAACCTGGCCAACAGCCCTTTAATTATGGAGGAAACTACGGTGGGTTAATATCCAGCATAATTAAAGCAATTAAAAAGAGAGCAGTGTGTGTTTGTCTGTGATAGTTAAGCAAGTAAATGAATTGTTGAAACAACCAAATATTGTTAATGCGCATTGAAATGCTGTGAACAGTTTTGAGATCTCTGTGGTGTAATTACAGCTATGGGCCAGCAGGGTGACCCGTCATTCACCAGCAATAGCCCGCCTAATATGATGGCCGGACGTATGGGGGGCCCCCAAAATCCCATGATGCAACAGCACTCTCAGGGTGGGCCCATGTACCAGTCAGCAGACATGAAGGGATGGGGGCAAGGCGGCATGCCCATGAACAAGTAAGTACATTGCCTTTGATGAGTGTTGTTATAGTGATGATGATGATGATAATAATAAAGAAAACAGTAATAAAGGAATAACAAAAATCTTAATCTTGAATAGATTCTTGAAAAGAATTTCTTTTCTCAACTTGTTGTATTTTTTTTTCTTAGCTTTAATCTTCCCAGGTTTTTTCTCTTTGTATTGTAATGTTAAATCTCAGGAAAGCACTTTGCAGCTTATTGATTAACTTATAATGCAGTTGAAAAAAAATCCAAGCAAATGTTTTTATAACTTGATCTCTTTTAAACTGAATTAATTTGCGATAAGAATACAGGGAAAACAAATAAAAAATTCCTAAAATCAATCTATTTTTTTTCCTTCCTCCAAGTAATTACCCGCAGCAGCAGCAGCAGTTCTCCCAGCAGGGGGCACCAGCGCAGTATGGGGGCATGATGATGAACGGAGCCATGCAGGGTGGAGTGAACGGGCCAGGACAGATGATGCCGATGCAAGGGCAGATGGGGATGAACCCCATGGGCATGGGTTGCATGCCAATGGGTCATGATCAGGTACACAGTTGTAGTTGTGTGCATTTGGAGTTTGTCGTTGTTTAGGTTTAATTGTTCTATAATTAAGAAAATGATAGAACATTTAATTTTCTTAAATTTAATTTCATTAAACTTGGTTTTAAGTTCAAATTCTAAGTAGAATTTAAAAGCTAAAAACAATCATCAATTGCACATATTGGTATCCTTAACCAAGCTTGTATTGGTTGTTTTGCAGAAGTACTGAAGCAGAGCACGATCTCTGTGCGAGAGTAAGGCAGAGCAGAGTCATGTCACACCCTGAGAGCAGACACACAGTTCCACCTGGCCACTGCTGCAAATGGACAAGCTGGACATGAGACAGAGGACTCGTCCACGTCACTGTGTTTTAATATACTCTCTGAAGCATTTGTGTCTGCCCCACAAGTTAGAGTTTGAGCGCAACTCACTGTTGATCTGCAGCCAAACTCGTGCTCTTATTCAAAATTGTGTGTGAGTGTAAGGCCATACTTCACCACCAGAGGGTGTGCTTTTCTCTCGCTGTGGAACTGCCATGGTGCTGGGTGGGGATGCACTTTATCACAAGGCTAATAAGGAAAAGAATATCAGCAATACAATGTGTTTTGCTCATTCTAGCCTTATTTAAAGACTCTCTGTGCAGAAAAGACCTTGGTGATGAGACACGTTTTATCAGAAAAACCGTACTTTCAGGACAGACTGCTCCAATTCCACATTATATGCAGCTACGAGCAATAATCCTCTTCTCTATGCCATATATGTTAAAAACGGTGCACCATAAATAACAGAGCAAAAGGTACTGCAGTATTAACTGGGCTTTTTGTTTTATATGTGAATAAGGACAGACTTGTACATGCTGTACGCTCCAAATGTATCATATGTGCCCTTATTATATACTGTACATTTTTTGCACAGATTTTGGCCCATATGAGGTCCAGCATATTATATTTTAGGTCAATATTGCTTTTGGGTGTTAATTCTATTTTAACTTTCTCAAAGGGAAAAAAAAACATTTTTAAAAGATTTTTATCTTTTCTGATCTAGCCTTGTTTTTCTTTACAGTATTGCAGTGATGGCAGCCATTTGTTTTCGGAGGGCACTTTTTTCTGTGGAAATTAAACGGAGAAATCCTATCTGATCAAGCAGATATGTTAAGATGATGTCACGGTTAATGTTTGTGTTATTAATCTGTACATTTTAAGGACATGATGGTGAATTTGAATAAGACAGTTATTTGCTCAGCCTTTCTCTGTAAGCTAGCTGTTACTATCGTTAATGGTTTCACTTTTAAGCGCTGGGTCTTCATAAATCTACCTTTTAAAAAATTGCACAATCCAAAGATATAGATATTTCAAAATGTTGGATCATTTATGGAATATATTTGGAAATAAGAAATCACAATGTTTGTTTTGAGTCCTGGACAAGGGTCTGATTAATTTATGTGGTCAAGGGAGCGAGATAAGATGATGTTTTTTCCGGATGTAAATCGCAATACAATTTATTCTTTTCTTCGATGTTGATATTGTTGTAAATAAAATTTATATTTAAACATGCTTCATCGACTGCAGTTGAAGGTGTTGGTGTCAATTCTTGTATTTGGCCACAGGGTGGCGACAAAAACAAACAAAAGTCACAATTTCCATCCTTCCTTAAAACGACGATTATATTGGGGGAAAATATGTGAAGTTAGGGCTCAGAATTTACAGTTCTAAAAATTATTACAACTCTTTCTTTGGATAGTTTAGAAGACTTAGCTTCTAAAGTTTTTTTTTTGTTGTTGCTAGGAATCTTCCTGACAAAGTTTAAGTGCTTTCTTAGAGATAAGCCAGGGCTTTTTCTAAAATTAGAAAGGGTTCATAGGAAAGGTGTTCCTCTAAGGGAACCCATAAAGGTTCTAAGTAGAATCCTGCAAACTTGTTTATCTAGCCTAAAGACTTCTGAATAGAACCTATAACTATCTAATAAACATAATACTGTATATATATATATATATATATATATATATATATATATATATATATATAAGAAATATATATATATATAAGAAAATATAAAATAGGATAGAATAAAATATCTTTTCGTTTATTGGATAATTTGTGGTTCTACTTAGAACTCTAGAACTCTTTCTGATTGTGAAACAGTCTTGCAATCTTGTACATAGGGGAACCCTTAAATGTTCTTGAAGCAGAAAGAGTTTAAAGTAGAAGTATAAGTAGAATTGTACAAGGTCCCATTAAACAACACGCCATTAAAGTGTTTTCTTTTAAATTGTACTTCCTCTGCTGGAACTGTTAAAGGATCCATGTCATTCTCTACCCTAGTCCTACAGTACCTCTAGTCCTTTTACATTTTAATACTTTCTTTGAGAATTAAATGATTTAGATTAGTTAAATCAAGAGCTGAGAAATCATTGAAATGTCCCGGACAGGTAGAACCCTGCGACCCATTCTAATGCTTATTGGAGGAATTTGTCTGTGTGCACAGAAAAGAAGATCAAACTATTGGGTTTGTTAATGAGTTTCCCTGTCAGACAGCTTAGTTCCTAAACGAAGATCCTCTTTTTTTCCCCCTGTAAAGAATCATCTGTGTATGGAGTAATATGATTTCATTTAGGAGATGCACGTGCCTTCTAGATGAGGTCAAATGTGTCAGATTTTGCCTTTCTGTGCATCTGGTGCATTAAG
Organism: Clarias macrocephalus; assembly: GCA_011419295.1. NCBI lineage: Eukaryota > Metazoa > Chordata > Actinopteri > Siluriformes > Clariidae > Clarias > Clarias macrocephalus. Next base: position 138,651 of record JAAGKR010000385.1, read on the forward strand.
AATAACCAATAAGCCGACGGGTATGAAATGTACAGTACTTGCAAAACAGTCGTTATGAGGGGCGAGGAATGCCATCCAGATACTTCAGCATTGTTTTGGATTTGCTATTCAATTAAAAGTCGTTTTATTGTTATTATTATTATTATTATTATTATTATTATTATTATTATTATTATTAAAAGATCTATTGTAGTGCATGTGTGTGTGTGTGAGAGAGAGAGAGAACGTGTCCGGAGGGGCTAGAGAGCTCGTTTTGGCCGTCTTCCTGGCGCATCTGCGGCCGCGGGGCTCTTGTGGATTTTACTGTTTGTTAATGTTTCAATCAGCTGTGTGCGCTGGAATGTGGCGCGCTTTAACCTGAAGCTCCCCAGGTGCGCCGCGGCGCCGCTCAGTCTGCGCGCTCCCCCCCTCCCTCCCCGCGCTTGGCACACAGCTATCACACAATCACACACACACACACACACACACTGGCGAGGCGTGCAGCTGTGCAGGGAAATGAGGGAAAACACTGCACCGAGGAGACCGAATAAATCTTAGAACGATGCGCTTTTGCGCACTGAAACCCGTTTAACCCGTGCGCTCCCGGTCGTCAACAAACCTCCTTAACTTAAGACGCAACGAGATTAACCAGTGACACTGAGATGATCACTGTAGTATGAGAATATTGCTTTGAATCCAGGTGGAAATGGCAATCAGCTCAGCATAAGTGCTCTTTTATAAGCAATAAGCAATATTTTGCCTACATTGCTCAACTCCCCCATTGCCTAATTTACAGCCTATTTGACAACCACTTGTCTCATCAACGTGTCTGATTAGCACGAAATGTTTCATTCCTGATATTTGTGTTAGCCTGTTTCGATTAAAAGACAAGGATACATGTTTTTTTTTTTTTACCAAATATTTACCCAGAATATTTATCATATTTTAACAAACAGTTACCAGACAGGTCTATCTAGATGTGTTTCAGATGGATGAATAATGACATTATTGAACATAATCATTTCCAACACACACAAGGAGAGGGATAAAGAGGCAGGAGTCAAAAATAAGTTTTTTGTTTCTTGTTTTAATAAAAAAAACCATCAGATAAGATACACATTGTAAAAAACACAATAAGACCTTCATTGTAATATACAATACATTTGTTTTTTGCTCAGCAATCTGAGAAATCAACGCTTTATAAACACAATATAAAACTTTCTAAAGGTGTGATCATATAAAAGCATTGAAAAGAAAATCTAAAAAAAATTTTTTTTTTTTTTTTACAAAAGAAACCAGCAACAACAACAACTACAAGAACATCTTCAACAACAACAACAACAGATTGGTGGGCTGCGTGTTGGTAACGGTGCCGTGGATTCCACAGCAGACAGCCATCTGTGCTGAAGTTGCACCCCCAAGGTGAAATACGACGAATCTATGATGATCATCATACGGTTCATGCTTTTCATGATTTGACGGAGGAATGTCCTCATAAGGTTTTTGACCACAGTCTGCTGGACACTGGGTGAATCACCATACACCACCACACAGGAAGTGAAACAGCACTCTTGTTCTTTGCTCAGTCAGGGATGCTTTAAACTTGCACCAGGGATTATTTGTAGATCTGGATAGTACTGTAGCGATGCGTCTTCTTTCTTAACGGCACGCAATTCTGTCATCAGAGCAGCCATTCTGCAAGAAAGAACAAACAAGTTATTAGATAAGATCAGAAGAGATTAAGACCAGTCTGGATATCTTAACACATCAGTGATCGATGACAAAAGCTTGTGTGTGGAGTATTTACCTCGACAGAGATGCTGGCGAGCTCTGCGTTCAGAGTGGTGAGGGGACTGCGCGGAGTGGTCGAGCTCTTCTTCCCAGGCTCGTTCAGCTCCACTTGGAGATCCCAGATGTAGTCAATGACGTGCTGCAGGATCTCCACCTTGCTGGCCTTCTTGTTGGCAGGCAGCGTAGGCACCAGCTCCTTGAGCTTGCTGTAGCAGCTGTTCATGTCCTGCAGGAAGACGCTCATGTGCTCATCCAGCAGCGGCAGCTTGCACTTGGAGATGCTCAGGCTCTGATCCGACAAACAGCGCACCACCTCGTCTCCGCCGACCTTGCTCTTCAGAGCGCATGTAGGTCCCACAACTTTCATTCTCGCGGGTTTGTTTGGTAAGTCCTTTCGCTTAAGAGAGGGGAAAAGTCGCTTCTAAGATGACAGCTCGTCACATGCCGCTCTGAGCCAGACAGCGCGCTTTTATGCAGTTGGAACGCGTCGGGCGTGACCAAAGCGCGCGTGTTTTGAGTAGCGCACCAATAGGAAGGCAGCGCTCCAACTCTTCTGACCAATCAAAGACAGACTCTGCTTATCAAGTTTACAATCTGTTTTTTAGAAAAAAAAAAGGGGGGGGGGGTGTTACAAATGGAAACAAATGTGTGTCTTTTACGGATGATGTGTGGAAATCCAGCTGTCCGTGGCCTCGAGACTCTGCAGGTGGAGAGAGAGAGAGAGAGAGAGAGAGAGAGAGAGAGAGCGAGAGAGAGAGAGATTTACAATCAAAGATCAACACTTTCACACTAATACACGTGTTAATACATTTTATTAATCGTGTGCATTATTGCCCTGTGATGTACAAGGTTAATTCTTGATCTATTTGATGATTATTTCTAGACTGGACTCTATAATCTCTTTTTCTGTGCCTGCATTTATCTCAACTAGGCATTTTCATGATAAGATAATCTTATCATAACCTTAGGTTTAATATTTATGCACAATTGTCAATATCAGTAAAGACAGCTGGCTGGGAAGCACACCTCTGACCCCAGATCACATATTGATCATCCACTCTCAGAAATGAAGGTGAAAGGTAAACTGAGTTTATTTATTTATTTTTTATTTTTTTGGATCTTGTACTTTAGGAAGGTTAGGTTTGAAAAGGTAAGCTCTTTTAGCTATATGCATAGCTATGGGTTCCTAGGTTTAGAAAATAAGCAAATAAATACAAATCCATATATATCCATATATTATTATTATTACATTTTTGCATGATTCATTTGATTATAGCACATTAAGATTTGCCTCAAATGAAAAGTGCAGGGTTGATTAAATGTATTATTATTATTATTATTATTATCTCACTCACTCACTCATCTTCTGTACCACCTTATCCTGTACACAGTGGGCCTGGAGCCTATCCCAGGAGACTTAGGGCACGAGGTAGGGTACACCCTGGACGAGGTGCCAATCCATTACAGGGCACATACATGCACAATTTGGGAACACCATAAAATGCATGTCTTTGGGATGAAACTGGAGTACCTGGACGAAACCCACCAAGCACTGGGAGAACAAGAAAACTCCACAAACACAGAGCCAAGGTGGGAATCGAACCTGGACCCTGGAAGTGCAAGGTGAAAGTGTTAACCACTAAGCCACTGTACCTCCATTATTATTGTTGTTATCATGCAATTCATGCATCAGTAAATTTCTCTCTCAGATTTGGCTATATACGTTCCTATATATATATATATATACCAAGAAATTGTTCAGTTTGCAAACTTTTTTTTTTTTTCACCAAACGCTCCAAAATCCTGGAAACAACTCTGGAAATTCCTTCACACGCTGTTCCTGCATGTGCTTCGCCTTGAGCTCCCGGCTGTACTCTCTCTCTCTCTCTCTCCCTCCCTCTCTCTCCCTCCCTACTCAGATTGTCCAAACAAGCCACCGCAGACTGCCGGGCGCCAGCGCCGTGACGTCACCCATTCATTCGCTCTCTGACGCCTGTCAGGCTGGCGCCGCGCGGGCGGTCTCCATAGTGACTCTAAACACCGGGGGCGCGCGCCCCCTCCGCCGCGCTCCATTCACCTGCACTGCGCCGAGCCTGAGAACAAGCCGGCTGTGAGCATTTATCACCCAAAGCCTCTGATGCGATTACCGCGCAGCGCACCTGCAAAACGGCCATTGTGGCCTGAGCGCTTCAAGAGCCTCTTTCAGGGCTGGGGAAGAAAAAAAAAAAAGAAGACAGGCAGAGTTTCGAGTCTAAAAAGAACACTAAAGTGCACCTTTGAAGCAAATGAAGCAGTTCACCCCCCAACTTATGTTTTTTTCCCCTCTTTTTGATAAGTAGCTCTCTTTGCATTCCATCACACCAGTTTGCACGAGATTCTGCACGTGCTTAGAAGAAAGATTTGCTGTATAAAATAAAATTTTAACAGTTAAATGTCATGCATGCATTACAGTTGCAGATTGCATTCTGCACGATTCTGTTTTTCTTTTCTTAGTTTTTTAGTTTATAGTTTTTTATGCAAAATGTATTTATTTATAGATATATTTCATTGCATGCATGATTATTATGATGCTTTGATAGGTGGTTCTCTTTGCATTCCATCGATAGGCTGCATTCCATGCAAGCTTGAAATAAAGGTTTTGCTTTTCCCCCCTCCTTATTATGCATTTATGACTATGTTATCATGCATTTATGACATTTATGACTAGATAATTTGTTCAGCAGATCTCATTGTCCTTCCATCACACGAGGTTAGTATAAAGCTTGGGGAAAATGAAAAGAAATTCTCATGGCTGCATGTATAAAAGACTGCTTGGATGCATTGATAATTGGATTTCCTTGCATTCCTTCACACAGTTGCTTTCTGCACAAGTTGAATGTATTTTTTTTCTTAAAAAAAACTAACTTTTAAATACATTTGCATTGTAAATAATCAGTGCATTATTTTTTTTGTTTGTCTTATTTATGCATTGTGTTCCCCACATAAAGGAATCATCCATTAATACTGAAAAATAGTTTATTAAGAAAAAAAAGTAAAACTAAAATAAGTTATTGTGCATGCATGAATGCATCGCTGCTTGGCTTTTGCAGAACACAAAATTAATTCTTGAAAAACTTTTTTTTTCTGCCTGCGGCACTCAGAAAAAGTCACAGGCTGGGTCACAGGGAGGAGGCGCACCACAATAGAAATGAGAGTGTTCCATTTAAAAATGATCATGCCTAAGCCCTACTCCCTATGAAGCAAACATGAAGCATAAACGAAACATCCATAGACTGTACACAGCACAGCCTATGAACTGGGTATAGTGTATTAAGCTATCAGCATGCCAGCAGATACACCCAGTAGATTACACATCTGGCAATCATTCATGTTGTTTTTCTTCACTTAACTGTTTCATGCAATAGATGTGTCGGTAACTAATTAAAGAAGCTATAACATGCATGTTAACATTACACAAAATACATGTGCATTTTTTTTAATCACACCATTATGTGCCCTAACGAATTCAATATCCTTATACATATATTCAGGTGATCAGAATTGCTGTTTCCTCATTACTCTAAATGCCAGTTAATGTAAAGGAAAAGTCCAGCCACATGTGTATTGTTTCACTAGAATTTTTGCAATCTTCCAAGTATGGAGCTTTTTTAATTAATCTATTTATTTATTTATTTATTTTTCACAGGCGTGCTAACGGTTTTGGGATATGACCAGTTCCAGCCTGAGCACTCTAGTTAGAGCACAAGTACACAGGATGAACCACAGCTTGAGAAATCTGGGCTGGAGCCGGCAAGTCTGGAGCACTCCTCCACTCGCTCAGTCAGCCTTTTGTTCAGCTGCACAAGCTATCAGCACTTCCTACCGACAGCCAACAATAAGCCTTCACAGCTGGCCTGAACTGTGCAGAGCCTGTTTGCCCCACATCAAGGCGAGAGGAGGGGAGAAAGAAAAAGTAAAACATATTGCATGGAAGTGCTGACGCCCCTCACACATATGAACACAGTAAAATGATATCACACAAATGTGATTCAGGAAAAAAAAAAAAAGTTCACTTTAAGTACATAACAGTTGGATGATATACATTATAATTCTGTACGTGCATCCATGTTTTGATTAATAAAATATTTGTTTATACCTTGCATATTTATTGTAGCTAATTATCCAAAATATCGGTATCAGTTCAGTCATCAGACTCCAAGCATAGTTCCTACAGTGCGGAAATTTGAATATGTATAAGTCACTTTCAAGCATACTCCATCTTCACTACATGCCCCTTCCGTGAAGAATGACAGACATCAGTAATAAAAAAAGCATATGTTGTGTCAAGCCTTTGCAATGCACAACTCACACCGCTTCTTTGACTGGTTCAAGAAAGTGATGTCTCTGTCCAAACCCAAATCCCCCACCCTCCACCCCTAAGAATGAGTGATAAGTAGTCATATCCTGTGTGATGAAAATGAGAGGGTTGCTCTGCATCACTGCTCATCTCTAACATGTACACATGCTTGAGTGGAGGAATGTCTGTTTTAGGTGGATCTGAAAGGGTTTATATATAGAGGTGGGGATTTTTGTTTTACTAATTAATTAATTAACTGATATTTACCGGCAACACATTAATACATATAGGCCTAGAATTAATAACTCAGAGTATTCATTGTGGTTTTCATGGATCAATAATAATAATAATAATAATAATAATAATAATGCTAGTTAAAGCATATACACATGGATAACTGAATCCTTTAGGGTCGTAGTTACTGTAGTTATCCGTAAGGAGTTATTTTAATAGAAGAGACAAGAAAACACTCAAAGACCTTGTCACATAAAGGCTGTATTACATTGCAGCATCCACCTGACCCTCATGAGCTCTCGCATACTTCAAGCAACAGCTTGCTAGCGGTGGCCTTCCCTTAGGCCAGCTTCCCACATGCACACTCACACAAACAGATAACTCTCCAAGCCCCTCTTGCCCGGCTCCCACGTACTATCAAAGAGTCTTAATGGCGTCTAATTAGCTCCCAATCTGCTGGTGACAGAGCACCAGTGGCACGCCAGAGCTCCATTCAGAGAGCGGCCATTGTGCGGCCGGATAGTTTCCACTCTGCTGGAGAGAAACCGTTTGGAGGGGAGAGGACAGAGAGGGTGGGGTGGACGGGGGACATGAATAAGAGACAGTGTTGCAGCTTGTTGCAAATCTAATAATGTGGGAGTCTTTTCCGCACCCCCCCCCCCCCCTCAATCCTGCTCTCATCCATCCGTTAGTTCTTTCTCAGGCTCACTGGCAAGTTTTCTTCCTCTTGAAGTTAATAGTTAATCTGTGACTGCATCATCCTCTGGGAACTGCCTGTTTGGAGTGTGTAATTAGTGTGTGAGCGAGGGTCATAAACACTATCACAGAGAAGGCTGTGTTTACACCCTCACAGCTGGTTGGAGAGGCGCTACAGAATTACTCATTAGCTTTTTGAGAGTTTATGCCAATGAATGAAATGTTTTCATATCTGTATTAAGAGGAGCAGATGTGAGAAATGCTGTCAGGAATAAAAAATAAGGCGGCTTGTTTTTCCAAACTCATTTATTGCGCTGTGATGAATACCTATTGAGCATTCCAGATGGTGGGATAATAGTGGACTTGTGCATAAATCTTTTGATTTGTTTACATAAACTGTGATTCATTTTTTTTTTTTTTAACAAAAAGGTGAATCACATGAATCCTCTTGTTTCTCCCTAATTTACATCACATTGCCATTGTAGGTCTGAAAGAACAGAGGACAGGGCTCTGTGTGTGTGTGTGGGTGTGTGTGGAGACCAGCTGCTCACAGCTGGGGCATAATGGCTAAGTTTTGGAGGGAAAGACCTCTGCTACCAGGCAGCTGTCACCACCAGCGGGGAAGGATACAGAGGCTAAACTCCCCACGCAGTCTTCTGCTTTCCCCATCCCTGACTCAGATTGTAGCATAAACAGCATATTTTATTTTATTATTGTGCTATGTAATAAAATATAAGCACAGAATGTCCCCGGTCGTGCTGACAAATTGCTGCTCTACTTGTTTCACTGAGATCTGTATCTTTAAGAGGCAGGAAAATATGTGTTGCACCTGCAAGTTCAATTGAGTGCAACTTCAGTTTCTGTTTTACTCAGGTGTACAGGATGAAAAAACACGTCGAACATAGCTCAGGTGCAGCCTAGGATTCAACACACAACACTTATGTGTACAACTACTCATGGATGACAAATTAAAGGGAAAAAACAATAATGCCGTTTTCTTAGTCAGGTCTTAGTCACCTCAAGCCTTCAGATCACCTTTAATGAGATCTGGTGACCACAAGATATTATTCAGATCATTTTCATGCTCATCAAATCATTCAGTGAGCCCCCGTGTGCTTGACATGGGGGCCGGGTCTTCCTGGAAGAGACCAGTCATATCAGGATAGAAATAGTCCTAGAAATAACGGGTCAAAAGAACTTTTTTATTGAGTCAAACCATGTCAGAAAAATCATTACCTCCCCCTTTCTCCTCACACACACAAACACACACAACCACTGTTTTTTTATATTTATTTTTATCACATAACCCTATTTACAGTATATCAACCTACAGTTTGACAACAAATAACATAACACACAAACCACATTAAGCACCAAAAAACTATAAAGTCAATACCTAGTCCTATTTATAGTCTATTCTTCTTATAGCTTGATTTTGTTTTGCTAACACTGCTAGAGCCAAATTCACTGTATTTACATTCTCGGTATTTCCACAAAACAAACACATTCAGGTAGAGTTACATATGGGTTCAGTTTTCGAGGTCAGGAAAATAAGTTCCACTGCTTTGAATCACATCTGATATGCAAATTTTTAGAGTTGTAAGCCTTTAACCAGCAAAAGACCTGCATGCTAAGCTAGCTAGCAAGGTTTTCTTCCTCACATATCAGATGTGACTGATGCTAGTGAGGAAGAAAACCACAATGTTTATTTTGACAAATTATTTAAAGATATTGTTTTAGGATACTTTTAATTACTGAATGAAATAAAATTAATGAATTAAGAAAATAACCAGGCAAAATCTTCTCACAATGAAAAGAAAAGTGATAATGCAGGCTAGTTTACTGATAAGTTGATAGGTCAGCTAGGTAGCTAGATGGGATGGTGAAATGATATATATACATACACTGCCTCTGTCCCGGGGGGCTTTGAGCCTATCCCAGGAGCCCATCCGGACAGGGAGCCAATCCATCGCAGGAAACACACAAACACTACAGGGAACACCAACACCACCAATTTGGGAATACCAATTATAAATCTTCTTGGACTGTGAGAGAAACCCACCAAGCAATCGAACTGAGACCCTGGAGGTATATAATATTATTAATATGACATTATATCTCGATATTCCGAGATATTTAGTATTTTAAGAACTGGCAACTGCTAATTATCCTTATAAACTAAGATTTTTTTTTTATTATACAGTGACCGATATGCATTGCATGATATTCATGTTGTCTGTAGCCTCCATGCATAACGATGGAGAACCAATTTTAACCTGATTACTGTGTAGTTGATTTTACACGTTATATTTTCAGATGTTTTGAAACTTTTTAACAACTGAGAATGTCCAGATCTTGTTGTCATCATAGCTTAACAAGTTTAAAACGGTCAGAGTTTCGTTTTCTGCATAGCATGTGTGTTTATAGTGTATTGGAATTTGTGTTGGTTCTCATGAACCAGCATGAACTCTGCTTGTTAACAAAGTTTTCACTTACTTAGGGCAAAAACATATAGCTGACCCATGGCCTGTACTCTGAACAAGCCCTGAAGCTAGAGATGAGCATAGTGGTAGCAGCTGTTTTCCCTTCACAGAGCTCTATTCAGTGTAAGGAGTGCTGGAAGAGGACAATGCCTGCGTCTTCTTCAGTCCCGCGCTACGATTAATTCCTCAAATCTGTTCTTATCCCAGTGGCGGTCTCCCAGGATAGAAAGGCCTTGTGTTCTCTAGCACGCATTGTGCTGGTTGCCGGAGAGAGAAGCCTATAGATTCCATTGACAAGTGGACACGGCACAGGCCTTCTCAATGCTTTTGTCCCAATTATTTCACATATATAATCTGGATTATTCTGGATTTGAGGGCGTTCTCACTCCAGACAATTAGGTAGTCTCAAGGGTTTTTAGCTAGGCTTGAATTGCCCAAGACTTTTTTTTTTAATATTAAGTAGTCATCTTCATTCCAGGAGATCACTGGAAGGTAACACTTATTTACTTATTAATTAGCTAACCCAATTTATGTATAAATTAGAATGTGTTTTATATTTTATTCTACAAAACAGTAAGTTCTGACAGGGTAATTTGATTGAAAGAAAGGCATTCCACGAGTGCTGATAACAGCAATAACAGCACTGGGTTAAACCATATGTATCATTCTGTGTCACAGGTGTTCTAACAATCACCCAATTACACTAACTGTCGGTCACCAGCATGGGTGAAAGTAGGTCTGTACGGTCTGTAGTACTGGAAAGAGGGGAGAGCAAATCCCACTTTCAAAAACAGTCATAGACGCACTTTCAGCAAGAAAACACATCTGATAGTGTTATGTCATCTTAAAAATACCCTTTGCTTCTAAGCCTAAGAAATTGCTTCTAAGCCATTCTGAATTGCCTCTGACCCAACCATGTTGGCCACTATGCATTTATTGAATGAGCACCGTGCTACGTCCGAACTGACTACACTATTTTATGTTTATCTAATATTTTTAACTGTTTTATTTTAAATAAAATTTCAATTAGTTTTAAAAGTTTTCATTATTTGTATCTTAAATCAAAATTTATTTTTTTATTATTATGATTATTATTATTTTTTTATTACATATATATACTACCTACTATATTCTACCACATGGCTGAATCACAAGTCACTCTCTAACCCCTGATCAGTAGCACTGTTTGGGGTGTGTAACATGGGATTGTACACCCTAGATAAGTGCACTAGCTCTACATTTTAGGCTATTTAGGGTTCAATCCAAAAACCAGGAAATCTGAAGTAAATCTCGTGTAAATCTTAATCTGATCATTAGTATTTATACATATTTCCTCATACTTTTCAAACTTATTTCAATATAGCAAAAGCTATATTGAAAGCTGCTTGGCGACAATGACCACTGTTAAAAGCACCATATAAATAAAAGTCAATTGAAATTGAATTGAATTAATTCAATAAGTACTCTTTCTCGTGTTATATTGTTTTATTAGGCTAATAGATGAACATTACATGAATTTAATATAAAATTGGGTTCAAAAGTTAGGAAAAGTTAATAACAATAACAATAATAATAACAATAATAATAATAATAATAATAATAATAATAATAATAATAATAATAATGTGATGCAACCACATGGTTTGTATAATCCCTTTTGTATCAAATGTAAGACTTCTATGTCCTGTTTGTCCTACATGATTTCACAAGTTTTAGCCTTCACAGGATGAAATCTTGGCAATAGAGGATTCCACAGTCTTCAGAGCAAAATAGCTTGGTGTTGACTCACTGCCTTCCTTCCATTACTGAAACTACATTAGCTATGAAACAGGCTTGTGGACAGGCAGCAGGGCCCCACCTGTGTCAGGTGCGGTTGTGCTGTTCCCTTGCACACATACACACACACACCGCACAGGTGTTTAGCCTAAAGCTTTTACCCTATTACAGGTGAGGCTTGTAAGCTGTTACACCCATGTGGAACCTCCAGGAGTGTTGCCTTGAGCTGTCAGGACCAGCGTCGTGAATCGAAGGTTTTAACACATGCTGAGGTGAGCACAAGTTTATATGAATACACTTTATTACTGGGATTAAAAAGGGTTTACGTTTATATTCATTTTTATATACATCTAGTTGGCGGTTTATTAGACCCACCTACTTTTTTTATTTTATTTGCATAGACGTAACAATTACTGACTGCAGCCCGTATGAATGCAGTGCAAGCTTTATTAGCCTCCTGCTCCCAGGACCTCCACTTGACCACTGATGTTATTAGGGGGTGGATTATTCTTACCATGCCAGAAACATGGTAGATTTGATCCATTCTGATGTACCAGAACAGCTTCTAAGTACCTTGGATCTTGATGAAATGTATGAATGCCTTTCTTCATTATCAAATATATACCAAATAGGACATGGGCATGTAAGGCTCACACATGACCATGGGAACCAAAGTCTAGCCTGTCCTGTCTGATCCCACAGAAAAGCTAAAGGCACCAGAACACCCTGTGCACCACAGACTGCCAAACATGGGAGCCAGCAGCCAAAGATCCTTTGCAGATCCTGCCTCCAAACTCAATCTGATCAAGCATTCATGGGAGTCAAGTCTGATCCACTGAAGCGCCACCCCACAACACCCAAAAGTTCCCCTGCCAGCATCCTGGTGCCGGACACCACAGCACAACCCCAGAGGCATTAATGTTGTGGCTGATCTATACAGATCTATCTGTATATCAAATTGCTCCAAAAATCTGCCATATGTGTTCAGTTGGACTGAATATAACCATAGCTTATTATTTGTATTAATTACATCATCAAACCATTCATTTTACCCCTGAGCCCTGTGGATAGGGGCAGGATCATCCTGGTAAAGGAACATGGGTTAAAAGTTGTCTTTTCAGTTTTGATGTCAGGTGTCGTACATACATTACGTAGAGGATGTACAGAGAGAGCGGGCTGGATGGATAGGATGCATCCTGCCTGTGAACCCTGTGCACTCTCCCAGCAAAGGAATGCATCCTCTGCATAAACACACGCACACACACACACACTCCCCTCATTTTGTGCTTCCTTGGGCATCTGTAAGGCACCGTATCTCTCCCACAAACATACACAGACACATTAGTAGAGTAATGATATCCCCCGTTCCAACAACAGTGTTTGCACCATCTATCACAAAAATACACAGAAATAAACTATGCATAAATATTCACCCCCTTGAACCTTTCCTCATTGTGTAGTGCCAGAAATAGGAACATAAATGTATGTAATTTAAATCAAATGTCACTGAGCTACACAAAAAAAAAAACCCCATCATACTGAAGTGGGTGGGAAAAACCAATAGAGCTTTACAAATAGGTATTTACCACTGTTGCTGTGAGAGCTGTAAATTGATTCAGGTGCACCCAGTTGCCATCTGAAGTGGCATAATTAGGCGAGTGCAATTAAAGTGTCACATCTCAATACGTAAATACACCTGTTCCTGGAAAACCCCAGAGTTTTGTTCGGGAACTTCAAACGGGCGCTGCGGGTCACTCATGTAGGCATGTGTTTCGTAATATTATTGGTTTTTGACATAACACAGCTTTACAAAGAACATTAAAAGACTGGGCCTTGTCTAAATATATGTAATATAAAACGTCCAACGGTAGTAAGTAGTCTTGCTAGAAATGTGCACTTCACATCTCCTCGAGAAATAGGCGGGACCGAAAAATCGACCCCCATTTCAACGCAGTTAACAATTTAGGCATGACAAAGCATTTTTGCTGTGGCTAGCAATGATGTGTTGAAAACGAGGAAATCCCAGAGCAACGCGAAGGTCATCAACGTTGAACTAATGAAATTCCTCCATTTGAATCTGAAACTAAACTAAATATCACTTTAGAAGTTTGCCATAGTACAAAAGATTTTTTGCATTTGAAAGAATTTATATTTAATGCACAGATAAACAGTGAGAGATAGATGCAATGACGTTCGGTGTTAAAAACAGCTCTGTTAACGATAACTGAATAAAAGACTGCTCTTTGAAAGCATATCGTCATGTTAACATGTCACGCTCGACACGCTCGGCTGCAAGGTCCAACTTCCAGGACTTTAATGAACTAAAACTGGAAGCCGAGAGTGTCCTAATTTTTTACACTCATTTCTCCATTTTTTATTGTCAGCACTAATTACAGTAACAAAAGAAGGTGTGAGTGCTGTATGCATGCGCTCACGTGTTTCTAGTGTCCCTACATCTGTGCTCTCGTCCATCTGTGAGCTCAGTGCCACTTGTTGCTTTGTGCTTTTGTGTGTGTTTATGTGTGTGGAGGGGCGTTAGCAGGAATGTAAAGGAAGAGAATGGAGGGAAGCAGACACTTTGTGACAAAAGCAGGACACATTCCTCAACCCTCCCTTCCTCTTTCTCTCATATTCCCTCTCTCTCTCTCTCTCGCTCGCTCCCTCCCTCCCTCCCTCCATGGGAAAATCAAACAGGTGGTTTAGGCCTGTTGGAAAAGCTGCGTGGAGTGGAGGTGGCTTGTACCACAGCCTGTTTGGTGTGTGTGTGTGTGCTTTAGAATGAAGCTCCAACGCTTAGTGAAAGAGAGCCATTCTCATTACCATATCAATTCTGGGAACGAACCTCAGCTACACCCTCACCGGCCGCCCATATGGCATGCGCTTGGCAACCAGAGGAGCCCCCTCCTTTTTTTTCAATTTCATTCTCATGTGCACACACATTCCGATACACATATTCACATGAAACATATGCTTTATCTTCACACCTACAAGTGGCGTCTACACGGATATCCCACATGTGCATGTACACACACATACAAGCCCCACCTCTTAGCTTTTATTTTATATCTGTTGGGACCGGCAGTGGAGGCCTGTAACTCTTATGTTTGGTTTGTGTGAGGCCTGGACCACACACAGTAATAATCAGCCTCAGAGTCCCTGATGCTGCGCTTTTCAAGGACAGTGTGACCATCGACGCTAACCGAACCCATTACATAGACCTCTTTACAACGTACGCATTGGCTTTCTAGTTCATTTTATTAAATGCTCTGTATATTAAACCGCTTGCTGAATTTGTTTGGAAAAAATGAGTCTCACATTCAGACCACACCCAGTTTAGCCATAACTTATTTCCATCATCTCCCTAAGGCATGCTTCATTCATTGAGCCAGCGACCACATCTTTTCAAATGGCTGTTCAATGTCATAGATTGGTTAGCAACTGTCTAATTGGATAATGGCTGGTTATAAATGGGGTAGGGGAACACCATACCACCCGCCAAAGATCAGCCATGAATACAAGGTTACACATGACATCATTTTATATATATATATATATATATATATATATATATATATATAAAAGTATCGAGAAATGATTTTCTCTATACATGCTTCAGATGCTTATGAAGTGTAAATTGTTGATGGCTGACCCATACATTGTTGAAAATCTCACTTACCTCAATGCTCCGTACATCATCTGATTGTTTGGTAATAACTCAGTATTGGTGTAAATTTAGTGCAGACCTTGGCACCAGTGGTAAGACCTCCCAAAGTGAAAATAAAGGAAATGTAGCAATAATTTATGTAAATCTGGCATTTACATGTTTGACCATCTGGTAAAACTCAGCCGCACAGTGTATATGCACCTGTGTGTATGTGTGTGTTAGATGTTAGGATTGTCATACGAATCTATTATTCATATTATGTATAACAAATATGTTCAAGTCAAACCAGGACTTCTGATTATGCAGAATAACAGAACCCAGTTCTGAGAGTTAAAACTCCCTTTATTTCTCTATATAATCCCCTGATTCACTAAAGCACTTATCCCAGCGATCCACTAGTGTTTGGATACCATCAATGTAGAAAGATTTCTCAGTACGCCGGAGCCATGATCGGACTGCCTGCTTCACATCCGAAACACTGGACCTCTCCTAAAGGAACTCATTTAAAGGCCCGAACATGTGGAAATAGCCTGAAGCGAGCTCAGGACTGTACGGAGGATGTGGCAATGACTCATAGTCAAATTCCTATAATGTGTAAATGGCGTACAGTTCCCACAGACAGATGCGTCTCTTCCGCAAATTTGCGACAAGTTATCAGTTGTTTTTCAAGGATCGCACGTTCCGCTCGCCGAGGGTTCGCGGGAACTACTGCAGAGGGCTCCGACCCACCTCTGCCGGGATCGTCATTCACTGACATATGGCGTTCTTTAAAACGTTTCCCCCATACAAATGTTTTACTGCGACTAGGAATCGCATCACTGTACTGTGCTTAAATGTCAATCGGTTTTACGCCTTCATTCACAAGAGATTTATCAGTTCAAATTAATTGTCACTTGTACAAATACAGACACAAATAGAAGGAGGACAAAAGTTGTGCATCAGGACTGGGATCCTATGGGATACAAAAAAAAGCACCACATAAACACATTGACAGTTCATGAAATAGACAAATCAGTATAAAAGTTTCCTAAAAAAATGATATTCATATCACACATCACGCTTTTTTAGAACTCCCATTCCATTGAGCATGCTCAGTAGAGTCCCAACTTTTACACAGAGCACTGGGTACAGTGTGATTTGACATCTCCCTCTCTCTCTCTCTCTCTCTCTCTCTCTCTCTCGCTCGCTCTCATGCACCCTTCTTTCTGTGCTTTCCCTTCCTGGCGCCTTCGCTCCACCCTTATAAGTGTTATTACTGAGAAAAATGCCTTGACGCCCTAGCAGGTGCAGGATTGAGTCATCCTCCCCATTTTACACACCGCCTGTGTGTGCTTGTGTGTGTTTGAGTGTGTGTGTGTGGTGACTCATGGTGGCTGCCAAAGGCATTCTCTGTGACGTTTCACCACAGCAGAAATCACAGGTACATGTT
Organism: Clarias macrocephalus; assembly: GCA_011419295.1. NCBI lineage: Eukaryota > Metazoa > Chordata > Actinopteri > Siluriformes > Clariidae > Clarias > Clarias macrocephalus. The sequence goes on from JAAGKR010000385.1 coordinate 155,039, forward strand.
GCAATGACCAGTCAACCATTCCTCCGTCTTCCCACTGACCCAGCTGTCTTAAGTGTTTATCGTTAGACACACACACACACACACACACACACACACACACACACACACACACACACACACACACACACACAAAACAAACAGCATGACTCTTGAGTTTCCAGGATTACATTCTCCCCTAAGTGAGTAATTGTGCATGCGTGTGTATGTGGGGTGACTTTCACGCCTCACACAGCTGGCTATAGCCTCTGGAGAAGAGCAGGCTGTGTGTCAGGCTGTGTCAACACACTCCTGTTACACCTCAGCCTCAAACCGGCATACCTAGTGTTTCTAAATCTGAAATATGTATTTCAGTTACGACAGATTTTTATCACGATTTGATGGCCTGATCGTGTGTGTGTGTGTGTGTGTGTGTGTGTGTGTGTGTGTGTGTGTGTGTGTGTGTGTGTGTGTGTGTGTGTGTGTGTGTGTGTGTGTGAGAAAAAAGATCATGAGCAGAGCAACAACTTTTAAACTACTAACTAAAATAAATCTGCAGCAAATTGCTGATTTGTTTGTATCCAAAAATGTCGCAGAAACTATGACTGTTGTGTCTAAGTGCCATAATAAGACAGGGTAGTGTTAAAATTAGCCCTGGCACCCCTACATGTCATCCATTAAAATTACCCTTATTAATAGAAGAGGGGCACTTACAGAATGCACAAGAGTGGGGGGAAAATTATGTGCACTCTGGCTGTAAAACTCATTTTAATTAACTTTTAGAAAAGACAAATAGAGACCTAATCTCCTTGCTTTTCAATACACTTTATCCATCTGTCAAAAAGCCTTCTTATTCCCTCATTAAAAATGTTTTAGGCTGAGATGCAAGCCACAAGTGCACTACACGTCGTCCTCATAGGTTTGCTTTCAGGGGCCAAACAGGTGAAAGTCCGATGGAGCAAGATCAGTAGTATAGGGAGGATACTGTAACGAAATTTTTGCAGAGTGACGACAGTGTGGGCAGAAGTCATGCACGATCATAATGCCCTTGATAGCAGTCCTCTGTGTTTAATCTGAAGTTTAGGCTTGAGTGCTTCACTAGGCATCTCCCTGTAACGAGAGCTGTTGATTGTTGAACCTTTTTTCTGATAATGTTCCAATACTGGCCCTTGAGAATCCTCGAAAACAGTGAGCGTTAATCTAGCTGATGGTAGATTCACTCACTCATCATCTATACAGCTTAATCCTGTATTCAGGGTCACAGGAGGGGCCTGGAGCCTATCCCAGGAGACTTCGGGCACATGGCAGGGTACACCTTGGACAGGGTGCCAATCCATCGCAGGGCACAGACACACACACACTACGGGCAATTTGTGAACGCCAATTAGCCTAACCTACATGTCTTTGGACTGTGGGAGGAAACCCACCAAGCACGGGGAGAACATGCAAACTCCATGCACACAGAGACGGGAATCGAGCCTGGCTGGGGATCGAACCCGGACCCTGGCGGTGCAAGGCAACAGTGCTAATCACTACACCACCGTGCCGCCTGATGATAGACTTTTAAACTTTTTTTTTTAATCGGCAATTGAGGATGTTTCGATCCTTGTCTCATCACCAGTAATGGTTTCTTTAAGAAACTTCCACCTTCCTTAGAGTATCGAAGGATACAAATTTTGTTTGTAGATATCCAAACCCTTCTGTTTATGCTCTTCCGTGTGTTGTTTCGGCACCAGGTACACCATCAGACCACAAAAAATAAACAAATCACTGCACGCTGCTCTTCTTTCATGCAAATCACGAGTTGGGCATCCAATTTTGTTCGCACCGTGGTTAGAAATGAATTGATATAAGACATTCACACCTGCACCGCAGTGCCTGGGGAGACTGTAGCCTTGAACGGAAAGCGCTGATAAGACGCTGTGGCCAAGAGACATTTTAATATAATCGAGATAATGCGGATAATTTTTGACTCACCCTTGTGTCATGATATCCTTTTTACAATTTAAAATGCTGCATTTTATTCTTACTCTTTTTCTTTTCCACATAAGTGTCTAGTTTGAGATATAAAGAGACATCAATTGTAGGTATTAAATATTAACAAACAATAGGAGCTGTGGTTTTCTTCTTTACCCTATATCACAAACTTTCCAGCAAAAAGCAGAACCATATGTCCTTAAACCCATAAATCTGCAGCTGATGGCCCATGTTCTTTCGGACAATGTGTTATAAGACAGGCGAGTGGAAAATACCCATATTCATAGCTCATAATCATTTTACTTTACACACACTTACACAATATGCACACATGTATAGGCTCCAGGTCTCCACATCTGTCACCAGTTAAACCCACCCTCTGACGCCATGCACGTGATGAATTCGTCTTCCATCCGAAGCATACGTTCAGCGGTCCTGTAATAGAAAGAGTCACTGCAAGAAAAGAAAAAAAATCTATAATAATAACAATAATAATAATAATAATTTGCCCTGTGATTACCAATGAATATTGTCTCCAGACGGTGCCTATGTTTAACCGGCTTTCGGGAAGAGAAACGATGTGCCATATCTCATAAAGGCATGGAAGGCGCCTTAGCAGATGGTAGATCTTTAGAAACAAACAACATAATAAAAGCAGGGATGGGAGAGACCAGGAGGGAAAAGGAGAGCTGAATGAGAAGGGGTGAATGAATGACCAAAAGTGATGGAGAGAGAAACAAGAGCTTGTCTTTCTGTATGGTCCTCTGATGTAGAGGCTTCTTCACATGCTAATGGCTCATTTCTTTAGCCGCTGCGCTGTTAACATAACAATGGGGTGAGAGGGAAGGAGCTAAACTCCAGCTTTCTTTGGGAACGAAACCTAGCTTTTCTTCTGGACAAAATGCTCTTCCTCCTTTGTGAGCGCCTTGAATGCGGTTACTGGCAACTCGTCGTCGTGATCAAAGACTTCGCTCGAAATGAGTTCGAAATGACCCAGGTTGTAGAGAAAGGGATAGAACATGTTTTTGACATACCAAAGACATAATCGAGTGGAACATCGGGCCAATTACAATTATCTGCGTGTGAAAGAAGCCGTATCCGTGTGAGAGTATAAGTATGTGGGTCTTATTATGATTATAATTATTTCACGAAGCATGACTTATTACAAAAACATGAAATATTATCAGGACACAGTGCTACAGATATGTCTCTTCATCCCAGTATTATGACTCCTGTTTGAGCTGTACTGATTACGACCTGAAAGGCATCTCCGTTTCGTCTGTCCTTGGGTCGTCCTTTTGCGCTAGTTTGTGATGAATTTCTGCTTTATTTTCATTTACGCTGTGTTCGACCTCATGATATCACGCGCAGACCCTGAAGCCTCGGTCTCTCTGGAAACAGGCAGATTTTTAAAAGCGGGGAACGGCGGAAGGTCCTTATCTCAAGTAAACAGAGGTGCTGTCTTGACAAGTGTCATTGACTTTTGTAATTAGCTATTGTTCTCCATGGCTCTTGTCCGTTATGCTTTCAGACAGAGTCTTGAATGGGCAACAATTAGCGCTTCACTTAGCTCATTAGCACCACTGATACACCCCTCACCCCATCCCTGTGCAGGTCCCATGTGCGGAAATGTAAAGTCTCAAGAGACTGATTGAACTTCTGGAATTCGAGAGAACTTTTTAGTGGAAGATCAACCAATCAGCGTTTATAAGAAACCTGTAATTAGTTAAAGAAATTTATTTGTAAATTATGCTATGTTTCTATAATTTAACTTTGCCATTACAAAGATAAAAAGGCAAAACTTATAGGTGGCTCAGTGGCTTAGTGCTTAGCAGAGTTTTTTTTACACCTAGTACTGGGGGTTTGAATCTTGCCACTGGTTGGGGTGTGTGTAGTTTGCATGTTTTCCCTGTTCGTGCTGAGTTTCACTCCAAAAACATGCACAGTAGGAAACACTAGCGTTTCCAAATCACCCATACTGGGTGTATGTGATTGTGCTATTAGCTGGCACCCAATCTAGAGTGTACTCCACCTTGTGCCCTAATTTCCCCAGGCTCCAGACCCCATGACCCTAAGATAAGCCGTATACAGGAAGTTCCGTTTCGAGAGCTCGTTCATAAGTCCAATTTGTTCGTAAGTCCAACAAACATAATTAGTACCAACACAATTAGCTATAGACAGTCTATTACAGTAAGTGTTCTTAGAATCGTGCCAACGGTTGAACAATTCATTTTCAAAGAACGAGCAATGTCTGCCATCTTTTAAACCTCACTCCTTTCTCTCAATTATTTTGTCTCCATCGTTATTGCATGGCGCTTCTTAGCAGTACCAGGCTCATCGCCGCTGCTTTTACGCTTGCTTCCGAACATTCTGGGCCTGTACCACACATGTAGAGGATGCATGCTGCACGCATGTGCACGATTGAACATTCGTGAATGCATGTTTGTATGTTTGAAACTCGAATGTTCATATGTAGAGGACTTACCATACCATATTGTTCCTTGTAGCATAAAAACCTATTTTAATGTGGAATAAATAAACCTATATTAGCACAAACGGTCCGATACCCTTCATTGTTAGATAAGAGAACAAGCATGACGCTTAAAATGTTGCGTTTTGAAGCCGTGCTAATGCACATGATTCATGATTCAGTTATAATCTAGTTTGGAGTACAGTGCTTTTTTGTTCCTTTCTCCTACAGACATTCGAAAGTCTGTGGTCACATGCCTCACATGATAGATGGATTGTTAGGAAAACAAACTATTCCTGATTCATTCATTCCTTATTCATTTACTATTCATTATTCATTCGACACAGAGGTTTTATGCCGAGTGCTGCCCACATGACAGATATTACCACACGTGAATGCGCGCACACACGAACACAAGCGTCCACATTTCAAGAGCTTTCTCCAGTGTTTCTTCAAATCTAATATCTTACATCATTAGAAAGACAAGCCTAAAATGAAGCATGCCTTTAACATATGTTTAGGGAAGGGATACATCAAAAACGTTTTTACCCAGAATACGAGCACATGTTTTCGATATGCGCCAATACTGATACTGATACTAAAATGAGTAAGTAATTTAGTGTTAATTACTCACAGAACTTTTTGTTAAGTTCTGGTTATATTTTCTTGCTTTCCATGAAAAGCATGTAATGTTCATGTGCATGCTGGTGTACTTGATTTTAAATGACGTGCATTAGCTAGTTCCGTTAGTTACACTGGATAGAGTAGGGGTGGTGTGGAGAAAAGCATGTCTCGTTTTATTCACTGTGTCCGAGTCTATTGCTGTCAAAGCCTGATAGTGGCTGAGAACAAATACAGCATACAAGCTGTACGATTTGTCTGTGGGAACCTTTTTCCACACACAATCAGTAAGTTTAAAATGATGGTATAGCTCGAGGAGGCCATTTACTTGGACTACTTACCTTGTCCTATTACACAAGCACGGCAGCGGAATCGATCTATTGACCAAAGTATGTCCAACTCCACTACAATACGCGGTGATATTCCCTCATTTCAGTTTGATCAGTTTGTATCATATTTCCCGGTGTCACCTGTTATGTTACAAACATGTTAGCTAGCAGCAAACTGGTAGCATGTCGAGCAGTAAAAACATGAACAATTTTACATCTCTTTACATTTCGTACGTTTTACTTTTTATACAAATGAGATGTTATTTCTATCACTGGTGGTTAAGCAGTTATATAACCACAAGTCAGGCGACATCGCACTAATGTTAACTGCTTCTTCTGCCGCGTGCTCAGGAACCTCGAGATTGATACAGTATACTCTGGCATGAGTGGAATTAGATATGGATATGGATATGGGTAGATCGCTGTTTAGAGACCGCGTAATCAGTGCCATCGGTCTCCTCCAAATCTCTGTTAGCGCTTAGCGTGTGTCTCATCCTCTTCATATTTTTTCCTGAAATGTAAATAATATTAAGCATTTGCGCAAAACTTAACTTCCTTGTTTCGTTCTTCTCTTGTGTTTAATGGCGGCTCACAAACCAAGCGGGTGCATACTGCCACCTGCTGTATCGGAGGGTCTAAATACGCAAGTGTCCCCGAAAACAGAGCACAAAAAACAAAGTGGATGCTGGCCAGGGGGGTAGTGGGGAGGGGGAAACAAGCGTTCTTGAGCATGGTAATAGATAGTGAGACACATAGACCAATAGTTGAAAACGCCCTTAGTTACACGTGCCGGAGTAGCTCAACTACCAACCGCATTACCTACGTGTCCTAGTTTGACTTAGTATGTCGATTTAGTACGATTTCGGGCAGACTAACATGTTTGGTAGAAAAAAAAGAGTAGGTGTTAGTTGGAGTAACAGACTAACACAACAACATGTAAACATACTTAGTGAATGTTGTAGTTTTAGTTGTTGATGTATGCTGGAAGAGCTCATGGTTTTAGTTTGTTTGTTTAACTTGTTTTATGTGATTATTTATTGTAGGAAGTTGACGTAGATCTGTGCACCTGGTCACTTTAACTCATTAGCCACCCTTAAACTATTAAAGGGTCATCCACTGTATTCATAGTATAGCATGAGCAGTTCACACCAACTATATTCCACTACCCGTGTTAGCACCTAGTGACACGTGCTATTGAAATGTTAATCGCCATTTCCTTAGTCGCCGTTTGCAGGGACAGAACAATGCAGCTGGTTTGATGATGCTTTTAGCATACAATGATCTTGGATACAGCTATTAAGGTGTCCTTTAAAGCAGGGGTCCTGAGCAGCTAGGGATCCTTTTAACTATGAAAAATGTCTAAGATCCCATTTGATTTGTTGTTGCCCACCCACAGATTTAACTTTCCCTACTTGTTTTTGGAATAAACCTCATTTAAGCAGTCATACAGCTTGATAAGAAGACAGTAATGAATATTATAATTTCGATCATTTTGATTACAGAGCCCAATTTAAGAGACATGGGTTTAAAGGGTATTTAACAAACTTCAAGTGGAGTCTGCGGCAATATAAAGTTCCCAAAGAATTCTGTCTCTGTGAAACCCAGGGCTCGAAATAACCCAGATCCTAAATATAGACGTTTCCTTAATGAGTCAGTGTAACAATCTTATTGTGGGTAAGACATGGGCGAAAACCTAAGGCAACCCTTTAACTTCGGGAAAGCAGCTAGTATTACTTTAGCACATGTGATGTGAATATGTAGAACACACGCACACACACTGGGAGCACATCACACATCAGACATCTGTTGCCGCGAGGAGACAGACGGAGATGCACCGTGGTGACCAGGCAGCTCCATGGCGACAGCAGGCTGTCCTTCTGGTGCCAGTGTGCTTTTTTTTTTTTTTTAACAAGGCATGGAATAACAACACACAGCTGGGAGTGTGGGAACAGCTGCCACGAACATCACTACGCCCTAAATCTCTCTCTCTCTCTCTCTCTCTCTCTCTCTCTCTCTCCATCTTTCCTCATTCTCTCCCTCTCTCTCTCAATCTCACTCTCTCTTTATCTCTCTCACCCTTCCTCCCTCGCTTTCGGACTCCAGACTCGCTGGAGCCGAAGCTCCAGGCTTACTTCCTCTCCGCAGCCTTCACTTCCTGTCATTTGATGGGACTTCCTGCCATGCCTCTGTGATCAGGCCTTGAAGAGGCTCTAGTCCGAGGTCGGCTTCCTGCCGCACGGACAGCTGCGGAGATAATTTCCACTTTCCGCTTTGGTCAGGGAATTCTCTTATTTTCTTTTTTTTTTTTTCTTTGCAGTAATGTCTTCTCCTATCTTTCTCTCTCTCGCTCTCTCTCTCTGCTTTGTTGTTGATTTTTCCATTTTCCTGCAATACGCAGAAAGTGACAGGGGTTTAGGAATCTCTGTCAAGCAGCACACGAACGAGAGGCCATTCGTTTCCAAACCTGCATCGACCGCAAAATACTTGGCGTGTTATAGGACAGATTTCCAGATGCAAAAGGTCACACTATTTCAAAATAGTCTGGGAAAAATAAGGAAGGTTCCTTTCATAGTGACTGGGTCTGTTCTGCACAGCAGGGCACAGCTGGCTGACCAGTTCAACGTTCGCGCCACTTTAAAACAGCAAAACGTATATCAGGCATTTACAATAGCGCAGACCCATCTGTGGTAGATTGGATGTATTGCCGTGGAATGCTGATGATGTGGAGGTCAGCGGCTCAGCAGGAGGCAGGCACGGAACAGCACATGATGTCCACTTTGTGTGTATGTGTGCAAGTTGTAACTCCTTCGACAGAAGGAGAAAGAAAAATGTGTTTGTATGGGATTTCAATAACATGCACGAAGTTTGTCTGTAATTATTCCGAGACCCGGTGCTGTAGTGATTAATGAGAGATCCTCTTGGACGTACATTCCTCCACATGGTCCTCACACACAGATACAACCTCCAACCATGTGTTGTCCTGCTGTCCCTCTGCTGTGCCCATCTGCTCCCTAGGGCTGTGTGTCTGTGGGCCAGAGTGTGCGACAGCAGGAGCGTATGAGGGACACGGCAAAGACTCGGCATGTGAGAGCTCTAGCTGTGAGGAATTTTGTTTGAACTCCCCAGACACGCACCGTCCCGAGGAGGCATTTGGGACCGTCATCTGTATTGAACATTTTCTGCTATGCCGATATAAGTCATGGCTCTTGTCATTCACGGCCTCGAGCTAATCAGTAGATCTTTATAGCTCGGTCTCAGATAATAATCTATGTCAGACGTTGTAAACATGGTTATTTACACTCCCTTAATTATAACGTCAGTGTTAAAAGTGAAAACGGGAGCTCGGAAATACTCTAACCGACCTAAATATTTGGCCGGTCCTCGCAAGTCAGTTGACACAAATTGAAAATAGCTCCTGCTTTGGTCTGGCTTTAGAGAGATCTTGTTAAACCGTCTAAATTAAACAGCCTGAAATGTCCTTATTGGTGCATTTGTGTACTCTGCAGCCCCAGGGCCTGTCCGGTGGAGAAAGAAAGTACAATGGAGGAATGCGGAGGTTGTGATGGAGAGACAGAGAAAGAGAAAGTCAGGGATTCCATTTGCACTGTTGTTCAGTTGTAAAATTGAACCATAAAGAATGAGAACAATTATTAACGTTCGATCTCATGAAGGCATGTGGGTTGTTTTTTGAGATGTAATTCGAGACAGTGGTGGAGACTGGAAAGCCTTGTTTTGATTTTCAGAACAAAAAAAAAAAAAAAAAAACTTTATTGCATTTGGATTGAATGACTCAACCTCTTTTTTTATAGGCCAATCACACTGTGTACATCGCGAGCAATAAGGGATTGATTTAAGAATCATTCTGGTACAGTAAACCATAATTCCAAAAAAAAAAAAATTAAATAAAAAAAAAGCCACATCCAAAATCAGAAAGGTTACAAAATAATTGCAAGATGTCCCTGGAGAAACTCTTTATGCGCATGATTTATGATTCGGTTGAAAGTTATTTGTCAAAAGCCATACCTCAAAAAAAAAATTTATTTTGTGGAGAAGTTAAAAGGAGATGTTGATATACATATGATCAGCGAACTGCTTCTACATCAACAGTGCAGAGCAAATATGTGCAAAACCTTTTTTCTTTTTTTTTTTGGTCATTATTTTGATTATGGCAATCTTTTAAAGATGGTCCAAGGCAAAAATTGTGGCAGTAATTATTATTATTTCATATTAAAGTCCACAAGAATGCAATAATCCTTATAAATTCGGGAAAATAACATTTTATGCAAACATGCATTCAAGTATGCACGAGAGACAGCGCTTAGGTCTTTAAATAACCTAAATAACTTTTTCTTTTTTTCCCCTCTCCATTCTCTTTCCAGTGCCTCTCTCTCTCTCTCTCTCACACACACACACACACACACACACACACACCACTCTCTCACTGTGTGTGTGTGTTTCGGGAAGCATGCCTTCCCCAGCTGTGTGTGCAGCCCCCTCTGTGAGGGTTTAGGGCAGGCCAAGCTCACAGCTGGCCAGACATCGTGGAGCCAGTCGACAGGCGCATGGAGGGCCGCCCGCCCAGGCCTCTTCCTCTGCAAACATGCCCAGGTGTGGGGCCTGATGGCTGGCTTCTGATGTGTGTGTGCGCTTGTGTGAGTGTGTGTGTGGGGGGGGGAGGGGGGGTGTCACGGCTGGAGGGGATGGGATGGTGGAAGGATGAGAGGGGGGTATTCCCACTGAAGCTGTGTCAACAGTGACTAAAGGAGAGAGTTCTAGTGGGGGCTGGAGGCAGTTTGCAGCGATTACGGCTGTATTGGAACCACATTGTAGCGCAATCGCTCATGCTAATCCAAGCAATCAGGCAGGCGGATTCGCGGAGAGGAGAGGAGAGGAGAGATGAGAAGACAACATGAGAGAGGAAAACGTAACTGCTGGCTTATTGTTCCGCTTTAATATACTGTACATGTAGATGGTAAACAGTTTTTCGGAGAGGTATGTTTTCTTATTACAGAGCTCCCGTCCAAGAAAAAAGTGACGAGAACCGAGTATTTAGCTAGCTACACTCTCCATTTGCCATTTCCAAAGGTAATCAGTAACAGCCACCTGAAGAGATGTACAAACACGACAGACATTGGAGGTTTATAAGAAGGATGGAAATGCAAATGTTTATAAACTGTCCAGGAACTTCTGGTATTCTTCTAATTTACTACCCCTAAACAGTCTAGAGATCTAAGCGTATCACACTCATTGTTATTTCTATTGGTTAAGAGGACTGTCCCTTTTAATAAGTGGGATGATCTTTCGCCCTCATTAAAAAAAAACTATGAGGCAAACACTCCCCTTAAAAGGTCACAGATTTGACAATTTGCTCATACAAAAAGACTAAAAAGGTCCCTTGAAGTTTTGGGAGTTTTCTTGATACTTTGTTGCATGGTTAAAATGTATGAAGTCATGACTGAATGAATAAAGCAACACAGTTATGATCTCATCGTGGCCTTGGGGAGAACGCGCTGGTCAGATGAGATAACACGCTGCCAGGACTGACTAGGCCTTTGAACATCTTTATCTGCAGCCCAGATGCGCATGCACCCACACACGCACACTAATGAGGCGACCTAAAGATGTCTCTCCAGATCTGCCTCGTCTCGGACTCCCTGAAAACTCTCACTCTCAACTAAAGCCTGTTCATGGCAATCCAGCACCCCTAGTGGAGGACAGAGGAAATGCGCCATGACATTAGATAGACTCTCTATCACTTTTGTTGCTCTGGAGGTACAGAGTTGAGGGTTCGAATCTCGCCTCCTGTCTGGAGAGTGCATGCATGTTCTTCCTGTGTTTTGTGGGTTTTCTCCAGGTTTCCAGAGATGGCATCCCATCCACCACAATGTACCCCAATTCAACTCAATTCAATTTTATTTGTATAGTACTTTCAACAATTGTCACTATCGCAAATCAGCTTTCCAGAATCAAAGGAAAATATGGACACGTTTATGAAATGTGAGAAAGTGTGTATGAATCTAAATGATCAGATTGTCCCTCACTGTGTCCCTAAGGATACAGAGGATAAAACGAGTGAGCATTTTAGCACGAGAGTAGCACGTTTAACTATATATTAGATGTTGGCCCATTGAATCAATGAATCCTGGTCAGTGCTCCAGTTGATCCACAATACATCCTGGGAACATGGTGTGAAGCAGGAAAACACAATGTATACATACACATTTACACCTAGACGCCCTGGTATGTTTTTGGAAGGAAACCGGAGAACCCAATGGACACCCACAGGGGCAATGCGAAACGTCACACTCACTAAACTTAATAAAAATGACATCTAAGATAAAAAAAAATTGTAAATTTGTCTTTTTTTGTTTAACCTCTAAAGCAGCACACACAAACACACACACACACCTAGTTTAATATCCTTCTAAGGCCCTTCTAGTGAAATATTAATCACAGCTGCACTACACCTGAATTTAAACCTTACCTTAACCAAAATAAAACATACGGCTCTTTTAGTTGTTGTTTAATAAATGCTGTTCCTAATTCTCCACACAAATCTTTTCCTATAATTGAGGGGACATTTGGTCCTCACTAAGATATATAAACATACCCAAATACACAATCCATCCATCAGGAGGATGCCGAATCAAACGTCTTTTGTTTAATTTCTCATCAACAGTGTTAATATTTTTCGATATTAACACACAAATATATACAGTAAAAATGTATTTTACAATAAATGATATCAAATAATAGACGTCTTCAGTCGAGGAGATTCCAAATTGCTAAGCACCGAGAAGAACATGTGGTTTGTAACCCATAATGGTATACTGTTGTACTTCACCCTAATGTGTTGATTTGGACAGAATTAGATGTGCCCAGCTTCTCTCAATGTGTCCACTCAGTGTGCCCGGCATCTCTCAATGTGTCTCAGTGTTCCCTCGCCTGCATTCCTGTTACTCAGCATTAACCACAGAACCCGTATTACGCCGAGTCTGTGTCCTCAGCGGCGCAGCCTAGCACGTTCGAGCTGTCTTCATGTTCTGATGGATGTGTTGTTTTTCGAGACAAAAGCACTCGCTAATCCTGCTCTGAAAGCTCTATTTACGCTTATTACAGCAGGTGGGGCGAAGGAGATTGTGTTTGCATCACCTAGAGTTCCTCAGCGTTTCACCACAGCCTTCAACAATGTGGGGTGTGTGAGGGCCTCTGCCTGCGCCAGTTTGGCTAAGGAAAACACACAGAAGGTGTCAAAATATCCATCACAAAAGGGGGTCTGTGTGTATGTGTCCTCATCACATTTCTGTATTTGCTATTGCATGTGAATGTGTGCGCGCGCGTGTGTGTGTGTGTGCGTGCGTCCTATAGTAACACTGAGGATGAACTGACGCTCACCTGTACATACAATAACAAAATCTAGGTCAGTGGAAAGCATATCGCGGTTGACTATGTTTGCTTAGTACATATCCTCACCCTGATCAAGTCTCTCTCTCTCTCACACACACACACATACACACACCTCAAACACCATTCGCGTCTTCTCATAGCATGTTTGAACAGCTGACGCATTGCACCACCTTATTGCTGTTTACTCTATGAATGCAAGGCAACTGCCTGGCCATTCAGCATTCATGGGATGTTTTCACCTTTTGTAACTAGCAAAGTGTAAATCTATCCATGTTCAAATGATGAACAAAGAGCCATTGATTCACACGTCTGAGTATGTTAGTTGCTATTACTTTTAAAGCGGTTCCTCCAAAGACCTCCAATCCACCAGGTGGCCCCACAAAAACTACCCAACTTGTTGCAAACTTACTTTAAACATAAAGGGCAGCTAAAGGGTAAAATTCCCTTCAAAACAACCAATATAATGTTGATTACATGAGAGTATATTTCATTTCTAAACACGTTATTTCATTTCTAAATACTGTACTGGGGATTGGTGGCTCAGGTGGCGCAGGCTCTAGGTTGTTGATCTGAGGATCCGGGTTCGAGCCCTGCAGTCAGTGGGGTCCCATACTATCCAGCTGGTGCCAAGCCTGGTTAGACAAATGGAAGGGTTGCATCAGGAAAGGCATTGGCGAAAAAAAAAGAAAAAAAACAACAACCCTGTTGCAAGTTGTGGGTCGGTCGGATAGTCCGCTGTGGGGACCCCTTGACAGGAGAAGCTGAAAGAAAGTTAACCTCTAAATATTATAAGGTACTTATGTGGTCTGGTACATTTACCACATTCGTGATATATTCGTGGCATACGTGTGTCAGTAGTGTTGTTTTGTTTGCTAGCTCTTATAGTTAAAAGTTAGCATTGTCTTATTACACTGCACAAATTTTGTCTTAGCGAGTAAAAAATGTGTTGAGAATAGTTACCTTTATCTACACTTTCTTAAAATAACATTTCGACAAACCAAATATAAGATTATTAGGCTTATTTCTAATAAAATTGTACCAAAACATTATGCTAACATTGCTTGTTATATTGTCGGAAGAAATTTACTTCTTGAAAGAAGCAACATTTCCTGCCAATTGAACAAAAAAGTTTAACTCACAATCACTATTACTTACTTTTTTTTTTTCTTTTTCTTTTTTTTTTACAATTACTTACCAGGCTGTATAGCCAAGGCTGTATAGTATCCTAGTACCTAGACAATGTTTGTTAGTAACACACATTAAAGGTTAACATAACAACGTAACATAGGGCATTCTAACATTATTATTCAATACGTTATGTGTTGACTAGCATTTCAAATTTGTGACAATATTTGATCAATTTGGTCATAATTCACGCCAGTTTAAAAAGAAAAAGAAATTTTGGATATCAATCCATATATCCATCCGCATTCACACACTACGGGCAAATTGTGAAACGCCAATTAGTCTAATCTGTGGGAGGAAAAAGAAGAACCCGTAGGAAACCCACCAAACACGCGGAGGACATGGAACCTCCATGCACACACATGCAATGTGGGAACTGAACCCATGCGCCTCAAGGCTGTACATTCTGCTTATTTTCCTCACCATGTCTGTACAGAGTGGTTATTTGAGTTAACGTAACATTCTGTGCAAACTCTCTGTACAGAGAGTGCTGGGGGTGAAAATCCAAGAGAAGTTTTCTGTAAAAATTCCAACCAGCTTGTCTATTCAGTAGCACACATGCACGCGCCCATTCCTCATACTGTTGTTGGATGTGAACATTATCTGAATTTCTTGACCTTTACTTGCCTGATTTTATGCATTTTAACAGCTATTTCATGCAAATTATTTTACTCGCCAAATTTAAAATGTCAGTTAAGTGCAAAAAATAACTAAATAAAAACGTAGAAGGTGCAACAGGTGTGCAACAAAAGTGCAGTCACAAATAACATACAATAGACTTTAAATCCAAACAAAAGTCACATACAGTACAAGGAAACACAAGTACAATACAAAAAAATATATTATTGTTGTAAATGACTGCTTTTGGGTGAAAAAATCAAACTTGATCTGTTCTATGGTACCGGTCTGTACGGAGTGGTTCTGTTCACCTGAGGGGATTCTGAAACAGATTGTTCCTTAGGTGTGTTTGGTCCATGGAGATTTTCTCAGTTCGCTGATGTCTTGGGGTTTTTTAAACGACAGCTGCTGCTGACTAGGCAACTTTTCTGCAGTGCAAATGATTTGCTGCAGTCTGGCCTTTAAACAGGAGGATGCTGAGCTGAACCATGCACTTAATAACGATCAAGTACTCTCAAGGGTAGATATATAAAACTGAGATCGCTGAGAGAAATTGAAAGCTGTTTTTGCAGCTTTCATGGTAAAAAAAAAAAAAAAAAAAAAAAGGTTGTTGCTAAACTTTCCTGATTATGGTTGTTGTGTTTATTTTCCCATTTGAGGTGTTTGTATCCAGGAATTTGAAAGACACTCCCTTAAAGACTGCATGGTTGTTGATTTCCAGGCAGTGATAGGGAGGGTGAAAATGAAAATTACTCATGTCTCCTATTACAGTGGCTAAGTGTATGTTTTACAAGGAAATTTTTGCATAGTGCAGTGAATATGTTTTTGCATGGTTTTAATTTCACATTAGCTGACAAGATAGAGCGATGAGTATTCACTTTCCAATGAAAGCAGGACTTTCCAAGGAAAGAGGAAGCAGGGCAATAAAATCTATTTCAGTACATAACATTCTGCCCAATATTGTGAAGGTTCCCCCTAGGCAGCTCTGGCCCCTTGGGTATGACTCTACAAATGGATCGGGCTTGTTTGTCTGATGCATCCCCAATAGATTGGGATCTGGAGAAACTGCAGGGCCGGTCATCATCCTTGGAGTATACTGTAGGTATTCTGGTGCATTTCTATGGTGGCCACTGAATCTTTTGTCTGAGACGTACATTTCATTCATATTTGCACATTTGGCAGATGGCCTTGTCCAGAGCGACCAACAGTGGTAACTTGGTGGTGCTGGGGTTTGAACCCAGAACCTTCCAATCAGTAGTTCAATGTTTTAACCACTGAGCTACCCCTGTGACTGGTGCTGCATTGGCTTTTCCTGTGTAATCAATACTGGAGGAGCAGGCAGGCATCTGTGAGCCTTGGGTGCCCATGATCCTGTCACCAGTTTGATGCTATATAATTGATCATCAATGCTAATGTGTTAATGATATGTGGTGTTAATGTTATGGCTGATCGGGGTAGCTCAGTGGTTAAGGCATTGGACTATGGTTTGGAAGACTACTCAGATGTATAATGAGATAACAGTGGAAGTTCCTCTCAATAAGGGTGTCTTCCAAAATGCTGTAAATCTATTTATATTGAATAATATTGCAATACAGCTCAACACGAAAGTGTCTGTTTTCCTTTTTCATGTATTGCTCTGATTAATTACACTAGCCGTATTGTTTCTGATCTTGAACGGAAGATTTAACTATAGCACATATGGGCTTCCTAATCTTTATAATCTCATTTAGGCCCCCACAATATGTCCATAAACGTTAAGCGTCTGTTTGCTGAGCATGCTGGGTAGTAAGTTCACGCCCGAGATGTCTCTGTTCAGGCATATACATCTGTCAGCTGTATTTTCTGGCCTTGTCAGCAGAAAACACAGCATGTGAATATAGACCGTATATTCTAAAGTCAGACATTTGATTATAAGGTGGTAAAGAGGCTCGACTGAGAATCTGTAATTGTGCTGCAGCACACTGACAATTTAGCATGAGCCTGATGAGACAGAAACAACATAATAACCTGAGCATGGAGAATATTCTCTCTCTCAATCTCTCTCTCTCTCTGTCGCTCTCACGCACACACACACACACACACACACTGCTGAGCTACTGTAGTGTAAGCAAGGCCACAGTGATGACAAGTTGCTGATATTTACTACTATTTACTGAAGACCATGGGGGCCATACATACACATCTGGAGTCTAGACTCACTGGCTCTGTGGACGAGGACCCACCCTCTCACTCTCGAGAACTCTTTCTCTCTCTCTGCTTCACTCTCTGTCCACTGTTTACATAACTGCATGTAATTACCCCAAGATTTTTGTGATAAAGGACAAAGAAACTGTGGATGCACCCTGCAAATAAAATAAAAAAGGTGTGGTTAGATGACCCTTTAGGTATATTCACGCACAAACCCACATGCACACAAAAAACACACACACACATACACACCTTGTAAAACTTGTGTTTTTGTTCATACATACAGCGGCTCATGCAATCACTGTATGTGAAGATGAATCCCCCTCCGCTCCCACCTCTCAAAGACACACGCAGAGGGGAAACAGAGCACTAAAACTTGACACTAGTTTATTTTACAGACTCTCCAGCTCTCCTGTACTTGATTTTCACTCACTCGCTCTTGTTTTCCTGAAACCATGCAGTGCAGTTTAAAAAACAGCTGAGGTTGTGCCATGGGGATTCATTTTTCTCCAAGTGCTGTCAAAACTTTTTTGTTCAATATGATTATTTTTTATTGATGGACTACACCTACAACCATTTGCTAAAAGCATCCACCTAATTTCTTTCCATTATCTACCCGGACGTTTTCGGAAAATCGGTTTAATGGTGGGATTAATGATTATAATTAAACATGTTCATCAGGATCTACTGGTCTTCCCAAAGTCTATAAATTCTAGAGGTCCATAATTACGTAATCACTCCACAATCAGTGTGCAGTTAATTGAAAGTTAATTTAATTGAAATGCTGGATATTAATGTAAGATTTAACGAAGAGTATGAAACGATATTAATGTAAGATTTCGCACTACTGTGTAGACAGACGGTGCGAAGTGCAATTATTTTGTTGCATCAGAGTAGAAAAAAATAATAAGAGTTGTGCGGATTGTCATGTTCTGACACTTTGTAGTTCGCCTTATAGATATCGACGTCATCAGAATGTGGATGAACCACTTGAATTCGGACCAGCGTCCCGCAGTAATACAGCACAGCTTCATTTGTCCTTTGTCTTCGTAAGCATGACTTACTGGTATCTGTTTTAACATTTACATAATCTTTCACTTCTAATTAATTCATAAATTATGTTTATAAATTTATATTCATAAATTAACAGTTCATGGGACAAATGACATATTCTTCATTTTATCAGTTAAAAACATTTTATTTGAGTACATTAAGAAGGTTTTTCTGGCTGGATACCTCACTTTTAACTCTTTTCAGATTTTGACCCATTATCTTCAGTACATTTTCTTATAGAAATAAAGACATTGTTATAGAGCTTAAACTAATTTATTTTCATGGGACTTGGTTCTTAAAAAAAGGAGCTAAAAGTACCTCCGTGTAAATTGATGGATATGTACTTTTAGTTACTTTAACTTGACGCCATACTTTAACATTTAAAGTAAGCAATAAATAAATAAATAACAACAAAGGAGATTTGTAATGATGAAATAAAAATGGGTTCAGCATCTTCGAACGCATCATTCAAACTTGGGAAGTTCATCAATTTTGCAAAAGACAAAACCTATGAATGAAGATCATTGAAACACTTGGTGAAGTTGCATTGTAAAAATAAAAAACAACAGTTGAAATTGGAGCTACAGTATATTTAATAGTGAAACTAAGAGCATTTCCATACGCACACAATGTGAAGAGAGCTCACAGGATTGGGACTGCTGTGAGGCCATAAGAAAACCCATTGTTAGTGAGTCATCGGGGGAAAAAAAAGGCTTGAATTTGCCAGGAAGCATAAAGATTGGTTAAAGAAAAGGTCATGTGGTCTGATGAGTTTAGATTGACCCTATTCCAGAGTGATGGGTGCAGCAGGTTAAGAAGGGACGTGCGTAAAACAATGCACCCATCAAGCAAAATGGCCAATGTACATGCCTGTAGAGACAGTGTTATGATCTGGGGTTGCTTCAGTTGCTCAGGTCTAGGCTCAGCATCGTTAAATGGGAATAAAATGTTGTTCGCTGATGACCTGAATGATCTGGGTATCGCATCTATGGAGTTTTTCTTACTTGATGACACAGGCATATTCCAGAACACAAATTGTGAAAGAGTGGTTCTGGGAGCACGAGGAATCATTTTCACACTTAATATGCCACCATATTGTGTGCTGTAATGAAAGTTAAATGTGGTCAAACAAAATCGGATAGTGCGCGACTTGTCTTTGGTCAGGCAGTGTATGTAATTACATTTATACATTTTGGTACTTTAAACTCTTCTACAGTATATCTACATATCCATGTGTTTTAACGAAAGTTTTTTATCCCTTATAATTTCTGAGGGAAACAAGAAATCAATACAAAACACATGGTATAATCAGCAGAAAAAGAAGAAAAAAAAAAGATTTCCATCTTACTCGGATTCCAGAGTTGATCTGAAAAAGGCAGTGTATGACATCTGGCAGAGTTATAACAGATATGGCAGAAGGGATTGAGGAGGCTATGTGTGTGTATGTATGTTACAGCTGCTCAAAGCATATGAAATGGTTTGGAGATTTATAAAAGAACAAAGGATGGGCAAGTTAGTATTAGAGAATATTCGATAGCCTCTAGTAATATCTTAGAATACAATATTTGACGATTTTAGTTACTTGTGATACAGGAATGAGAAAGAAAGGTGATGTGCAGTCTGTGCTACACATCACCCATACAGTAATCCTGATGTATAGCTGGGGGAAATGTAGGAAACATTTGTATCCTGTTGGAAATCTGTTAAAGCACTTGCAACCTTTACATTGTAATATACTACTAGCACATGAAGAAAAACATGAAACCGCTAATATTACAACACCACCTGAAACCAACTGCATCATTCATCATTTTCATTCAGTTTTTATTCCTCTGATGGATCAACATATACACAATATTATACATATTTTATCAACAGTACGATATATACGTTTGTAAGTGTGATGATGGATATGGAAGAAGAAATGATGAAATCAGCAAAGACAGTGAGAGAAAAGTAAGACCAGGCATCACAAGCTATTCTAACACACTTCTCCCCTCCTTTTTCCATGTCCAGTCCTTCCCACGTCATAACAAACACAGCGCTTTTATGACTGGAGCAGCCCTCGCTCCTTTCACTCAGCTCGTTCTAAATGGCGCTGTTCAGTCTTAGCTGTTAAACAGCTCATAAAAAAAAATACACTCACTGCACACACACTAGGAAATTGTTTTCCTAAACATAAATTCTTTAAATCCCAAAGTGTGGATGGATGGATGGATGGATGGATGGATGGATGGATAGATAGATAGATAGATAGATAGATAGATAGATAGATAGATAGATAGATAGATAGATAGCCCAAACAACAAAAAGCATCTATTGTGCAACAGTTTTGAAGGTGGGAACCTTCAACCTTGTCCGGTCCATTAAACACAAATGGTCAGACTGGTTTGAGATGACATGAACTATTAGTAATTCGCTTTGTGAATAGCGTGTGTATAATTTCATTCTCAATCCATCACTCATCTTCTCTTCTTGAGTTTTGTCGTTTTCTTTCTTATATCTGTTGTGCTGTTCAGTTTCAGTTGGTGAAACCAGTCTTTAATAGTTCCCTCTGTCAGAACTATTCGCCTCTTAACTAAACCCAAGGGGCACAGATCTGAGCCTACAACACAACATAGGTCAATGATGATTAAAAATATATGCTTCTATGTGCTTATTGCCAATGTATGTTAACGAGGAGGCTTCAGACATCAAACCTGATGTTCAGGTAGAACAACCAGTTATCAATACTTTTATAACATGCATGTATGGGAGTGATGTCACAAAAATGTAGAACTCTCAAAATGAGCATATCATTATTATTTACAACCAGAAAAACACGTGATCAAGTGTCTGTGCTTTTTCTTTGCCTATGCGACCCATTTTCAAATTTTTTGTTTGTACTGGTGGTTAAAATGAAATACAAATCTGCTCATCATACTGCCTAAGTTGTGCTGAAAAAAAGTATAAACCTCTCTACACTGCACAACCGTATATACTGTATGTTAATTTAAAAAAACAGCAAAGCAAAAAATGCCTAAAATGCTAAAAACGTTTTAAGGGCTGCCTGCTGAGATTATATTCGGTGTCACTTGTAAGATGTTAAATAAAGATCCTACATATTTACCTTTGTCTGTTTGTTTCATATAATATATATAATATTTTTCCACACATTTCCATCATTTTTTATTTCCACTGAATCTATTTCCATTGCATTTCTTTTTTTCTTTCTTCATTTCTTTCTTCAACATCTTACACTCCTCCTTCCTTATTGATTGATTTAGCAGAAATGATGTTCCTTTTTCATAGTTTGTGCATGTTTTATTGTTTCTTTGTCTCTTCCTTTCATTCTCTTGTCCTTCCTTCCTATATATATATTTTTTTACCCGTCTTAGTTTCTTTAGTAGAATATGTGCAGTGGTTTTCCTTGAGGTTGTGTTTGTTTGCTTGTTTTTATTTTATTATTCCCTTCCATAAATCCTTCATTTCTTCCATCCGTTCTTCCTTTTTCTCTTTGTCGTTTGCTTCAGGAGCATATGAGCAACTATTGAAAACATTCCAGAATTACGGCTATATCTTTCTTGTAAATAGTCATTTTACACCCATCTTTAACATGTATTATGTAATATGTACTACAAAATTTTTACTGGTTGACAGTCAATAAATGTGAAAACAACAGGTGATAAAAGATTAAAAAGGGTACCTTCTGTAAGAGCTGACTTTTTTTCTTGTTGTTCTTGTAGCTGCCAGAACTGAACTGTCAAAAACACAAAACACAGTATTTTAATGGATCAACTTTGATCTGATCACATTAAGATTAAATTATTTATTACCTTACAACACAATTCAATCATTTTCCCCATATCCTAGTTAGGAAGCTGGGATCAGAGTCCCAAGTCAGCCAGGATGCAGCACCCCTGGAGCAGATGCCAGTGCAGGGGCTTGAACCCCCAACTTTCTGATCAGTAACCCAGAGCCCTAACCGTATGAGCCCCCACTGCCCCGTGCAATATTAATCTTACTGGCCGAAGCAGTGTTTGTCCAGAATACAGTATCAATATACAGTACCAGTCTAAAGTTTGGACACACATTCTAATTCAATGTTTTTTTGTTTAGTGATTTATATTCTAAAACAATACTAGAGATTTAAAAGCTCCAGCAATAAGCACTCACTCACTCATCTTCTATACCACTTTATCCTGTATTCAGGGTCACGGAGATCCTGGAGTCTATCTTAGGGCATGAGGCAGGGTACACACTGGACTGTACACATACACTCACTCACACACTACGGGCAATTTGGGAACGCCTAATCTTTGGACTGTGGGAGGAAACCGGAGTACCCGGAGGAAACCCACCAAGCATGGGGAGAACATGCAAAACTCCATGCACACAGAAATGGGAATTGAGCCTGGCCAGGAATCAAACCCAGACCCTGGCGGGGCAAAGTGACAGTGCTAATCACTACACCATTGTGTATGTCTTACTACAGTATATAAGCAGACATTATTATCAAGGGAAAAACAAGATCACATGGTGCATTTAGCAATCCACTGACTGTAGTACTTGTTCAGTGTGGAAAAATCCTAACTGTAAGACATAAACAAACAGTCTTAGAAATCACACCAATTACTAACAATAACTAGATTTAGTAAGATAATCATTTATTCTATTTGTTTTTCATATATAAACTGTATAATATGTATATAAATGTTTGAGTGTGTCCTGTTACTTGTTTAAGATGTGTGAAGCTGCTCCTGTTCCAGTCTCATGTTATTGCTCATACATCGTCGTCGTCTACATCGTCCAGCGTTGTGGGGTCACTCGCTGCTTGTTGGCTCTTTCTCTTTTGGTTCAGCAGTTTGTTGGTGAAGAACACACACCTCCATCCCATGTCTCGAGCCAAATCCTTCATCCCGGTGGTCACCTTGTCACAGGTCAGGCTTACAGCATGCTCCCAGAACTGCTCCGAGGTACAGAGCTAGCACACACACACACACACACACACACACACACACACACACACACACACACACACACACACAGACACACACACAACAAACTTCTAAAAAATCTACAAATTTGAATTGAGTGATTGAAAGAAATACACATCAGCACAGCAGGGGATTCATGTGACGATTTTACTCATTAAGGATTAAATAAGGAATGGACTTTGACCTACTCACCTGTCTGATCCTTTGACAGGTGAGTGCGATCTGCGCCACGTCCTCCAGATCTAAATATGCCATGATGCGGAGGAGCAAAGTATCCGAGAGACGCGGTAGATAATCATACTGACGCCCGCACAGACTCTTAGTGTACTCCAGCACAACGGGACCGAACACCACCATTACCTGACCTGGAGCACACACACATACACACACACACACATCAACAATTCTATTAAAAATTTCAAAATGCCTTCATGTGAGCTCACTTGATCTGCTTTATTTATGTTAAATGTGTGTGTTAGCGTTAATGTTAGTCTCTGTGTTAGTGTGTGTGTTAGTGTGAATTAGTGTTAATGTAGTTTTAAGTGTTAATGTATGCGTTCTATTAGTGCGCAATAGTGTTAATATACATACACAATATTAACGTGTGTGTGTGTGTGTGTGTGTTGGTGTTAACTACTAATGTGTTATATTAGTGTAGTTTAGTATGAATGTGTATTAGTGTACTTAGTGTTAGTATTAATGTGTCTTAGTGTTAGTGTGTGTCATTTTTAGTGTGTGCAAGGATGCTAGTGTTAGTATTAATGTGTGTTAATGTTTATGTATGTTATGTTTAATGTGTGCGTTAGTGTTTGTGTGTTGGTAGTATAAATGTGTGTGTTAGCGTTAGCGTGTTTACCCTGCAGCCGGCTGTCGTCCAGATAGTCTCTGTGTTTCTCTCGCTGTTCTCCTGGTTTCGCGCTGTCAATTCGTAAAGAAATCTTCCACCATCGCCAAATCACCTGAAATCGAAAGCGTACTTGTATACTGAGTAACATAATAGGTTCTGTTCTCAGCCTGGAGTTGATTAATTCCCTCTAACAGCATGCCACAGAGTGTTTTATTCCTCTTACATCACAGCAGATTAACTGCAGATGCCTGCGTTAGAAGATGCACACGCTCACAAAAAGCTATCTGTGCTGTGCTCACAACTGCTCAAATTGTGCTCAAAACCTTTAAGGGATTTAAGTTGGTAAAACACTGCAGTTTCTGTATAATCCTATAGATGGTACTCTGATCTATTCTGCGCTATTTTTCTGCTTGGCACAGGTAGCTTCGTCACAGCAGGTCAGTGGGCAGCAGCAGCATCATCATCATCATCAACTTTTATGTCATACTGTGAGGTAATCATACACTGTTTCTACTCTTGTACGTGGAGATATTTTGTATTGTTTAAATGCAGCACTTGGTTTTTAAGTGAGAAAACTAATGTTATAAGGAACAAGCTACATTTCATTACTCATGTTCAGTTCAATGGTAAGGCTGTTGAATAAAGCCGAAGTATAAAACATTTGCATTAGAACAAATATTTTTAAAGGTTTATGATCTTAAAATTGTAACAAAATCTGAACAAATGTAGTAACGAATTGGGATATTTATAAAATCGTAATACTAATGGAATCATTCGGTGGCGGCTGCTGACTCCCATTCCTAGTTGTGCTCCCGTCGAGGGGTCACCACAATGGACTGTCCGATCTGCACACAACTTGGCCCGGGTTTTACGCTAGATGCCGCAACTCGCGGTTTTAATCTGGATTCAGTGGCTGAGGGTTGTGCATTGGTTGAGAATCGATATATTAATAATGAGCGCGTGAAAATCCCTTTTCGAGTTCATATTTCTTCCCTTAAAACCTTTTTTTTTTTTTTTTTTTTTTACTGTACCCCTTTGTGTTCACTTGGCACGGAACTACTTGCCGTATGGAACGCTGCTTCAGTGTTTATGTGAAGAAATATTATGTGGTTAATAATCCCTCTGGGGTCTGCAGGTGGTTTGGGACACTGGAGAGGTTTAGACATGCCCTGCGGTTTTTCATTTTTTAGTTGCTTAAAAACATAGAACTGGCTAAAGTCTGATTTTACACTGTATTCTGCACAAACTGGGCTACAATAATATGTGAGCAGGATTTATGCACAAGTCTGTATTTTGGAGTAATGAATAGTTCTGTGGTTATTGGGGGGAAATATATATATATATATATTTTTTTTTTTTGTAATTTTTTTTTTTTTTACTAAAATATGGCCATAAAACAAATTTTTATAAATGCAAGACTTTTGTGAACTGGATCTTGTAGTCTTAAATCTTCCTCTTTGTCTCCCCGACACTCACCTCTTTCGGAGTGATCTGTAAACAGAAATGGTCTTTGATCGGTGCCGGTCCCTGACCGCTGATCTCAAACAACGGGTCTCCTAGCAAGTCCGCCGTCAGACACCCGTCCCCTGCTACTTCTCCATCATCCTCCTCTGCGTTTGCATCGTCTCCCGGCGGTGGGTTGTCTTCTAAATCTGACATTCTTTTATTCTTATTCTTCTTCCTTTCTTCTTTGATGTTCGCTGAAACAGTGTTTCTGTAAGGTATTTTCCCCCCCTTAAATGTTACGTTGTAGCAACATACAAATCGTGTCGTCACGAGCACGTTATGTTAAACATCACAGGTCTGTTGCTACAAAGTTTCCTTTTTGATGAGGTCGAGAACGTCACAGGCAACACCGTAGCAACACAGAAACCGAAGCAGCAGGTGTTGTCGCGAGCGCGAGATTTTATACGTCACCGTTATTTTGACACAACGTTTCATTCTTGATCACAATTTTTTAAAGCCCTGTATAACGAACGGTCTGACACGTTTTACTTGTCTTTCACACACACACACACACACACACACACACACACACACACACACACAACTTATAAATAAACAATAAGATCACTTAATGTATCTTAGCATATCAGATTTATTTCGTGGAACTGGTGTGTAATTTAAAAATAAAAATAAAAATACATTTATTCATGTGTACATTCAGAACATATGCCAAACATGAGAGCGGACATGGTTCATCTGTTCATCAGTGTCGTCAGTGTCTGCAGCTTCAGCCTAAAAAATACAAAAAGACATGTTTTTCTTATAATTTGCAAGAGAATATATTTCTAATAAAAGGGAAAACATTATTTTATATTTTATAGCTCTGGGAAAAAACATAGGAGACCACTGCCGTTTACTCCAGAAAACTTCTGGAAAGTCATCAAGAGGAAGATGGATGGTCACAAATCATCATTCAAAGCTGAGCCGTTTGCTTTTTTGCAAAAGGAGTAACATAAAGTTGCCAACAGCAATGTGAAGAACTGGTGGAACACATGAAAACTGTAATTGCAAATCGGAGTTTTTTTCCCACCAAATACTACTGTAGTTTCTTAATGTTATTTATCCAAAGCATTAACACAATTTATTTACAAATTATTTGCATTTTGTTTTATTTGAGTTATTAAAGCTCTGCAAATATGCATGATGTTAGGTTATTTCGATGTGTTGTGATGTCATTTCCTATAAATATTTTTGTTGTTGGAGGTGGTCTTTTGGTGGTCTCCACACATACAAGCTTGGCACAGGTTTTACACCGAATGCCCTTCCTGACACAACCCTCCCATTATATATGGGTTTGGGACCGGCACTGCATCCAGTGGCTGGGGTTTGGGTACCGGCTGGGAAATGAACCCGGGCCTTCATATTGTTGCTGCATTTCATTAGCTCTGTACATGTACTTTGTAGTAGATCAGGACCTACCAGAAGTGATCCAAGGAAGAAAAAACCTGTTAACCGGTGACAGGGTCATGGGCGGCCAAGGCTCATTGGTGCACATGTGAAGTGAAATGAAGCCTAGACAGGTGTCAGAACACACCAGTCATCACTGTTTTGGTGGGTAAAGTTAGGAACCTCCCAATATTAAGCAGGTGGTCATAAGGTTATGGCTGAAAAGCATATATACTTTCATATATACTTTATATATATATATATATATTTTTTTTTTTTCATTTTTGTGAAGCAGCTTTGAGACAATGAGCATTGTTAAAAGCGCTATAGAAATAAAATTTAATTGAATTTAACTGAATATATGCTGACTTATCACTGTCTCCTCGCACCTCCAGGGTCAGGGTTCAAATCCTGCCTCGGGGTCAAGAGTTTATATGGGGGCATGGAGTTTATATGACCTCCCCGTACTTGGTGGGTTTCGTCCAGGTGCTCCTTGAGCCCAAAGAAATGAACATTAGGCTAATTGGTGTTCCCAAATTACTTGTAGTGTGTGAATGCCTGTGTGAATGTTGACCAGAGGACTAACACAACTTTAAAAAAAAATAATAATAATAATAAAAGGAATAAAGACAATATTCACCATTGGCCTCCATGGTCCCTACCTAGTTGGACTACAGAGATTCCTAGATGGATGTCATGTTACAGTAGTGTTGACCAACTTTTCTTGAACCTCTTACCTGCAAAACACCGAGAAACTTGCAGCTTGGGAGTGCTTATCTGTGCTGGAGAAAGGAGACCTGAAGTGTAACACATGTCCTGCATTAGTCATGTGGATGTGAAGGCTGATGTCCAAAAGAAGCTTAACAACCAAAGCAAGCTGTACAGGAGGAGTTCAAGAGCACAGTAAATCTCTGCCAGGATTTAATCCTCGCATTATTGTGTTGCTGTAAGGCTGGGGGTGGCGTTATTGCTTTATTAATGCATTTTAATGAATCCTACTGTGAATGTGATTAGCAAAATTCCAGTTCTAGCAACAGTCCAACTGTTAGTGGAAATGACATCGTCTACTGAAGTGACTTCCTACTTCAGTACTGTACTTCACTCCTGAGTAAGAAAACTCATCATATGAAGAGGAAAAGTAAGAATATAAATCATCCTTATTGGATGCATTTTTTCATTTGCAGCAGCTAGCCAGTTGGCCAAGTGGCTGTCAGTGAGTTAGGTTTCTTCGGGATCTATTTCCGTTCTGTGAGCAAAAATAAACACATTATTTGGCCATACCCTGTCCTAAATGTCAGCTACTTCGTAGTAAAAAAAAAAAATTAAAAAGTGTTGCATGAAAACCATATAATGCTCCTAATCATGCTGTTATCCTCACTCTTGCTCATGCAATAATGCTATTAGATTTACTTCTGAATCGTCGCTATAAAAGAAGATATTGGTGACCAGAGTGGTGCATGTGCAGTGGACAGCATGCATGATCCTTGCCTCTATTAGCCCGTTTTCCACGACCAGGTGCAGTAATCCTTCTACAGCGCTAAATGGGGCAGTGAGAGCTCTGCCATACAAATGCACAACATCTGAATAAATGAAGTGGAACATCAGATAACTGTCAGATATGTGATATTTCAATCATTGAGCTCTGTAAAGATGATCTGTTATTAAATAGTTGTTGGATATGATGTATATCACCTGCTTCTATAGATGAACTGCCACTAAATCACTAAAAGATGCAAAAGACACTAAATGACACTAAAATACACAAAAGATTCTAGGGTAATAAATGAGACATTACAGGACAGTTTAGTTTTGTTTATTTTTGCAAACAGGGTGTTTACATTAAAATGACTAATCAGTTAACAAATATTACTATATGTTAAGTCACATAAACATTAAAAAGAATTAGTCAATGCTCAGTCACTTATACCATTTATCCTGTTCAGGGTCATGGGAAGTCTGGAGCCTTTCCCAGGGGTCTCGGTGCACACGCACACACACACACACACACACACACACACACACACACACACACACACACACACGCACGCACGCACACACGCACACACACACACACACACACAAAGATGAAACCTACCACGCACACAGACCCGGGTGTGAATCAAACCCCAACCCTCGAGGTGTACTCTGTACTAACTAACCACTGTGCCACCTATATCAGGTTATGTTTACATTTTATAAAGGTTGTAACCCTTATACTCACATAAAAGTGCAGGGTATCCTCAGTGCCAGTCCCAAACCTGGAGAAAGGGGTGGGTTATGATCTCACTCACTCTCTCATTGTCTATTCTGCTTTATCACATATACAGAGTTGTGGGGGGGATTGAAGCCTATCCCAGGAAACTTAGGGCATGAGATGGGGTCCACCCTGGACAGGGTGCCAATCCATCCCAGGGCACACACATACGTGGGTTGTGGTATCCGGTGTAAAACTTGTGATAATAACTTGCAGATCGAATGATTAAAGGTGGCATATATAGTTTGTATAATCCATGCATTTCTTCAGGCTTGGGACTGAGGTTGCCCTGCATTAACCCTAACCTTTGCCCATAGGTCCAACAGTAGCAACCTGTCAGTGGCAGGGCCCAAACCTCGATGACCAACCCAGAAGCCACCTTAGCCACCACCGCTCCAATCTAATGTTAGAACTTTAGAACACTACAAACCATTGATAAGCTTCTACTGTTGCCAAAAAATTACTGTATCTACTACTTATACTAAGACTCGTACTCTATTAGCTATTAGCTAGACTTATATCAGTTTTACCAGGAACCTCATTTTAAGAGCAGCTTTTAAAAGATGCTTTATTTTTTTTACCTTTAGCCCTTTAAAGCTTTACAGTTACAGCGTCAGTGCCAAAGCAACCAGAGCAAGAGATTGTTTTGGAGTGTGGATGCAGCACGGCCCCTCACTGTGTGTGTTTGGGTCAGAGCAGCGAGGCAGAACCAAGAGGAGCTCAGAACACAGAAGGAGCACCGGAGCGAATCAGCAGAAATGAAAAGGCTGCCTGTTTACTAATGCTTTAATCTAGAGAGAAGCTAATCCAAATAAAATAAAACGTTTCCTCACTTCTGAGTCCGATAGACCACGGACAGTAAAAAACGAGGAGCTCTCAGAGGTGATTTTACGGTCACCCCCGACAGCAATAATGCATTGGATGTGGGGAAAATGTGTACAGCGATCGCGACTGAAGCCAACAGCAGTATGAGGTTGATGTTTGTTATATGTCTTTGATGAAGCAGGCATGCCGAGCAGATTTATAGTTACATTATCCGAGCCAAAGCAACCAGGAGGAGTTGGAGGAGACAGGTCTGGAGTGTGTACACAGCGCAGGCTCTCACCATGTGTGTTTAGGTCAGAGCACAGATATGGCAAAGAAAGGCCAAGAAGCTAATGACTGCGTTTGATGGTCTGTAGACCACGTCATGGTTCTTTAGGCTGCCTAGAGATACTTTGTCAAATGAGCCTAAAGAGGACACGACACCCCTGATGTTTTTCACAGACTGGGTTCTGATTACTGTCGCTGTGAATCTGTTGTTTAAGTAAACAGCAACACTATAATTTACCCCAGCATGAAGCACGGATCAAGTTCAAAATCATGAATAAACACAAATATTGTATTAAAATGCATTGTCATCTAAAAAGCATGAGAGATTGGTGCAGCTGTAAGTAGGAATGATGACAGGGAGATCAGGCATGGATTTTTTTCCCTCCTACACACAATGACTCACTAGTTAAAGACTTTGCTTTTGTTCTCATCTCTCCCTGGTTAGGTTACGTAACACAGTGTGTGTGTGTGTGTCTGTGTGTGTTCACTGTTACCTGCATCCGCCAGGTGCAGATAATTTCACAATCACCACCCTGTGTTATAAAGTGCAGGAAAAACACAGAGTTGTGCAAGACCACACTGACATTACAGTACAGTGCAGATGTACAAAAATGACTGAACATGTTTGTTTCCCTGAGCAACTTTTCTCTGGAAAAACGAAAACAGTTACCCACCTGTGAATTCTTGTTGTGCCAAGTTATTTATTTATTTATTTATATTTTTTTAAGTGGTAGTATTTAATCAATACTTTTTGAAACGTTGGCTAAGTTCTTGTAGTACTACTTGCCTTGGCAATAACAAAATTCACAAATTAGTCAAGTGTATCATGCTTATTTTCCTGTACTTTGTCGCCACCTAGTGGTCCAGAAGAGAGAAACAGCACACAAACAAAAGTTAACTACCTTAATGAACAATTACACAATTACTTGATGCATTATTTTAACTTTCACTCACATTTGCTTGATTTATATTATTATTATTGAAGACCGGTTTATATTGGACAGATATCTGATCAAACCAGTTACTGATTTGAAGCTTTTATTGCACATGACTGAAAATCAGAAAGGACAGAACATACACAAATACATTCTTAACAACAAATTAAGAAGAAGATTTTATACTGCTACTGATCATGTGATACATGTTGTATAAGTTTTGGCACTGAAGACCATTCTGTTTTGCTCAAAAGCTCATTTAGCATTTTAGCAATATGTGTGAAAAATTATACATGCAGCTGGACATACAAGAATTTGTCTTTTATAGATACACTGCAAATCTATATATTGGTATATTATAAAGTATCAGCACATGACACTAAGGCCGAACTTATTTACCATCCTGATCTCATTTATTTAATGAAATGACTTAAATAAAAAAAATAAAAAATAAAAAAAGCAATATAATCTGATATCACCCTATGCCAGAATCTTGAATCCCAAGAGCATAATACGTAAAACATTAAACATTTTCCTAAAAATATAAACACTCTAACATTAACTCAGGTTTAAATAACCGTCTGTGCGTATCTTGTCATTTGGACTTAATAAAATAAATCTGTGTTAAAGTCTTCATTTACAGCCTAAACGTTTTAGTTCAGGTGAGTGACAGATAGTAATTCAGATCACATGGACGGGTGATTTCATAATATAGGGGTTATTTAATATCTCACAGATATTTCATTCATATACACATCTTGTATTTTAGTTAGAACATTTTCTCAAGTGACCTGTACAATAAATGCAATAAATACAATAAAAGATTTTGTTCAGGTTACCAAATGTTCTAACTAAAATATATTTTTTTAAAAAGTAAAATATTAATTTGATTAGTATTGTTTTAATAACTTTCAACATTACTGTGAACACAACTCTGTTTTCAAACTGCTGATTTGGATTGTTAATTAATTTTATTACATATCAGTAGCGGAATAGTCTTAGACTTTAAGTTGACGTTATGTTGTTTCTTTTGCTGTTCTTATACTCTGAATGTTCTTAATGTCCTCATTTCATGAGCATGAATGGCAGTTAGCCTTACTTAGTACTTGCTTATTCCTAAACCTTCAACCCCGTTTATTAATTTAAGAGTAAGCCTTAATGTTGTCTTTTCTTTTTTTTTTTAAAGATTAATTGTTGGAAGAAGAAAAAAGTGACAGAGATTTAACAACACCTCAATCATGTAATCACCCAGATATTACTTATTTGAGTTTGTCAATAAATATTTAAAGAACATCTTTGGTTAAAAGTCTATTTTCAGATTTCAGAAATACAATTAAAGTTTAAAAACAAAATAAGTGAAAAGAACCCCATCAGAAAGAAATGCTGTAAATTCAAAGACAAAACCATTAACATTAATAACCTTTGACCCTTTTGTTCTACATGATTGCATTCTGTCTGTAAATCTCAGGTTGCAAGCTCCCACACATGCGAACTAACGAGCATTAAAGCTGGCCTTCAAAATGTGCAACCTTTTAAAGTGCACATGCAGATTTTTGCGCCCCTGAACACATGTAACGTGGATTAACGGTGACAGTAGTGCAGTCGTCAGTAAAGCAGGATTTATATAGTGCTTCATACATAGTGCTAGATTGAAGCTGTGCGTCGAGTCGAAGTCTCCCCGAGCCTTCGCGGCTACTCAGAAGTGGAAAGAGTCAGCACCGTCTTCTGCGCTTTCAAAGACGATTCCTTCGCACAAGGATTCCTGCGAAATATCGCAGAGGGGAAAACCATTTATATTGTACATTAGGTCGTATATGTAACATTAGCATGAGTACATTACATACAGCGTGAACTATTTTCGCTCTGTAAATTTCATTTAGGAATTTCGTCATTTTGGATCCACAATCCCACCAATGGAATTTGAAACTACTACTGGAGTAGAGAGAGAGGAGGGTGTGGAGAAAGAAGGACATCAGCTTTAATTTAAGTACCATATAGTGTAAACCATATAGGAAACATATACTGTACATTTAACTTCCACAAATATTCACGTAATATGGGAACATCTGTAGCCCAACACATTTGTGCGATTATCCAATCAGCCAATCATGTAACAATCCTGGAGCTACTAAGTCAAGCGCTTCAGCAAAGTTCACATTTAACATCAGAACAAGGGGGAAAAAATATGAGGGAATCTCAGCGTCTTTAACTGTGCTGGCACACACATCTGTCTCTAGAGTTTACACAGAATGGTGTATATCAAGCAATGTTTAAAAATTTTAACCACTCATTACAACTGTGGTGTTTAGAAATCACTAAATCTTAGAGATCATGATATTTGAGTTGTAGTTACATTAAAATAGTGAGAATGTTCATAACCATTATGTTAAAGGAGATGTCATTTTAAGACATCCAGATGGGTCTCAAGTGTTTGGGAACAAACAAACAAACAAAAAAAAATTCCTATTCTCTCTCCAGTTTTATATATTTTTTTAATTAGCCGGGACTTAAAAATCTTCATCTTCTTTTATAACGCTTATCCTGTATACAGGGTGGCAGGGTTCTGGTGCCTATCCCAGGAGACATGAGGCGGGGTACACCCTGGACAGAGTACTAATCCATAGTAGGATACAATACAGGGAATTTAAGAACACCAATTAACCTAACCTAAAAAATGTCTTTGGACTGGGAGGAAACTGGAGGACCGGGTGGAAACCCACCAAGCATGGGGAGAACATGCAAACTGTACGCACACAGACTCACAGCAGGAATCGAACCCTCGCCCCTGGAGGTGCAAGCAGTAGCTCATTTACATAGGATTGAGGGGGAAAAAAAGGGAGTTTAAGGTATGAAAAACTGTATGATCTGAGGGGAAGTGCTGGGACCGATGTTAATTTGTTAAAGAAATAGTACAACATGGCACCTTTAATATTGTATAATTATATAAACTGCCTTTGATTCCTACATGGTTTAACCAGTATAGTTGCAAATGTTCTTAAATTAAAGCAGACAGCGTCCAAAAAATACATGCAGACAGCCATTCATTCACCCTTCACAAATATAGCACTGCACACAACACAAAAACCCAACTGTTCAGATTATGTGTGTGATAACAACTGAACCACTGGTAAGAGGGACATGCAGAAAGATAAACAGCGGACTCTAAACAAATGCAGCAATAGGAAATTTAAACTAAAATGAGACTAAAATATCCCATCAACATGTCGTGATGTATTCAGGAGCAAAAGAGAGAAATGATCAAATCCATATCCGGTGGAATATATACTCACAGAAAACTGCCCGAGACTCGAAGCTATGGAGGAACACAAAGAGAGAGAGGTAGAGTGGAAAGAGAGAGAGAGAGCGTGAGGTATGAGACATACAGTAGAGGGAAACAGAGGGAAACGGCATGGCTGTGGTCACATGGCCAAGGCGAACCAATCAGCTTGACTTATCACAAGCAACATGACATTAAGCGCATACGGTATATGATATTACAAACATCATCAGGACACAAATGCACACATTAATACGCAATAAGCACATTTGCACTGCAGTGCAGCTGAATTCTCGATTCTGATTGGTCGCCGGTGTTCTTAGTGGCAGCTTTGAATGGAGTTCAGACCATTACGTTAATGTGTTGATTTTCTATTGTAAGAGCAAATTAATAATAGTTTATAATGTTTTTCCTTCATTGGAAAGTCTTCAATGTTTTTCTCATGACAGGTTTTGTCTTACTCAACTCAAATTAAAGTGGTAGAGAGAATGAAGGAAAGCATTGTTTAAAGAAATGAGAACTTGATTCAAAGATGTTTTACAGCATTATACAGTATGTTTATGTCTGTACGAACATAAAAAGTAATATAGTCCAGGATGATTATAGAAGGACTGTAGTGTTCGCCCAAAAATAAAACAATACACGTTACATACAACATTATGGAGTCATGGATGCAATTAATGTTAGTTATCACACATAAGCGTTTTTTTTTTTCATACAGCTTTTTATGATTCCCCTTACCAAATATACCTGTTGTTATACTGTATACTGTATGTCTGGTGATTATCACATCCTTTATAGACAGATATCAGTGTTAGGAAAAAAAAAAAACACAAACTAACACATGACTCTCTGCTAGATGGCTTACAGGATGCATCCGGTAAGTAATGAGGACTGAGAGAGATAGTGTGCAGGGGTCAATGTAAAGAGCCAAACCACAAACAACAAATCAACAACAAGCTTCCAAGAGGACATGCACACAGACAAACGTAAAAAAAAAAAAAAAAGGAAAAAAAAAAAAAGATACAAAACATAAAGCACCGCACACCATGCCGTTAACACAACCAAGATCACAGGACGGCTGGAACGAGGACGAGTTATCTGACAGAGTGTGGCATGAGACAAGAAGAAGAGGAATCAGGAAGGAATTGGATTGGATTGATTGGGACGAACTGAGTTAGTCTGCTGATGACAGCGTAAGGACTATGGACACTAACTTGGCTGTGCAGCAGCGCCCCTTCAGGAGTGTCAGGGAAGCGCAGGGCTGAGGGAGAGGGCGCGAGGGGCGGCCAGGGCCGGTTTCCGGCGCTGTACAGACGCGGCCGTCTGACCTGGTCGAGACTGGACAGAGGGGTGTAACTATTCCGCCGGAGCAGCAGAGGGGCTGGAGTCCTCCGAGCTTGCCCCTGAGGCGAGATGGGAGAGACCATGAGTGTTACACAAAGAGTGAGAGCAAGAGAGAGAGAACGAGTGAAGGAGACAGAGAGAGATTGAGAAAGTGGGATCTGATCACTCCGGGTCTCATCATTGCGTTGGAGACTTTGCTAGTAAACTAGACAAAAAAGATAAACCTCAGATTTTTTTAGCGATCACATAATACAACAGCAAATTACTTAGGCTGTGTTCCAATACTGCTACAACATGCCACTGTTCACTTTAAACCTTGTTCCAGCTTTCCAGATCAAGTTGCCTAGTCCAGCCAACTTGTCAAATTTGCCTTGCAAACCGATGCAACTTCTGTGAAATGCCCCACCAAAGCAGAATGATATCAGAATGCAGGTGTTTTCATAAAGAAGTCTATTATTTTCAGATTTTTAGATTTTAAAAACTGATAACAATGGATAAGGATTGATCTTATGTCACCTTTCATTGAAACAGTTGAAACAGCTCCTTGAATAATTTCAAGCTTAACCCTTTATTCCTAATTAATAACATAGGACAAAATAATATTTAGCAGATCACATTTTTATTTACATCTCAGCAGATTACAAAGCATTATTACAATATTCTATAGTGTACTAAAAACTCTGGACAGTTAGCAAACCAGCTAGTTCGCTCACTAGATACAGTAGTCAAACCTGGCAAGCAAATAGCTTCTCAAGTACAATATTGCTCATGTTATGAAGAAAAAGAGCATTCTGTTTGCTCTTTACTCGTACACTTGACATGGGTACGTATTTAGTAGTTGTTGAAAAGGCCAAGGTAGTCAGTATTGGCACACAGGAATAATGATAGTTAGTCAAAGTAAAAAAAATATAAATAACAACAACAACAACAATGACAGCAACGACGGTTACACTTAAACCAACTAACGTTAAACAAAATGTCTAGAAAGTATTAGAAAAGTAATTATAATGAGGTGGCATGAACTATTTCAGATGGGCGAACCGATGAAATCCAACCTTCGGCAATGTACTTAATACTAAAACACACAAATCAGACATTAAAGACCAACCACAGATGAATGTACATCACATTTCAACAAGGGGGAAAAACAAACTGAAGTGATTTGTAACAAGTGATTATTGGATTGAGGGAAGTTCATAACGTGTTGAGTAAAGCAGAAGCAGAACAAGATACACAGGCAGGCAGCGGTGCTGTAAAAAACAACAACAACAACAACAACAAAAAAAAACACACCATTCAAGATTACATGCAGAATCTGTGGGAGGCTGCATGCACGGCCGAGCAATTATTCGGAGAGATCAGCATGTAATCGAATAAAATAACCTCTAAAAGAATCACAACGCTAAGAGGTGACGGCGAGACGGACAAACAAGCTCAGCTGACTTACTAGTGGTCTGTCTCGGTGCGTGTTCACTGCCTCCACATTCAGATAAAACATTTCCACTTTGCAACCTAGAGAGAGTCGTTAAGTAAGAAGGTAAGAAGGAGAAGCACACGAGGGATGATTAACGAAAACGTGACAAGTGTGTCTTTAGTGCCGGTCCTACCATAGGCGACAGGGGTGAGCTTCAGGACGGTGTGAAGGGGACACTTTAAATATGGAAGATCATCTGTTGAGGAACAAACAAGGCAGAAAGAATACTAAAGACGATGTCTGCACATTGTATGCAAATATATACAGTACATACTACAATGGTGGTCAAGTGTAAGGTCACAAAGGGGAAATGTAATGTTTTTATGACGTTCTCTATTTTTTTAAATAATGACAAGCAACATAATAAGAATGATTTGTTACTTTATGCATGGAAATTACTAAACAGCGATCAGTATCAGTAAGTCCTTTATTCTGCAAAACTTGATGGATCTGGAGTCTGAAAGACGTCTGCAGTTCTCTGGTGTCACTCTCCCAATCCCTACCTGCTTGATAGCTTCCTGAAGATCATGTACAGAAATTTGCACGTCTATACACTTGCTTATTCATGCAATTACGCAATCAGTTGATTAATATTGTTTACAGTTAAAGTTCACATCAAACTACGAGTTCTCAATGACTTTGACCCTTTGAATTGTTGCTGGTGCTGAGCAGGCTGGTTTAAATATTTCGGACACTGCTGAGCTCCTGAGATTTTCCCACACAAAGCCTGTAAAGTTTATTCAAAATGGTGAGAAAAACTAAAGAAACAGCCTCTTGTTGGTGAAAGAGGTCCCGAGTAATTGGCCAGACTGGTTTGAGTAACCACTCTGTACAAACAAGGGGAACAGAAAAGCATGTCTACAACAGACAGCATTGGCTACAACAGATAAAAAACACATCTGTTTGCACTCCTGGTAAGCAAGAACTACTGTAGAAACCGAGGCAGCGCTGAAACTGGATAGATAAAGGATGATGAATAATGACGGATCATTAATGATAAAGCGCGGTGAGTGTATATGTAGTAAAACCTGCGTTCTTGTCCAGAAAGTAAGCCAAAAGGCATCTCATGACAGCTTGGTGGCAGATGACCAGAACGTTTCCTTGTCTCTCCAGCTCCATAATCACAGGCTCCAGACGCTGGACCAGGTCCTGATACGACTACATGGAGGGAGAAAGGTACAAAACAGGTTGGGATTACTTTTTCCACCCAAAATATTAAAGAAAAATAACAAATTGCAGAATTGTGTGTGTCTGAGCATGATCTTGTAAGTTTTTGATTTTCATCATATTGGTTAATGGTTTCCTATACTACACACAAGGTCATAACAACTTGGTGATACTGGCACAAGTGCGATTTAGCATTTGCTTTAGGGTGGAGTTTTCCTTTAATGGTTCATGTTAATGATAAGAATGGATTGTTAGTGTGCACAGGTTCGATTTCTGCGTCGGGTCTCTGTGCATTAAGTATGCATGTTCTCCCAGTGCATTGGTGGGTTTCCTCTGGGTACTCCAGTTTCCTCCCACGGTCCAAAGACATGCAGATTAGGCTAATTGGAGTTCCCAAATCGCCTGTAGCGTGCGAGTGTGAATGTGTGTGAGAATTTTTACTAGAGGTCCTACCACAGTCGTACAAGATGGGAACAAATACACTATTGGTCTCTAATGGTCACTATTGGTCTCTAATGGTCACCATTGGCCTCCACGGTCCCTAGTTGGACATAGTTGTATGTAGTGATAAGAACACGAAGACTGTACCTCTCCTCCAGGGTATCTGTAATGGTACTTGTCTTGGTCTCGAAGTGCAAACTCTTCCGGGAATGAGTTTTGAATCATCTCGTAGGTCATCTCCTCACACACTCCCTGAAATCAATAACAATAATTCAGTATGACTTAAGTATGATAATTCAGTAA
Source organism: Clarias macrocephalus (assembly GCA_011419295.1). NCBI lineage: Eukaryota > Metazoa > Chordata > Actinopteri > Siluriformes > Clariidae > Clarias > Clarias macrocephalus. The sequence goes on from JAAGKR010000385.1 coordinate 193,867, forward strand.
TCTAGAGTTTGATGCATTTCTACAGCTTACCTCATAATACTGAAAACATTAAAGAATAATTGACAAAGAAATGGTTTGGGGGAAAATCTAATCTAAGGCAGGATTTTTGGCTGCTGATGCTGAAGATAATATAATATATATAAAGAATATATATATATAACTTTATTAAAATCCTCTTAATTACTAAATGTTTGGTACTGTGTTACAAAAAAGTAACACAGCTGAGTCATATAATTTCCTAAATCATATCAGCATGACATTGTTGAGGAACTTAGATAAAATTGTTGAGGAACTTCTAGATAAAAGCTAAGCTTAAACATAAGACCATACAGGCTTCTGTTGATTGTGTGCATTACTGTAAGCTTCTGCTAAAAATACAGATATTGCTTTTTTACTCTTAATAAGAATCATATAAGCATACTAACGGCATCAATTTCATTTAGGATCTTCCACTGTTCATACGGCACGCCCAGAGCCTCCGCCGTCTGAATGGATCTCCTCAGCTGGCTGGTCCAGACCTTCAGATCTGACAAGCCATGCTCCTCGATAAATCCGCGCAGAACCGTCGCAAACTAGATAAGAAATCATCAGGAGCTGGAATAAATGCTTGAATATCACAACGCATGAAGCATTTTCATAAATCCACAGCACTGCTCTGCAGCCTTCATTAAACCTCCACACGATAATTCCGTCACTCCCTAGACATTTAAGCAGAGATCTAGCTGATTACACAGATGCTAATTTTAGACACTTTCTCAGACACAATCCTGTTCTCTTCATGCCCAGACCTGCTTGCCGCGAGGTGAGAGCTCCGCGTCGCCCCCGATTCGACCCTCTACGTTGTGGTCGCTCTCGCCATGGCGGCACAGGTAGATACAGTGGGAGTGCACGCGGATGTTCATGAGGTAGTAGACGATCTTGCTCTGGATGTAGTCCTGTATGCGGTTCACCAGGAAACGACGGCCCACGTTCACCACTTTAATGAAGGACAGATCTCTGAAAGAGAAAACAGAGAGTCAGGAGGCTATATTCAGTACACGAATAGAGCCAAAAGATGGTGGACACCTCACCAAAACATCCATATGAGGCCTGATACCACGGAGTAGAACACAACCACTCAGAAGATCTTTATATATACAGTATGCTGCAATGATACAATGTCCCTTTACTGAATGTAAGGGTCCCAGTCCAAACCTGTTCCAGCTTGACAATAAAGACAATAAAGAACACTGCGCAGAGCCCGGACCTAAACCGCAGTGAACGCCTTTGGGATGAACTGGAACGCTAACCGCACCTCAGGCCTCCTCACACAATACAAGTACCTCATTTAAGCTCTTGTAGCTGAATGAGCAGAAAGTCATGACCCAAAATCTATTGGAAAGTCGTCCCGAAATCAGGTGTCCACATACTTTTGGGCCACACATACTGTGTGTCATTTACCTTTCATACAACACCAGTGTAAATTTCTGCCAAATTACTTAAGACTAAAAATAATAGCTAAAATGATTTATATAATAATAGTTCTCACTATTGGTATCATAATTATTATACTTGTCATAATCATCAGGATCCAGTGGTTGGTATGTGACTTTGTAGCACTCGATACGTTTCAGGAAGTCGTCCATGACTTGTTCTCGGTGACCTTCTGGATAATCCGGACTCGACACCTTCACTTCCTATACACAGAAAAAATAAGCCACATAGAGAAGACGTACTCTACTGCTGTATTACTGCAAAGGCTATAAATAAAGTTCAAACGTGTCGATTTACCAAAATGTTAGCAGCGATAACGTCCGGGTCATCGCAGACCGACTCCACGAAAAACACCTGCGCACATAAACACCTCGTTAACACCACAAATTACTCACTATTAAAAAACAGACTATGGATGGGTTCAGCACCTTATACGAGTTCTCCTTCACAAAATTCAGGATGAGATCACGCCTCTCTCGGGTTGTATTGGTAGCATCAAATACCTCAACGGCAACGGATGAAAACAAAGAGAGAAAGAAAGCAAACAGTTAAATACAATGCAACGAGACATACTTTAAAACTGGATTACTTAGAAGAACTCTGCCTAATCAGATTGTCTCAAACTTACTGCAATTTGTCCTCCCTCTTCGTTCAGATAAGCCTTCACATCTTGCAGTGCCACCAGTGCACACTTCCTGTAGAGGACCACAAACATTTTATATATATATCTGTTAAATTTGAAGATTTAAAAGCCCCGCCCTCTTTCCCAATCACACATGCCCACAACCGAGTTCGCTGTGTGTCCTTCTGCTTTCTGGTCAATGTAAATGAAAAATGTTCGTACATTAGGTACACCTTAGATTGCCCTTGCTTTTGCCTTCAGGACTGCCTTAATAATTTATGACATCGATTCAACAGTGCTCCAAACATTCCTTTGAGATTTTTGGTCCATATTGATCTGATAGCATCATGCAGTTGCTGTAGATATGTCGGCTGCACATCCACGATGCGAATCTCCTGTTTCACCACATCCCAAGGTCCCAGGTGCACTATTGGATTGAGAGCTGGTGACTGTGGGGACCATTTGAGTACAGTGGACATGTTCAAGAAACTAGTTTGACGTTATCTTAGCTTTGTTCCGTGTTAAAGGCGTGTTATCCTGTGGTCATAAAGGGTTGGACATGGTCAACAGCAATACTCAGGTCCCAAAGTGTTGCAAGAACATCTTCCCCACACTATTACACCACCACCAGCAGCCTGAACCATTGATACAAGGCAGGATGGATCTATGCTTTCATGTTGTTTAAGCCAAATTCTCACCCCACCATCTGAATGAGCCCATTTGAATTGTAGGTTCAGTTTTCTGAGTGCTGGTCTTCTGCGGCTGTATCCCATCCGCTTCTCGGTTGGGCAAGTTATGAATTCAGAGATTCTCTTCGGCATACTGAATTGTAACGAGGTGCTATTTAAGTTATTATTGCCTTTCTATTAGTTCGAACCAGTCTGGCCATTTTCCTCTGACCCTTGGCAACAACAAGACATTGAATATGTTCTATTTTTAGACCATTCTCTGTAAACCCTAGGTGATGATTGTGTGTGAAAATCTCAGTAGATCAGCAGTTTCAGAAATATTCAAACTAACTCAAATCCCCTTTCTCCCTCATCCTGATGCTCGGTTTGAACTTCAGCAGCTAGGCTTGACCATGCTTACATACCTAAATACATTGAGTTGTTGCCATGTGATTGGCTGATTAGATATTTGCAACTGAAAATTGAACTGAAAATGCTCAAAATAAATATCTTGACCTAAAAAAGTTGATGTACAATGGAGTGTCACAGAGTTCACGGCCTCAGTCGTTCGCGGATTTTCCCTTAGAATCTAACTAATAATCGTTTATGGAAATTTCACGGAAACCACAAATATCCTCCGCAATTTTTTTATGGCTGTTTTTCCTGCCAATATAGTATTTTTCACGCGTTTTAACGCTAAACTATTGAGGATAATATAATTTAACAATTTTGTAAACGATATTAACGTAAATCCATATAAAATATAATACTGCAAACACTTTTTAATACCATAGAGAAAACACAAAGCAATCGAAGAGGACAACACGGCTTGGGATGGTGAATTATTCCTGTATTTACCCGAATTATACCAAAGAAAAGACCGTGCATACAGTACCAAAGAAAATGCTTACGTTTTTTTTTGTTTGCATGAATTGTTTACAGTACATATAGAGATACAGTAATATGGGTATTTTACATTCTAGCACTGTGGGAGACATAGCAGTACAGTATTGTACAGTATACAGGTTTACTTTTACATTCTTTATTTTAAGGGTAATGCATTAAGCTGACTTTTAAATGAACTTAAAGTGTTTTGGGAGAATATTTGGGGACACGCTTAGGGTTTATACTATAAAAATAACCATTTAAAGGGATTTTTTTTGACCATCTCCAAAATTTGCAATTTTCACAATTCGTGGGTGCTCTTGGAACACGGGGTCGACTGTAGACAATCCAGTTGGTGTAAAATGTTCGCTGCTAATTCTGGAATTGCAGCCTAATTTGTAATCTATTCTTTAATCACGACAGCGCTTTATGAATGATAAATGCTTATCAATGCATCACTAATGCAGGATGAATGCATCAGTGCACAGCATGAGCAGAAGCTCCAGCAGTGTCCGCAGATGGTGTTTATATAAACATTATCCCATATTAAAACTGGCATCATCACACACAAACACACGAGTCAGTGTGAGACCCATGGTGTAAACCATGCAGAAAACAGGAGCCAGCACGGGCACCAGTGTGAACTGAGCAATATGCAAGAATTCTGTTTTATTCACTGATTCGTGTTTACCGTACTTACTTCCTTATTCTCATAGCCTCCTCATTGTCATGTCGGAAAAAATCGTAGGACTTGTATGCTCTCACCGCCTCTCTTCTGTAGACCCCTAGATTAAAGACTGCAAAGAAAAGCAAAAGGACAATCAACTCTTTATTTAGCTCAAGCCTAAAATAGAACAGATTCACAGAAACAGATAAGATAATGCTGTTACAGGAAACTAATCAAAAACAGAGTGTGAGAATGCCATTATTTTGCAGTAACACGACATCCTGAAGGGTTTCTTACTCCTAGATCACAGGAACATGTGAGAAAATGATGACCTTTCCTTTATTTAAGTACAACATGCTGTACGTTTCATCCATTTATAGTTACAGTTAATGCTGTGGAATGTACATTAAAAAGTCAGATCCTGTTACTACCCAGGTTTATATCTGATGGATACAACACTCTGATACTGACTACTCAGAATGCTCCTAACAATGTCGCCTACCGAAATGCGTCACCATATCAATAGTACACACATTTTTCTTCGTTAAAAAACAGCATATTTTAATCCTTTTGTAAAGAAAAAAAAAAAAACTTGTCTGATGAGTCATTACTAAAGAAATGAAATTCTACTTGACCGAGCGCATTACTATAAACCTCTCAGATTGCTGCTGTTACAGGAAACTAACCTACACCTTCTCGGCAACCAGAATCAAGAACCTGAAAACACTGTGGTAGACAATTCTTTCACAACACGACAAATATAATGCAGGAAAAATAGATATTTCTTTTTACTTCTTTTTAAACGTAATAAAAGAACTTGATGTACTGTATAGATATGAAATATTTACACAAATAAAAGCACACACCTTTAGTTGGAACTCCAATCCAGTTCAGATAACGTGTGAGCTTCTTTGACATGTAGGTCTTGCCTCGCGCGGGGAGGCCAATCATGACGATCAGCGTTGGCGAGTTGGTCATGTAAGATGCCCATGCTAGTGTTAAACACATGCACATATACGCTTAATACACAAGTTATGCACACCTAAAGGTTTTTCTTAATTCTCCACCACTTGAGAGGCAGATTATAATTGCTGTATTTATGTACTACGGGTGCTTTTCATTTCTTTATTTGAGCCCAATTTCCTTTTCTTATTTCGCTTTTCAGATTCTGTCTCCGAGGAAGCATAATAATCGTAAAGCAAACGAAAACAAGATCAAACCATTTGTAATGAATTCACTTATTGATTATTTTACACACTGGAAAACAGACTTATAAAGAACCAAACAGCTTATAAAAGAATCAATCTTTTTCCAATTTTTTCTTTTTTTTTTTTTGTTTCCCTGGATTTTCGCGACACATGACGCCAGCCAACTGTATCTTTTGAAATTGCTGCTCACGTGACATTGGGGATGACGTCGGATTGATGTGGAGAGTGCAAGTGTGTCACCACTCCAGATGATAGAGTTGAACAAACATTTTACCAGTGCGCAACTCGGGAGTTCTCACTAAATCAATCGTAAATAAAATGTTACTGCCTGGTCAAAAAAGATACTCTTTTGGAAGAGTCCTTTATCAAGCAAAGCATACAATACAAACTGATTTGTGATCGGAGCTCGCTTAAATGCTTGGTGACCTTGGTTATGTTTAATAGTGAAAGTAAGAGCATTTAGACATGCTCCAATGTGACAAGATCGTTTCGGATTTTGGGACTAAACAGCTGGGCGTCCACAAGAAAACCACTTGCTATGTGGCAATAAAATGAAGTCGGCCACCTGAATGTACTGAATGACCAGGTTATCACATTTACAGATTATTTCCTATCCTGATTGAACAGGCATACTCCAGGACTCAAATTGTGAAAGAGTGGTTCTGAGAGCCTGAGGAATCATTTTCACACATGACTTCGCCACCATATTAAACGCCACAGTCTAAGCTAAAGGTGGTTAAACCAAAATATCAGGGTGTGAGACTTTTTATTTCCCCAGGCAGTGTACTTCACATACTTAAACGATGGTGTCATATAAGATACAACTTGTTAGGTGACTTTTCTTTTTTCCAGCTTAGAGCATTTATACTGTATTTAATTCAATTCAATTTCATTTTTATAGCACTTTCAACAAAGGTCACTGCTGTACTGAATCAAAATAAAATTAAGGAAATGAGTATGAAATGTGTGAGAAAATATGCATAAATCTAATTGATCAGATTGACCGTGTCCCTGTACTGTATGTTTACATGATCGACACACACACACACAAAAAAAAAAAAAAAAAACTTCCTCGTTCCTTAATTAATATTGGAGACTGGGTGAATTCATAAAGTCTGTCCCTGAGAGACCAACAAAATGAGAACATTCTGCTCAGCTAATGATGTTCATCAAAGGGGCATGACTGAGCACAAAGCATCGATTTAATCCTAAAGATCACATTTCTGCTCTGCTTCGTGTAAAACCAGACACAAGGTAATTCCCTTATTTTTCTTTTCAGTCTAACTCTGTGGTGTTTTACTCTAGAATCCTATTTAGACCATTGAATTTACTCATAAAACACAACACAACAGGCCAAGGACAAGTATTTTTAATCACGTCCCTAGTATTACGTAGAGCAGGTTCTGGTGTGTCAGCTATCATGGAAATAATGCCGTTGATGCCATCAACAACTTTCACCACCACAACAGCTTCTCACTTCTCACAGGAATAATGATCACATGAGCACCAAAAGCGCTAATCACTACATCACAAATTTTACAATATCAATATATTTAAATGTGATTCAGGGTGGTAGTTTTACTTTACGTTGAAAAAGAGCTGTGGTTGTGATCTGGCTGTCAAACCGACATTCCGAATCCATGGCTGGCATTCTCCTGTGGTATGTAGGCCAGATTAAAGTGGTACATGTTGGATGGCAGGTCATGAGTCAGAGAGGCAGCTGACCTACACGGCTGCAACCTAACCTTTTCTATTAACAAGAAATTGTTTGTGAGCGATGAAATATCGTTTAGGAGAAAAGGCTAATCAAAATCAATTCAGCAAACCCCCCCGGGATGGACTGGTATCCAATCCAAAATGAATCCTATCCTTGCACCAAGGGTTCATGAAATTAATTACAACAATAATTGATTCCTAATATTTTTAGGAAGGGACTCTTCTAGCTAAGGATTTATAAAATCAGTAGTTCAGCCATAACATTATGACCACCTGCCAAATATTGACTATCATAACAGTCAAGACTTGGGGATTCTGTAAAGTACCTTTTTAGTTCTATTGGAAACAGCATTCACCTACACTAGCACTTCTATTGGATCAGACTACACGCGCCAGGTAGGACTGACCTGGCCTTTTAGCCATCACAATTTGGCCCTCCTCAAAGTCACTCAAATCCTGATACTTGCCCATTTTTTCTGCTTCCAACAGATCAACTTCAGGAAAAAACAAAAGGTTAACCCGCTGCCTAATATATCCTACCTGCTTCCAGCCGCCATTGTAAGGAGATATTGAAAATAAAGCTACTGTGAGAAGGGCCAGTTTGTAATGGCTAGACATCTTGGTCACTGCAATTCCATAACTGCAGCTCTTGTGGGATGTTCCCAGGCTGCAGGGGTCAGGACATAACAAAAGTGATCCAAGGAAGGAATACGAGGAAACTGGCGACAGGGTCAGGGGTGGCCAAGGCTTATTGATGCACATGATGGAGTGAAGCAGTATCATGTTGATGAAAAGGTTAATGCTGGATATGATAGAAAGAAAGGCATCAGAACACACAGCGCAATGTGTGGCAATATTACGCAGGTGATCATAATGTTGGGTGATCGGTGTATTATCGTATGCAGCCAAAAGTTTTCTACATTTTCTATACTGGAAATTTTATTTAGCCATATTTTTATTTCATACTTTATATTAATATTTTTTATATTTTCTTTTCATACTCCATTTTTTCTTTTTATTATTATATTCTTATTTAGAATCAGATCAGGTCAGGAGTGGTTGTTAAAAACATTTCAATCAATATCATATTGTGTATGACCATGTGTGTGTGTGACAAATAAAATTTGAATTTGAATTGTACTGGTCACTGTTCAGACATATTCTGAATTTATAGGAGAGAAAACAGGAAGTTGTTAGCTTACAGCATTGCTTGCCGTTAGCCCTGGGCTCTGCTCTCTTGGTCTCATCACTCATGCTGCAGGTTCTTCCACAAGCACAAGCTTTTGCTTTATGCACACATTGAGTCTTGCACCTGCAAAAGTATCAGTCTGGAAAACACAACATCAACATTACATGAAAAACTGCATGCATTTCACACAGAGACGTTTCTTTTCTTAGGTGCATTTCTTTATGTGTTTATTCTGCACAGCAGTTGGCACAGCAACAGCGCGCTCGCGTTACGTCATCAAGATGCTCTGAAACAGAAACCGCCATTTGACTGGAGAAGCAGATTAACCCTACTGTACATTCAACTTACACACACAGCGCGGTGCTGAAACAGCGTCTCCACCTGCTCTGCTCGTTTTTGACTCTCCGTCGTTGTGAAGAAATGAGCGATTCCCCAGGATCAATCTTATGCGTTTTTATGTTTTATTTAAAGCCATCACGAATGACCGTAAAGGCGGAATTATCGTCCTTGTACCGTGCGCGCGCAGACCGGCTTGACGACCTTCCAAAGCAACGCGACGCCCCGCGTCATTCGCTGAAGGTGTGTTGCGACGTCACCACGCCTTTACCGTAGTACCTCCAGTAGCGCGACAACATCATGTCGGAGTTACTTACGGTAATGTTCGTAGCTCTTAAGGCTCAGAGCATTTTAGCCATTATTTGTTTTGCAGTTTTTAATAAACATGTACTGTATAGGGCTCAGAATTGTACAGTATAATGTGACAATCCTTTTTTTCAGTACAACCAAGGCAACTGAATTTGATTTTCTTTTAAACCAACTATACAAACATGACTGAGCAAAAATGTAAAAATAGATCATCATAGGCAAATAGCACAGATACACGTGGTAATGGTTTTTTCTCAACATGTCTTCATGTTGTTCTCGTTGTTTCTATGAAGAATATAATAATAATAATAATAATAATAATAATAATAATAATAATAATGCTGATTTGGGGAGTTCTACATGTCATTCCTATATTCCGGTAGTGGTCAAATGTACCACAAGGCTTCTATATAAGCACACATATTTTCTTTAATCGTCAATGACCAGGCCTGTGGTGGCACGGTGACTTTGTGGTTAACACTGTGGCCTTGCACCTCCGTTGTCCGGGTTTGATTTCCGCCTTGGTGTCTTTGTGCACGCATGTTCTCCCTGTGCTTGGTGGGTTTCCTCCTCTGGTTTTGTCCCACAGTCCAAAGACATGCAGATTAGCCTAACTGGTGTTCCCAAATTGCCTGTAGTGTGTGTATGCATGTGTGAATGTTGACCGGAGGTTTTACCATGGTCGTAAATGGGAATAAATACAATGGTCACCATTGGTGTCCACAGTCCCGAGTTGGACTATAGAGTTTCCTAGATAGATGGATGGATGGATGGATAAGACATATACCACACTATGGTACATTGTTTCTACAGAAGTGCCATAGTACCCCCTCTATAAAGTCCTGTGATACCTACCATGGTAATGACTGAAGTACCACAATAATACTATTTTATATTATAGCTTTTACTTTAGTTTACCACAGTACACTATAGTACATACCATGGTAAAATGACATATTGGTTGACCTACACTATAGGTCCAAATGTTAGAGTGGAAGAACTCGTGACCTGTGCAAGGCCTTGACCTCAACCCTACTGAACACCTTTGGGAAGAACTAGAATGCGTCACTAGGTGTCGGGTCTCTTCATCCAAAATCAGTGCCTGACTTCACTAATGCTCATGTGGATAGATGGGCAGAAACCCCCACAGTAACAACCCAAATTCTACTGCCTTGCCTCAAGACTATAAAACAAGGAGGTCATAACATCATAACAGCAAAGAGAGACTAAATATGGATTACAAAGGCATGGTAGGCACTCCAGGACTTTATAGAGTACCAGGTGAGGGCATGGTAGGACTTCTGTGGGTACCACAATACTTTGATGAATACCATTGTGCTTGTTCAGTACTTCAGTGGATACCGTGGTAGTACTATGGTGTGTATCACAGTACTTTGGTGAATACCATGATATTTATTGGGTACTTCAATAGGTACCATAGTGGTACTGTGGTGTGTATCACAAAACCATGGGTTATACCATGGGTTATATGTGGTACCATGGGTTGGGTACCACAGTGGCTAGAATGTTCAAAAAGCACACATACTGTCTGAGTTCAGGTGCCCTCAACCTTTGCCCATAGTATAAACAACTTCCTGAAATCAGGTTCCAGCAAAGAAGTATTTCTGAAACATTTTCTTGGTGAAACATTCAACTATGGTCAAAGTCTTCATTTTTTTTAAATGCATAGGTACTGCAGTGGGTACAAAGGTACCTCTGTATTCAGGGGAAAATTACTGAAATGAAACAAACCTTAAGGTTCATAATTAGACCAGGCACAATTAAAGGAAACAAAATAATACATAATTCTTTTTTATTATTATTTCTGACAGTGCAAGTCATTAGCGCAATAATTAACAGGGTTACAAGAAGATCTGGAGGTGACAATCATGTGTACAGGATTAAGGCATCAATAAAACTTGAAATTTAAAATGTAATACAAGCAGAGTTAGATAGTTGTACTATCTTGGGCCAAAAAAGTGAATGGAATGAAGTTATCATTGCTTCCACACTTTCGGCATCTAGTGTACATACAAATCATTCACAGTAGGAAGAATAGTAGTGAATTCAGTTTATGTAGTTTAAAGAGCTTGGGCATAAAACAAACAGAACTATACTGTACAGTATAATACAAAATCAGGCCTCAATACTACTTACGAAGCACATTTAATGTGACGTAAATCAATCTATAGGGAGATGGCAGAATTCTTTCATAAGCCCTTAAATGTATTTCACACTTCTTTCTAATGATGATTGCTTATAGCCCATAAATAGCTCACATTGTACAAGACATTCTTTATAATACAGTCATAAAGCACTTAGTGGTTTTATGTGAAGGTGTGCCATTCGAGTTTAAGCAGGCAGTATTGCTTAAGAATAAGACTTGCACAGAATTCAGATCAAGCCAGTTTGTATGAACACACAAGTGATTTAAAATTTTTCTATGACATCTAGAGATCATGTGCGGAAATATAAACAAAATCAAATCAACATAACTATGCAGTCACTAATAATTCCAATTCTGGCTAAAAACACAAACAAACAAACAACACATCAGACACTTAAAAGGTAAAAAAAAAAATGTAATAAATCAATCAACGAGTTAATCCAAAGAGTAAGCAGGTCAAGGATCCAGAACAGAATACTAAGCTTCATTCAGCATCAGCATGGGATGCATGGAATTCTCACTCAGTGTAACTAAGCCTCTGGAACGTGTATCGTCCTTGTAATTAATTTGGTCATTTTATTAGTTGTAAGAAAGAAAACTCCATAAATAATTTTTAAGAATATTTTTAAAAGTGCAGGAACCTGAGCCAGGGAAGTGAACGTGATAAATACATGCAGCCAGAATTAATCTCATTCTAGATGTGAAGATTCACAAAGAAACATGTTGGTTTAGACAGTAGATTTGCACATATGTAAGAGTGCTTGGTCCTCTAGCAGCATCGGGTCCAGGAGGGTCACATCATGGTTTGATCTTCCAGAGCTGCAGAGACACAAAGACAAGGAAGCGTGTGAAACTGTGTTCAGAGTATTATCATGACGTCACAAAGTTATAAGATATATACTGTAGGTATTCAAGAATGTGGTATTAATTGAAAAAAAAAAAGTTTGTGTAAGTTTACCTTTAAGGGAATCACTTTCTAGTAAATTTGGTGAGAAATCATGCATATGTATATTGATTTTGTATATAATAATAATTATACATTTTCTTTATATAGGCACCAAAAAGTATAATAATGAGTTTTGAATCTGTGTTACGGATGTTTTTGGAGAGAGAATTCCAGAGGCAAGGAGCAATACTGTATGACTGAAGGCTCTAGAGCCCATGGCGGTCAGGGGGTGTAACAAGGAGCCTTGATGAAGAAGAGCAGAGCGTGCGAGAGGGGGTGTAGAATTGAACGAGCTCTGATACAGTATGTAAGGGGGGGGGGGGGGAGAGGTTATGAAGTGCTTTATATATGCTTTAAATGTGTAGAAATGAATAACCATAACCAATACGGGAGGTGACCAGTGTATGTATGAGAGTGGCAGAAGTATGTGGAGTGAGGTACGGGCGAACACAAGAAATGTTACGTACAGTACAATCCGAAAGTTTTCTTTATTGTGTTCTTTATTGTGTTCTTTAGCCCAAACGCGTCTCTTCTGCTTGTTGCCTGTCCTTAGCAGTGGTTTCCTAGCAGATCTTCTACCATGAAGGTCTGATTCACACAGTCTCCTCTTAACAGTTGTTCTAGAGACGTGTCTGCTGCTAGAACTCTGTGTGGCATTGACCTGCTCTCTGATCTGAGCTGCTGTTAACCTGCGATTTCTGAGGCTGGTGACTCGGATGAACTTATCCTCCGCAGCAGAGGCGACTCTTGGTCTTCCTTTCCTGGGGCGGTCCGCATGTGAGCCAGTTTCTTTGTAGCGCTTGATGGTTTTTGTGACTGCACTTGGGGACACTTTCAAAGTTCTCAATTTTTCGGACTGACTGACCTTCAGTTCTTAAAGTAATGATGGCCACTCGTTTTTTTCTTCACTTAGCTGCTTTTTTCTTGCCATAATACAAATTCAACCTCTTTGAATGAGAAGGTGTGTCCAAACCTTTGGTCTGTACTGTAGCTAGAGGTAACATGATTGGAGGATATTGTTTATAGGGGTCTCAAAGGACAAAGTGCCATCAAGGATGACCCCCAGGTTTTTGACCTGAGAAACTGAGGAACCATCGATGCAGAGTGAGAAACTGTTGGACTTGGATAAGGTGGATGCTGACCCTATGAGGAGGACCTCTGTCTCATTGCTGTTAAATTTGAGAAGGTTGCAGTTTCATTCGTTTAACCAGTTGGTGAGACAGGAAGGTGGAAGAGCAGAGTCAGGCTTTGTGGAGATATGCAGATGATGCACAACTTTAAAACCATAAATTTTCTGAATTTTCTAAAGGTATGATTATGCTGTCAAATCTAAATGACTTATTTATGATCAGTTGCCCCAACATATTTTTTTAGAGCAAAACTCAATTGTTTCATATTAATGCATTGAGAGAAAGCAATCAAAAACAAATCTATTAGCTACTGAATTCGAACCAAATAGCAGGCTAGAAAAACAGGAAGAGGTGTCTGTGGCTGAGATGGCATTACCGGAAGTTTTAGCACATTATAATGCTGTTGTTTTCTGAGGTGTCAGTTTGTGAGATTTGTCTTTTGTGGATTAAATAAATAATAATTTTTTGATTTGATACAATCAGATAGAAATTAACAAGCACATTCACAGCAAAGTTCATATATATAAACCTTCATAAAGCTAGGGAGACTTACAATACAAAGGATTGATAAATGATGCCAAGTATGCGTGTGTGAGTGTGAAAGCCCACTCACTCTGATGTTGAATCCCAGCAGGTCGCTGATCACTGCCGAAACAGCAGACAGGATGACCACTCTGGTAATGTTATAGATGAGGGGGTTCACGGTCAGACCTAACAAACGGAACGGTGTGTCTAGCTCCTAGAAGAAGATGGAAGTAAAGGGCCTTCAAGGTATGAACAACTTCTAAACAATTCTTTAATTTCTCCACTATACTAGTCATACTTTATTTTTTAAATTGCCTTGTTTTTTTATATATAAGAACTAACAATTTTAAATGTTCAGATCTAAAAAAAAATAGCCAGCAGGTGGCGCTCCTGCTCGGTTCAGAATGGTAAAACAATGCCTTATTATCTTATTATTAAATCTTAACCCGAAGATGTGTAATAAATAAATAAGTACCAAATCAAATCAATCTTTGAAGCATGGCCACGGGCAAGGAGGAAACTTTTAATTGCCAGACGAGTACAATCAAAGCAAAGTAAAAAAAAAAAATTTTTAAACCCTGTTTGTGTTCATTTCAGTGGCGTCTCATAAAACCCACACTCTGAGTAAAATGACTGTGACTTGCAGGAACTTGTTTTGTGCAACTGATACTGTCAAATGAAGAGGAAACTACAAGAGGTGTTGAGGAAGTAGAACACTGATGAATAGAATGATGGTAAGCCAAAAAGTAACATAACAGTGACAAGTTCTTTTTATTGTTTATTTATTTTCAAACAAGAAAACGCCTATAGAAATTAATTATTTTAGAGCATTGGTTCGGGTTCCTGGTCCTGGAATGGATATTTTAGTGTCTGTTTCAAGAAATAAGTTCGTAAGCTGCTCTTTGGATTAAAATGGCGAATCACTATCGGCCACGTAAGGGCAATAAACTAAACACACACTGTCAGGACGACACTTTTGTTTTGCATGATACAAAGCTTACTTTCAGCAATTTCGTGGCCAGTTTCAGGACGTTGTTGACAATGCATAGATCATCCTTCTTCTCGGGTTTCTTTTCCATCTTTAGATACAAGTTGATCTGAATGGAAAGAATGTGAGAGAGTTCGATTTGATGATTTAACTTTGCTTTAAAGCTTTATAACAGCAGAAATCGGGTTAGTGCATGAAGATTGTTGGTCTATTTGTTTAGCACAGTAATTAAACACGCATAAACGCACTCAATGTTTCAAATCAAATCTATTGTGATATTGGTGTGTAATACAGATGGCTTCACTTGTGGTTTATTTCGACACCATTACTGTTTTGTGGCACGCTTAGTAAGGAGCACATAGCAATATAATACGTGTGTGTGTGTGTGTACCTGCTCAGTGAGCAGAACAGAAGTGTTGCTGTACTTGTGGTTTATCTCAGCCCCGAGCGTGGCCAGCCGCAGCAGAAAGATAAGGTGAGCGGTACCCCAAACCAGCAGCTCCCAGTTACTCTCCCACTCCAGGAACGTCCGGTGGCTGTTCAGCACCTACAGCCGCAAAACACAAGGAATGGAATTTATGACCACGCTAAAAAAAAATCATGGCGGCTTAACATGCTTTCTAATGTAGCCTGACCTGAGCACACATGGTGAATGCGATGGACAGCGCCAGGAGGAATATGGAAGAAACAATGACATCGACTGAGCGCTGAGGACCCCGTCTCTATAAAACCCACAATCACGTTGCATGAATTCAGCATATTTACAGAACAGAATCCAAATTTATACAAGTAATTTTATTTAGTTAAATAAATAAAAAAACAGACCTTGAGGAAAGATCGGAGTGAAAGCCACATCTTGATGTTCTGCACTTTCTTCAGCCTAAAGTGAGGGATTGCAGACTTTTTGGCTTTGCGTGCTGACGTGATGTGACTGAACAGTTTGGCGAAGAGGAGCCGCTGTAAAATGACATGAAATCCTTATTTAAAATGCGGTGCGTAATCGTGTATAAAGAAATTTGTCGCTTTGTTTTGTTTTAAGGTGGTGAAAAACTATGAATTATCTAACTGTTGAAAGATTCTATGGTCTAAGATAAATAAAGCATTTTGGGGGGTGCTTTAAAAAAAAAAAAAAAAGAAAACTTTAAAATGACTCAGCTAGAGTTGATTAGTTTCCCCACTACAGCTCACCCGAAAGGTTTTCTTCCTCACACCCCACATCGACAAAACAACACATTCAGAAATATGTCTGGAGACAATTTTTATATCACGCATGTATTTCTTTTTGAAGTTTTCACATCTCAGTTATTTGTTTGAAAAAAGCAGAGCTCTGTAGTACCTGTTTGTAAGTTCTTTCAGCAACACACATCATGAAGAAAAAAAGCCCGCTGAGAAAGACCCTTTCCACAGTGGTGATGAGGAAGAACGCAAAAGAGTAGGCACTAGGCTTCCCGGCAGCCATGATGAGCAGTTCGTAGGGGGTGATGGAGTTGAGACGGGTTATGTCAAGCTGCTGAGCCAAACGAAAGCAGAAAGGGAGCAGGGCCAATGTGGCTGTGACCAGCCCTCCAAAGACCAGGTAACCCATCCCCTGTTCAACCAACTTTACCTGAAGATAGAAAAGTATACATAGAAATAACAGCTTAAAGATCACCTTAAAGGCAACAGTCTTATTCTCAGGGTCTCATAGATTCCAAGCCTATTCCAGGAATACTGCCAGGTGGCACCAAAAAGGATTAGGGCCACCATAATAAAATACATAAATAAATAAATAAATAAAAACAATTGCGTTTTTTTTTTTTTTTTTTTTAAGAATTCTGACTCACAAATGGAATAAAATGGAAAGCTAGTGCACAATGTACAGTGTACAATCCGTTGTTCCACACAGCAAGTATTGCCCTTGTTCAGGGGTTAGAGAGGAATTTCGGATTCTGCCTAGAATTAGAATCTAGTTAGCCTTGAATCACAACAAGAACAGTTCAGAAGCCATTTGTAACCACTTCATAAGCAATTATTATGGAGACAAAGTGTTTTTAAGATGTCAATGTTATCATGAAAGTACTACTGTGACTGGTTTTGAATGTAGGCTTTGGCCGTGGCATCTGGTAAGTAACATCCCTTTTGCCGTCCAGAAGTGGGCGGGACCATGGCAGACGGACATTGTGACATCGGGTGCAAAAGTTTTATTGTCTCATTATGTATGTATTGTACATACATACAAGGTACAAGGTAACCCCTAAAATAAAGAACATAAAAGAGAAACACACGTAAAGCAGGACTGACCTGTGTAAGGATGATGCTGCTGATCTCCAACACGGACATATCAGTCTTCTTGCACTCACCCTGTTCCCAGATAATGGCACTCACCCGGTCTTTAGAAGGGTGGCAGGCCTGAAGCCATGATAACTGGTGCTAAAAAAAAATGCAGATATGCTCTATAAAGCTGTCCAGCTCTTAATACAAATGTGGACCATACAAACTATAAAATGCAAAACATCTCATCACTTAGCACCGACCTGTGAGAAAGCTTGGTCCTCATCACTGCTGAGGACGATGGGTGGAGGCACGGTGTGGTTATGACTCTGAAGCCCCTCGTCCCCACTCTCACTGCTGGCTGACGAGGCAGTGTCAGAACCCTGAAGAAACTCCTCCCACAGCATGTCTTCCGAGTCAGAGGCGGGCCGAGAATCCTCAGAGGGTTGTGCCCGCTTCACTACTTGAGGCGCTGCTGT
The DNA here is from genome assembly GCA_011419295.1 of Clarias macrocephalus. Classification (NCBI taxonomy): domain Eukaryota; kingdom Metazoa; phylum Chordata; class Actinopteri; order Siluriformes; family Clariidae; genus Clarias; species Clarias macrocephalus. Next base: position 211,425 of record JAAGKR010000385.1, read on the forward strand.
GGTGATGCCATCATCAGGTGCCCGCTGTAGACCGTTCATAAATGAGAGAACACCAAACAAAAACTGCCTATACAGTATATAACACACAAAAAACTGCCTATACAGTATATAACACACACATATATAGAACACATTTCCACTATGGAAAACCTCTTCTGACCTGATGCTTTGTCGTTACTGCAGACTTTGTGGCGTTCTGAAGCCTCTTCCTGAGACCAGGAGCAGGTGTGGTCTGTTGAATCGGGCTGAGTCTGTCTGTCGGTTGCCCTGCTACCTCAACTTCCTCTTCTTCACTGGAAAACTCTTCAGACCGCCCATCCACAGACTTCCTTTGGGAATTCTGCACCAAATAAGACCAACAGTCTATACAAGATTATTACTGTGATGTGGCTCTTTACTGTCCTTCCTGAACATCTGGCCTTCTTAGATCAGTTCTAGCAAGCTGATAATTAATCCTCATAGAACACAATTACAGATTTGTTACCCGGTCCATCTGTGATCTGCAGAACTGCTTGCTCTCCTTGTCTTGCCACGGGTTAATCTCTGCGGCTCCTTTCTCCGTCTTATCTGATCTTTTAACTTTTTTAAACTTCCTTTGTCTAAAGGAAAACAATAAATGAAACATTATAATCAGTGGAAAATCACCATAGTTGAAGAGGAATACAGAACTCATGCAATGCCACCCATTCTTTGATTAATGTTCTAGAACAAGGAGGAGCAAAAATTAAATTAGCACTATAATATACAGTATTAATCATCCACTTGTTACTTTGAGCAACACTGTACCCTTTTTACCTTTTCTTTCGAGAAGGGCTCATTTTCAGAGTAGTAGTGGGAATCATGCCGGCCATTAGGCCACCCTCAGAGTTCCGGGATGACTCCGTGGACACTATCTGGCAGTGCACTGTTCCTAATAACATCATCAGGCACATCGGACCCAGTACCTCGCTGACTGTGGCTGCTGGCACCTCGATAAACAGCAGAGCAGCTGCCACTGTGAAGGAGATCATCACTAGGTGTAAGTTAACTTGGAAATGGGTGAATCTACAGCAACACCATGTATAACTTAAAAAATCTTGATGTACTATATATTTTTACAAAAAATATATATTTATTTTATTTTATTTTATTTTTTTAACAGCACAGAGGTACTGAATGGAAGGTCGGTGGTACAAGTCCCAACTCCACCAGACTACCACTGTTGGGCTGTTGAGCAAGGACCTCAACCCTACCAGCTCCAGGGACACCGTATCATGGCCATGTAGTATGTTGCTCTCTGTACAGGCATGCAAATGTTCTTCTGTAGTATTATTTGTTAATTAAATTTTAGGTTAAGTTTTGAAATAGGACATGGTTTTGTCCATAATAATGCAGACAAACATATAAAACAAAATGTGATACTATGGTGCCTAAGACGTTTGCATAGGGACTGTATATAATTCACCTTGCAAGAGGTACATGACCAGAATCGACGTGGCAATGAATCTGGACGTGACCTGAATCCACCACTTGAAGAAGAATGGGTAGAAAAGTACCCTGACCATGCCTTTACGAGTCAGAGCAGTCCATGGACTCTCCGGCTTAGCCTTGCTAAACGTGGAGCCTGAAAACAAGGTAATTATGAGTAGTGCTTTCATGCAAATACTTAGTCATCTTCGAAAGCTTAATTTGTTTATTCTATTAATGGAAATTACATTATTTGTCAACAATCCTGTGACAAATCCTGAAAAAAAAAAAGACACTCACCTCTCACTAGGTCGACATCTATGAGGTCGGGCTTGATGTGACCGGTTTTCTTCGGCTTATTTCTAATGCCCTGCACAAAGTCATCGGTTATTATTGATGTGTTAACACTTTTCAGAAAAGGTTATCCAAGCACCCTATGAATAGGAATACAGAATAGTGTATCTACCTTCAGTTCAGCCTGTTCCAGCGATTTCTCCCATATCTGCTGGTCGTAAGCGCCAATCTGTGACAAAAAACAAACCAAAAAAAAAAAAAAAAAAACATAACTGTACTGTAAATTGACAATTCACTGCATTTTGCACAGCATTTCAACTCAGTGTTTGGAAAAAGGTTTGCTTACCTTTTCTTGATACCACAATATTCTTGACATCGTTGTAATAGGAAGGAAGCTATGACCTCAAGGAATGTCCTCTGACTCATCTCATGCAGTGTCTGATATTAGTCACAGGCCGCTCCCTAAACAAAGGAGACAAATGTAAAAGAAAATTGTATGTATATTAAAACCAAGAAACAATTACTGGGAGTGAAAACTGGATAATGACAATGATGATGATGCCTTTCTCATAGATACAATATAAATGCATAATGGTATCATCTCCACTGGTCTATGTTCGTTTACTCTAGTTTTTCATTAAAATTGTCACATACATACAAACATACATTACATATGATTTAACAGCTAATGATATGGCAGCAGTAATGCATAAAATCGGGCAGATTCAGGTCAAGAGCTTCACTTAATACTGACATCCAACATCAGAATGAGGAAAAAATGTGATCTCAGTAAAGTTCACCATGGCACAGTTGTTGGTTTCGGATTGAGTGCTGCAGGAACTGCTCTTGGTTTTTTTCATTTGTTTGTTTGTTTGTTTTTTTACACACCAAGCAAGGATTGAGGAGAATGGCCAGACTGGTTCTGAGTTAGCAGGAAGGCTTTGGCAACTCAAACAGCTACCCTGTGCAACCATGGCGAACAGAAAACAAAACACGCCAATCCTGAGGTGGAAAGCAAAATGCTATATATCTGCTTCCACTCCTGTGGCGAGCAGAAAACATCTCAGCATATCAAGCTCTGAGGTAGGAGGGTGAGAGAGACAAAAAGAAGGTGGATAAAAAGAAGGAGGGACACATGAGTAGTATGGTGAAAATGAGAGAGGAGGTGAAATGAGTGAGAGAAGAAGGGTGAAAGAGAGAAAGGGAGAGGAGAATGAGAGCAGAAGAAGTATTGCGAAAAGGGAAGACAGAGAGAGGAGGGGGAGAAAGAAGCAGAGTGAATGCGGAAAGAGAATGGGAGAGAGGGGAAGGGAGCGTAAAGGAAAGAGCGAGAAAGGGATAGAGAGAATTGAACAGAGGGGGGAAAAGAGAGAGAGAGAGAGAAAGACAGAGATAGAATGCGAGAGAGAGAGACAGAATGGGAGAAAGAGAGAAAGTGGGATAGAGGGGAAATCTTAAATGAGAGAGAGAG